>JBAMJR010000038.1:202500-310000 GCA_038501785.1 Myoxocephalus aenaeus | reverse complement strand
CTATGAAGCCAGCACTGTGACGCTGAATTTGGAAACATTGGAATGAATGTCTGGGGGACAATCTTTCCAGGGAACGAACCAGCTTCGAACCTTTTCCGTTTGATTTGTTTTACATGATTGCCCATTTCCCCTCCTTTTTTTATATTTTTATATTATATATCTATATCTATATTATTATATATCTATATTATATATATCTATATTATTATTATATATCTATATTGTTGTATATATGTTTATATATTATTATTATTACATATTATTATTATATATCTATTGTTGTATATGTTTATATATTATTACATATTATTATTATATATCTATTGTTGTATATATGTTTATATATTATTACATATTATTATATATGTTAATATTTTTGTTGTTAATTGTGTTGAAATACATTTATTCAATGTTACTTATTCCATGTTCTTTATTTCATTTACAAGAAAACTCTTAAACGAAGGAAAGTTTCTTTAGTAATGTGGTTGGCTCTTAAAAGAGCCGTTTTGGGTGTGCTTGGGCACGGTGTTACACGGAGTCTTGCCACGGGACGGTTCCTTCAGCAGAGAAGAAGGATGTGAAGGCCTCCCTCGCCCTGATGGCCTCTCTCGCTGAGTAGTTGGCAGCAATTCTTCCCAGATCTGGCAGTGGCTCCACCTCTCCAACCGGTACGCTCGCTGCAGTTCGGGCTGTCCTCCGCAGGAAGTTATGCAGCACACATGTAGCCTTCACACACTTCTCCGCAACTTCTGGTTGGAGCTCAATGGCACGCCTGTACATCCTCCACTGAGAGGAAAGGATCCCAAAGGCATTCTCCACAACCAGCCGAGCTCGGGAGAGACGGTAGTTGAAGATCCGGCGCTCCCTCGGAAGCATGCGGCCGGGGTAGGGCCTCATGAGGTTTTTCCTCAGTGGAAATGCTTCGTCAGCAACAAAGACGTGTGGCTGAAGTCCATGGTGATCAGCTCCTGGTAGGGCCATGTCAGGAGGCAGGTGGAGGGTGCCAGATTGCAGTGCTTGGCCAAAGGCTGAGTTTGCCAGACTCCCACCATCACTGGTTCTGCCGTAGCCCCCAACATCGATCAGCCGGAAACAATATTCTGCATCAACGACTGCCAGGAGGACCATTGAGAAGTGCCCCTTGTAATTGAAGAACTGGGATCCTGAGTTGGCAGGGGCTTTGAGGACCACATGCTTACCATCCAATGCTCCACAGCAGAGAGGGAAATTCCATCGCTCCTCAAACCCCACAGCGATTGACCTCCAGTCCTCTGTGGTGGGCACAGCCATGAGAACTCCTCCACAAGGCAGTCCCAAATCGCTGTGGCAACATCAGGGACAATATTGGAGACCGTGGAGACCCCAACACGGAAGCTGTAGGCGATGGTCCTGAATGAGTCCCCAGTAGCAAGATATCTGCAGCACAGAAAACATTACATTTAATGATTCTGTTATAATGGTGTTAATGATACTACAGGTGTACAGTAGTAGTTTTTGATTGATATGGCTTCAGATGCTATCATGAATGATAAATATAAATGCTGGTGAGTTTTACATAATAACTTATATGGTATGTAGATACATATGTACATAAACAAACACATGGCTGCCGTATCTGTATATAATATGGATTACGTTACTTTGAGTATTGTTGGAGACCAGATTGATGGATCCAAACTTCATTAAGAACACACAATTAAAAAAGGGACACACAATTAAAAAGGGGCTTTCTTGACGTCTTGTGGACGGACCAGACAAAGCATGAATATATTTTATGAAACTGCCACTCACCGGAGACAGATGGACAGGCGCTCCGCAGCCGAGATGGAACGCCTGTAGTTGGTGTCCAACCGAGAGATCCTGGCACCGATCCGAGCCAACAGGTCATCAAACTGGCTAACGTTTAGCCTGAAGTAGCCCTGGAAGCGGCGGCCATCCAGACGCAGTTCCTGGAGGAGTTGGTGAACCCAAACACGAGGGCGTTTGGTGTTCCGACGGTTGTGTTTTTTCCACAACAAGTAGTACGCAGAAATAGTTGTAACTCCTTCCATGGTCGATAGCGGAAATGAAGAAAAATATTCGCGGCAGAAAGGGACTGAAGCCCCGCCCCCTTTCCCCAGCGATGGTTGCGAAAAAACGCTTTTTCGCAACCACCACTAGAGCGAGTTTTTCGCCGGGCGGCGCGATACTGGCGAAGTGGCGTTGCGAATATTCGCAACTGTTTTGGTGTGAACACGGCATAACAGTTAGGTTACCAATAAAAGGGAAGCCTCCTACTTCTTTGTTTTCAGCCAGCTACTCAAACAGACAAGCCTGTTGACATGTTCAGACAACAGTGAAGCTCTTCTCAGCCTTCTCAGTTTCGTGCAGCTTCTGAACGTGGCTTGTAATGGTGGCTCTCGAAGGCAATTCGTAGGTCCTGTCGTTGGATGCGATGCGTATTATATCAGCTAGACCCTCATCCTCCACAACGTTAACAGTAGCCACCCATTTAGCTATGGCTGCAATAAGTTTGTTCTTCGTTGTGGTGTCCATGTGTTTCTGTCCGAAGTCATCCATTCTTGTCTGCTATGACGAGGGGGCGCAGAGTTAGCATCAGCTGTGTGCTTGGCCATCAAGTGGTGTTTCAGACTGGATAGGCTACGATGATAGCTCAGTTCACAATGACAAATGGCACATACCACTTTGGTCTTGTCAAGGGAACCATCTGAAAACTTTTTGAAAGTAAACTTTCCATTCATTAGCGTCTTATCATTCATTTTGCCGTATCGCGCTCACCATTCATTCATTTCAAACCATAACGTTAGCCTAGCTTCCAAGCCCAAACGGCGTGCCTATTGTTTTGCTTCCGGTTGAGCTACATCCGGCGTGGCGCTCGCGAGAACTTTGAAAGGCTTTAATCTGCTATATTACACACAAGTAAAACAACTAGAAAACAAAGAGCCAAGTCAACACTCACAGAACTTTAAATAAAATCACGGCTGAACAGGATTCATGAGAAAAACACAAGAAGTCGAAAAACACAAATGAGTGAAATGAAGACGTGAAAGCAGGAAGTCAGCGAGGAAACCTGGAGGAAGACGAGACAGGGAATTCACTGTTTTATGTCAGAGATTCAAAGGCAACATTAAAATAAATGAATATGAGAATATTATATATAAATAGTTTGTCTCTTTGGAAGGAGTGAAACTGCAAGTGGCCTGGTTTTTAACAGACTAGTGTTCCCCAGCGGCCTCTTGGAGCAAAGCAGCTCCAGGAGAACCGTGTCCTCAGCGGTCTCAAACATCTGGCCGATGAGGTGGAGGAGGGAGGAGGGGACTGGGCGCTGTGAGCTCTGGACCTCTACTCTGCTTCTTTTTCTGCCACGAGAGAGAAAGTGTTTGCCTGTGAAGGCGACTTCCATATTTTTTAGCATTTGCCGCTGATACCTGAAAGAGAGTTAACAGCGACAGAATAAAATTAGAAGTGTACAGACGCTAACTTTAGTGACCTCCGAGTGGCGAATTCCACCACCGATGTGTATTACAATCTTACTGTATTTACATTAATCCTTAACCCGCTGTTTTAAATAGGATTCAATGTCGCCCGCTCCGAAAACTCAAACTTCCTGCTAGAAACGGCTGTTTCGCTGATGGAAGTCAACGTCAGAGCGGAGGAACCCCAGCTGACCGGCAAGAAGCTGCTGAAACACTCCAAGCCGCGACACAAAGTGAGATTATTAGGAGACGTGCAGCTCCGTCTGGTTCAGAAAAGCTCTCCCAGTTGATATTAATGATGACGTGTAGAGCAGAGCGCCTCAAGGTCCAGGAAGAAAGTTAGGGCATTTTGGCTCTCAGCGGACCTAAACCTAAGGTTCACGATATGTGCACTGAATTAATTTAAAAAATATTTAACTTCACTTAATCAAAGGAAAACTTTGCAGAGATACTGATAACACATAGCGCTATTTTATAGTAGAAAACAAGCGATGATATGCAACATTTGGAAAAAGGAAGTTTTTTATTTTATTTTATATTTTCCTGTGTTCTATCATCAACCAATAAACCAGTAACACATATACTGCTATATTAACCTCTTAACTAGTCTCACAAGTGTTTTTCTGTGTATTATACCTTTTGAAATTATTCAAATAGCCCTTATGGTTGAGTAGATATTTTGTATTTAGTATGGGTATACAAAAAAATGGCTAGTGCTTAACTGGGGTTAAAAAGGATAAACATGTCCTTGTTGAGGGATGGAGGTACCGTAAAATTCGGGTTATAAGCCACTACTTTTTTCTTCTTTTTTTCTCAACTTTGACCCGTGCGGCTTAAATATCGGTGCGGCTAATTTAAGGATTTTTCCGATTCTAAATTTAGCAGCAGTTGCAGAAACATACAGTACAAAATTCACAAATATTCACAAATCCCCTTAACGAGTGATTTCACTGTAAAAGAGGGTCCTCTCAGCAGCAGCCAAACTCCTTGCTGTCCTCCCCGCCCCACGGTGCCTCTCACCCAGCCACCCTGCTTGGCTCTCTGCCGGCACCCACCGACGACCCCACCACGCTCACCCGAGGAGGCGATGGAAAACAGCTCTGACGGCGAGGGAACCCCTGCCTCTCCCACCACCTCCACAGCGCGCGACGAGCTAACGAACTAGCGCGCAACGAGCTAGTGCTCCCACAAGAATTCGTGGCTACACTGAGTAAACAACACTGAAAATTCAGCACAAAAATAAAAAGTGTTGTCAGCGCTAGCTGCAACAGGTAGTGTGACATTTGTTATAAATGTATGTTGGTACATGGATGTTCATAACAAATAGTACATGTAGGGACTTAGGACCCTTGGGGGATTCAGGTGGGAAGCACAACCTGTGACTGCATCTGGAGGTCAGAGCATGGCAGCCCGAGGAATAAAAGAGTTACAGTTAAGAGCAGCTTGTTCTCACGTCTCATGTGTATTTAAAAACACGACAGCCAGCTCCCCGACAACCACTGAAGGTACCGAGACCAGCCCCAGCTCGACGCCCGGCGGGGACGCAGGCAGTAGTAGCAGCAACAGCGGCTTATAAAGCTTGTTTAAGATTAAATACAACTTGTAAGAGCCACAAGTATGTTTTTTGTTTAATTAATATTTCAAGAGTGTTTATAATTTAATATTTCAGAATTAGGCTCGCAGTTTAGGAACTACATATAAAATATATTGAAAGATGTTTATAGTAATGACTGACGCTCGAGCCAGGGAATATAATGACGTCATGATGGCAGCAGGTGTAAGCAAGAGTTGCATTAGGCATGAGAGCACACAGTTCTTTTACCGCATGACCGTATGATCGTTTACCGTTTATTAGTTTTTGTGTATAATGTTAGTGTTTTTGCTGCACAAAATAAAACCGGAGAAAAAGGAAACGAACGGTCTGCTGTCATTCGCGTGAGAAGAGAAACTCAATGTGTCGCAGCTCTTTAGCGGCTTAATGAAAACAACGCAGACGGAACACCGCTACATTTAGTAAAATAACTACTCCAAGGAGTTTACAAGTGGATTTCAGATGCCAGCTGAAAGCCGAGGAAAGGATTAAAAGCCCGGAGCGCCGCGCCGCGGTGCTTCTGACCAAACGAAAACATCGGACAAGCTAAAAGACCGGAAACCCGTTTACGATGTCGGAATTGTGAAGATGGGAGCGTCAGTTTCTTTGACGGTAACGAAGCTTGAGGTTAAAATGATCAGGATGCTCTGTTAAGGACTTCTCATGCAAACAGACAGCGCACCTCATTAAAGCCACTGAAGGCTCTGCGTGTTTCAGAAGTTATGGTGCACCAAACACTAACACGGCTGTACTTGAAGGTACAGTTCGAACCCGGCTGCAGCAACGTACAGAGCCACAAACTGTGAGGACAAGACAGACAGACAACCCTGACAGACAACAGCGTGACAGAAGCAGTAATGACATTCTTCAAGTAATGCAAAAACAAAAATCTGATCACGGAAATGTTGGTTAATCATCAGAAACAAGCTCCGCTACCAGTTAAAGAGGTTACCGTTTTCAAGGGTGATCCACTTACCTACAGATCCTTTATCAGAGCTTTTGAACAAGCTATTGAGCAGAAAACTGATAATGAAGCAGACAAACTGTACTACTTGCAACAATACACTGCAGGAGAACCGCAGGAACTCGTACATAGCTGTGAGCACATGCCAGCAAGCAGAGGGTTCAGGGAAGCAAAACGACTGCTTCAGAAGAACTATGGAGATGAGCTGATGATAGCAAGCGCTTACATTGACAAGGACTTAAGGTGGCCACAAATCAGGTCTGAAGATGGGAAAGCACTGACTACGTATGCTATTTTTCTGACTGGATGTCGTAATACAATGGAAGATGTGGAGTTCATGGAGTAGATGGATAACCCCACAAATATGAGAATTGTGGTATCCAAATTGCCATATAAAATGAGAGAGAGATGGCGCAATGTAGCGTTTGACCTGAAGGAAAGTAGAGGTCACAGAGCAAGATTTGCTGATCTTGTTAACTTTATTGACAATAGATTGTCAATAAAAGATTGCTATGGACCCACTCTTTGGAGCCTTCCAAGACAGACGCACATCTACAGTCAGCAAAAGCAAGGAAAAGGAGAAATTATTCAAAAGTGGAATGAAAGGAAGCAGCTTCGCAACAAATGTGTCGATGGAGAGGAAAAGGCCGGATGCAACAACATGGCAGGCCAACCCAGTTAAGGCAGCTAACGCTTTCGAACCGCCATGTCTTTTCTGTCAAAAGAATCACACATTGGAGTCTTGCATCAAGATTAAAGTGCTAGCACACAAGGATCGAGTAGAATTCCTGAAATCAAAGGGAATATGCTTCGGGTGTTTAACACAAGGACATCTTAGCAAAACGTGCAAGAAGAGGATGGTGTGCACACAATGCTCACAGAAACACCCAGACATCCTGCACATAGCGAAAGAAGCCAACACTAATATTTCATATAAAGTGGCGAGTGAAGACAGCACTTCAAATGAAGAGGTCTCAGGAGCCCAGAACTCTGTTAAACAGGAAATAGTTGGCTATGCTGGGACAGGAAACACAGAATGCATGCTAACGATTGTGCCAGTGAAAGTGAGATCCTGTAAAGGTGGAAGGTGTATAGAGACATATGCTTTTATGGATCCTGGAAGTACAGCTACGTTCTGTACAGACGAGCTTCGAAAAAGGTTGAACATTAAGGGAAAACCGACTCAGATATTATTGAGCACTATGGCTCAAGATAAACCAGGTGAGCAGAAGCTAATCAACAGTCACATGCTCTCAGAACTGGAAGTGTGCGGCCTTGAGGACACAAGGTATGTCCCGCTACCCAAAGTCTTCACACACAGCAGTATCCCGGTTCAAAAGGAAAACATTCCGATTCAACGACATCTGCAAAAGTGGCCGTATCTGCATGAAGTAACCTTACCACACATTGACGCTGATGTAGGCCTTCTCATTGGAGCTAACAACCCAAAGGCCATGGAGCCATGGCAGATAATTAATAGTCAGGATGATGGGCCCTATGCGGTGAAGACTGTCCTGGGCTGGATGGTGTGTGGACCCGCAAAGAACGAGATTACTGATTCCAAGATGGAGTCAGCTCATTACAGCGTCAACCGAATTTCAGTGTCGGAACTAGAACAGCTAATGGTTCAGCAGTACAACACAGACTTCCCAGAACGGCGCTATGATGACGAGGAAGAGATGTCACAAGAAGACAAGCAGTTTATGCACTCAGTGCAACAGACAACAAAGTTTGTGGATGGACATTACTGCATAGGACTTCCACTGAAACATGAAGCAGTTAACATGCCAAGTAACCGCTGTATGGCAGTACAGCGAGCTGCTAGCCTGAAGAGGAAACTGAAAAAGAATTACGTCTTTCTTGAAAGACTATAAAGACTTCATGAAAAGCATACTGGATAAAGGCTACGGCGTTGAAGTTCCTGAGGAGCAGCTTGACCGTGATGACTACAGGGTGTGGTACGTTCCTCACCATGGTGTGTACCACCCGAAGAAAAAGAAAATCCGTGTCGTCTTTGATTGCACTGCTTCTTTTCAAGATGTGTCGTTGAATGGACAATTATTGCAGGGACCTGACCTCACAAATACACTCATCGGTGCCTTACTGAGGTTCCGTGAGAATCCAGTAGCCATAATGGCGGACATTGAATCAATGTTCTATCAGGTCAGAGTTCCAGAGACAGATGCAGACCTATTGAGATTTTTGTGGTGGCCAGATGGCGACCTGAGTGCGCCGATAAAGGAATACCGGATGGCAGTTCACCTTTTTGGGGCCACCTCGTCTCCCAGTGTCGCTTCTTACACTTTGCGGAGAGCAGCAGAGGATAGAAGAAACACAGCGGATCCAGAAGCTGTTGAAACGGTTCTGAGAAACTTCTATGTGGATGACTGTTTAAAATCTGCACCTACGGAAGAAGAAGCCGTTATCTTGGTAAAGAATCTGCGGGACTTGTGTGCTGAAGGAGGCTTTAACCTCACAAAATGGGTGAGCAATAGTCGAACAGTCTTGTTATCCATCCCTGCAGAGCACCGAGGCAGCGAGCTAAAAAACCTTGATCCCACGCACGACGCCTTGCCGACTGAACGAGCTCTTGGCGTACAGTGGAGCACAGAAGATGATACATTCACATACAGCATCAAGCTGCAGGACAAGCCATTGACCAGAAGAGGTATCCTCTCAGTCGTAAACGCCATCTATGACCCTCTTGGCTTTCTTCCTCCACTCGTATTACCTGCCAAGCTTCTGTTAAGAGATCTTTGTAAAGAAAAGCGTTGATACCACAATAAGTTGTTTTTTTTGCCAAATATTAGTTATTTTTTGCAGAGATAGAACTTTATTTTCATTGTTCTAACAAAGTGATTGCACATGTTATTAGTTTTTGTCTGATGGAGCGATCTGGTTTACTTGAAAGGGATTGTAATTTTCTTTATTGTATTGTTTGAAAAAGTCACAAAAAGTTGGACCATTTTGTTACAATTTTGTTGGGGCGGTGGAGCCCCGTAGTTTTCACAGTAACTGACGACTCGCCTTTCTTATTCACCGTACGAGTGAGAGGAAGATCGAAGGTCAGTGGAACCTCTTCCATATTAAGTCCGCAGGTAGCTGTTGGCAGAGAGTCGTGCGTGCTCTGACGCTCAGGCCTTTTCTTCTTAAGAACCGCAGACAGCACAATGGTACGCCTCTGAAATCCTCAATGTGCTTTTCTGCCGCGATCTCCTTCGCTTTCAGACGAATCTGAACTGTTGAAAAACCACGTCCGTCTGCTCTGTATTGAAATCAGATGGGAAATGTAACTCGCAACAGTGCAAAACAAGTTGGATGTGCCCGGGAAACCTCCAGTGGGAGAAGTCCAGGAGGCATCCTGATGAGATGCCCGAACCACCTCAGCTGACTCCTTTCGACACGAAGGAGTAGCGTCTCAACTCCAAGTGTTTGGATATTTTAATTTAATTTAGCAGCAGTGACTGTGGTGTGTCTGAATGTGTTAAACAGTCCGATCTGGCTTCAATGGAACCGTCAGACATCATCAGTTTCATATAGAACATGCAATTGGTTAATATTCTAAACGACAGTAGAATACATTTCCCAGAGATTGTCCTCACCTTCACAGACCGGTGGTCCGGGGATCAGCCAGTCTTTTAGTTTGTGGTCTACACAAATCCCCACCACCTCATCCCAAGGAATCCGACTGAAGGCCGGATATGCTTTCTCCCCGTCCCAGTTCCTCCTGGCTCTCTTGGATGGGGTTCGGGTGTGGTGGCCCCTGAGCCTGACCCTTTGGAGAAGGTTGTCCAGTTGGGACATTAGGAGAGGCTGACTGGATCACGAGACCGGGATCTGGACCAGCCTCTGCAGGGTCTTCATCAGGTGGGATGTCATCGCCACCGGCCTGAAGCTTGGGTCTTTTGCTACTGGTACCACGCAGGATGTCTTCCATAGCTGTGGTACTTCCCCCAGCCTCAAGCTCAAGTTGAACATGTGCTCCACTATCCCGCACAGCTGGTCCGCGCAGGACTTGAGGAGCCTTGAGCTGATGCCGTCTGGCCCTGTGCCCTTCCTCACCTTGATCCTCCTCAGTTCCTTCCTCACCTGGTTAAGGGACAAGTTGGGGTGCTGTGGGCTGCTGGAGTCAGGGTGGGTTGTTGGGCACAGAGTGCTGTGTGTGGCGGGGAGCACTTTTGATATGGACTGAATGAATCTCAAAGTGAACTAACTCCAAGTTTTCATTTTACCCGGTTTCTAAAAAAGTGCATTAACTGTCCAACATAACAGGTTAAGGTGAAAAATGTCAACTTGTACCTTGCTCTGTCCTAGAATCTTCACTGGTTACTGTTATAAAAATAAATAAATAATAATAATCTCCAATATTAGATTTTCAATCAAATAAATAGACATTAGTCTTGAAACATTCCATTACATCAACAATACAGTGACTGAAATACTCGCACTTTAATACTTTTCCATAAACTGCTTTGAGGTCTTCCTCCAAGCAGTCATCCAGCTTCATCTGCATGCTGGTGAGGACATCAGCTGTGTAGTCGTTTCTGCGTTTTCCCCCCAAAAGCAGAAGAGGAAAGTACCCCAGAGCAGCAAGCCGGTCCAACTGAAAGGGATATAAGGAAATGCAAGTCATTAAGCCTGAGTGCAGTTTATTTACTTGCAAATTTCAATTAAATAGATAGTATATTGTAGTAATTGTATTATTATTAGGGCTGCAACAACGAATCGATAAAAAACGATTATCAAAAGTGAATTTCGTTATTAATTTGTTGTGTCGCGCGATTATTATGCCATTCAATAAATCGCGGAGAAGAAAAAAAAAGCGGAGCAGAGCAACTGGCCGGCCAGCGTTTCTGAGATTGGAGTCAGACACGGAAAAAAGCTGAGGCCGTGATCTTCACTAGAAGATCTTTGATGTGACGTGTTGAGTCTTGGCCAATCAGCGTTTCCCTCAAACTTGTTTTTAATGGAATAGTCCACTTGCTATCACGTTAGCTAACGTGTTTGGGTTGTGTATTGTCGTTAAAGTTAAAGTTACTTTATGTTCCGTTACAGTTCAGACTTGCTTGGAAAAAACCGTAACGTGATGAAACATGCCGTAACCCCCCGGTCTGGTTCAGTTCACCAGTCACTCGTTACCGGCACACCGGAGGATCTGGCTGCAGGTTTTTTTTTTTTTTAATTCAAAGTAGAATGAATCAAATCACGTAGTTGAGTTTAGCCAACAACGTGATGTTGTGGTCATAAGAGGCCCAGATATTGATAAGATGATGTGAATGAAAGAGTTTCAGGAAGAGGACGCTCTATACAGCTTGATGCAGGGCTGAGATGAAGACGTGAGAGGAGCAGTATAGCTTCCCACTGTCCCAGTATTTCATACATATTGATAAAGCAGGGTATGCTAAATGCAGCCTCTGCTCCAAGGAGATTACAGTTAAAACGGCTCCCATTTGGCCAATGTAAAGCATACATGTGTATGTTTTTTGTGTTAGTCCATTTTTATTTAATTTTTTTAATTAACAGCTCAGGGATGTTCAAGGAGCAACCTGTTTGTGCTTTCTGAAGATGTTTTGCACTGTCACTTCTGTTTTTGAATAAAGGGTTGGAAATGAATGTTTTTTTATCTGATCCATCGATTAATCGAAAAAATTATCAACCGATTAATCGATTATTAAAATAATCGTTAGTTGCAGCCCTAATTATTATGTATTATTATATTTAACTATGATTACACTGTCACTTTCAAAATGCCTTCAAGTTTATTTCAAGGCCATTCAATATGATATAAATGTGTTACACATACAAACCGCCCCAAAAATCTAAAACAAAATTAATTCAGAATCAAAATGATGTATTAAAAGCCACATTATTGAGCTATGACTATTATTCCTTCATTGATGAAACAGTGACCTTCTTCTACATCAAATATCAAACAAATGACCAGTAAATGAAATATAGCGTATACATATATGTATATACAGTATGGTGTATCCATGAACATGGGAGCTGGTGACTCTGCAGGCTGGACCATGACGAGGGCTGCTGGAGGGTGAACCAGGCCGTCTGCAGTGGCAGCTGTGGCTGGAATAAAATGTGACGGGATTACTTCACCATTACACATTCACTGAAAATGCCAGCATGACATTCTGAATATTGGCTACGACTGATTACACTGTTAAAATCCATCTTTTCAGAGTAAACACCTCTTTTCATTTCGAGAGTAGGTGATGTCATTGTCAAATTCTTTAAAGAAGAGAGCAGCTATGGAGCTCTTGAATCACAGCAGCCCCTGGGATTTATTACGTTTAATATTATTTTGTTTTTGTAAGCGCTGAGTTCTTTTGGAATATAATCTAGAATACTAGTTCATGATTAAATTCAGCCTCTGTAGGTATAAAACACAGAGGGTAATAGCATCCAGGCCAATATAAAATAGTAAAACTCACCTAATGTTTTCCAGCCTTTCACTTTTTGATCAGAAATTAAAATGTGTTGAATAGAAACAGAATTGTGCTAAATGGGGTTTATTTCACGGATGAACAACCGTATCAATAAACAACTTTGTTGACAAGCACCAAGCACGCTGTAACGATCAATACATTCTCACATTGTTTCAACATCCTAAACGGGTGTCGTTGAGATGCGTTAAACACTTCTGTCCTCCCTTTTATTTCATTAGTAAATTCAGCAGGACAACCACACTGTGACCAAGTTGAATATCATTTCATTTCGCAGTCCCATTGATCTGAAGCAGAGAGGTCATTCAATCTCTGTGTTTTTAGTCACAATTTACCACAGTGTGTGTTGTTAGTACAGGCAACAGATCAGAGAACATACATGTTGTGGATGTCACATCACAAATCCCATACACAAGTGACCCAGTAAGTTATAAGACAGCACACCGTAGACAGCGTGTGCGCTTGAAACAATTCAAGCAGAGAACACAAAGCAAAACCGAGACAACCACCACACAACGACAATATATTTTTTCTAGTGCTGTCATATTAGCGCGTTATTAACGGCGTTAACGCAAACCAATTTTAACGCCGTCAATTTTATTAACGGCATTAACGCATTTTTATTTTTCTATTTTTTTCTCGCGAGCACCACGCCGGATGTAGCTCAACCAGAAGCAAAACAATAGGCACGCCGTTTGGGCTTGGAAGCTAGGCTAACGTTACGGTTTGAAATGAATGAATGGTGAGCGCGATACGGCAAAATGAATGATAAGACGCTAATGAATGGAAAGTTTACTTTCAAAAAGTTGTCCGATGGTTCCCTTGACAAGACCAAAGTGGTATGTGCCATTAGTCATTGTGAACTGAGCTATCATCGTAGCCTATCCAGTCTGAAACACCACTTGATGGCCAAGCACACAGCTGATGCTAACTCTGCGCCCCCTCGTCATAGCAGACAAGAATGGATGACTTCGGACAGAAACACATGGACACCACAACAAAGAGCAAACGTATTGCAGCCATAGCTAAATGGGTGGCTACTGCGTGTAGGCCTGTTAACGTTGTGGAGGACGAGGGTCTAGACCAGTGATTGTCAACCACCATTTTAACCTATGAGCTCTCACTGTTAAAGCCTAACAGTTCATGTATTTGCAGGTCAAGACAAACAGCCTGGAGCTCCATCAATGATGTTTCTGACTCAGAGAGGCTCTGGAAATATTCTTCCAAAAGCCTGAAAAACACCCTGCAGTGATAAAGCCTGCACACTTTGTGGTAGTCATTAAAATAAATGAACACCGTGTTTCCTTTAAGTCAGTATTTATCAAACATGGGCGGTATTTATTACAGGTGTAATACCTTTATTACAGGTATTTATTACAGGTGTGGCGCAAGAGGAAATGCTGATTTTAAATGTTCACCATCCGCCGTTAACAGGTTACGCTTGCGCATGCGCCGATTCTTGGCATTTCGCCAAAAGCCGATCTTTATGAGATCTCTGTGAGGTCTGCTATCTGCTGTTGTGTCTCTCACCATTGAGCATGAATTGAGAGCCGTATCAAATCTACAACCCCGTTTTAAAAAGATTTGTAGAGGAAAGCAGCCACTAATACTGATACAACGTGATGCTCACATATCTGCACTCATTCCGTTTTGCAATAGCTTATTGTTTTCCCCAATAAGCTATTTAGTAGTAACTAAATATTAGTTATTTTTTGCATAACTTTATTTTCATTTTTCTAACAAAGTGATAACACATTTTTTTTGTCTGATGGAGCAATCTGGTTTACTTGAAACACTGAATACTCTTCCATGCCAGTAGGTAGCGCAATAATGAGCTACCATATATGCTGTATTATGCTACAATGTGACATTTTGTAACTTTTTAGGTTGTTGGTGTGCCGCGGGATTTTTTTATTGTAGAAAATGTGCCGCGGCTCAAAAAAGGTTGAAAAACACTGGTCTAGACATAGACCCCTGACATAAATGTGATTAAATATTTTAATCGTTTGACAGCACTAATTTTTTCAGAAATAATTTGATGAATTATAATGTTATTCATCCACTACAGGTTTTAAGAAAATGATCGCACAGGGGAACACCACATTTATATTATATTGATACACTCTGATGCAACATAAGCAGCAATATGTTGAGAAATGACTCTAATAGTAATAGTGGAGGATGGCTTGGCTAACTGGTTTCTGTCTCTTCTTGTTTTAGAGATTATGATCATCCAGAGTTGTGTTTAAGTGTCAGCTGTCATTCAGGGCCAGGTCAAAGGTGAGTACACCCTGTAGGTGGCAACAGCACGGAGATCGATCATAAGCAGGCTGTATGGGCTCATAGATAATATACATATCTATGATCAATGACCGTCACAGTTTCTGGAACACCATCTTGCTTCCAAGGAAGCTCTTGCTCATTATAGAAAAATAATATCTCAATTTGAAAAAAACAAGTTTGACTCCAAACAATTATAGTGCTGTGTTCAAAGACATTCCCACAAGATATTAAGGAAATCAAACAAACCTCTGGTGATGCCTCTTTAATTATAAAAACACCAAGAAAGAACAAGAGTAATAAATTCACTCCAGGAGGTGATGAAACTGCTGTACAACGTTAGCATTCTGCTTTATGAACTGATTTACAACTGGTTTGTTGCTTTCATGCACATAATCATGGACGGTCAAGGTTTGCCTGAGGACCTGGGTGTCACGACCAGGTGTGGTGGGACAGAGACTCAGGTGCAGAGGAAACACAACAGCAGGCACGTTAGGGGAAAATGAAAAAGGATGGTTATGATTAACTGTCAGATTTGGTGAAACTCAAAGTAGCCAGAGTATGAAGAACTTGTTTTACCCAGGGTAATTAGCAAACAATAAACTCACATGGTCATCAAAGAACACTATGGCCATGCTCCTGGCAGGCTGACAGAAGACCTCACGGACTGTGCCGAAAAAGCCAAAGTGCATCTCGAATATTTCCTTCCTGTTGAGGGATGGAGGCACATCCCTAAACACGGTGGCAGTGTAGTCAGACATCTGGTGAGGTTCTAGAGAGGGTTATAGACAGACAACGGGATGAGCATTCTGATGCAAATTCAGCATTGTGTCAGAGAGGAACCTCTTTTGTTTCTTCTTTTAGAATCTTGTGATTGTTTCATTCTTCCCCGCTGATCCCCGACTATTGTCATCTCGACTTAAGAACATTTTGTCCATGGTCTTTTTATTACCAGTTCTCTGATAGGTGAACCTCGGCTGTGGCTTGTCTACAGTCTTGTTGAAGACTTTGTGGGAGATACCTACTGTTTTTCTGAGCAAATTAACAAGTTTGTATTTTCTGAGCAACCTGTCTGAGACAGCTCTTCTGAATGCATTTTTCTCTTTATAGCTGACAGACTTGTATTTTGTTTTCATTTGGTGTATCAGTGTGTTGTGAAAAGAAGAGTCTTTCTGATATGAGCAGGAACTCTGTGCTTCTGTACATCCTTCCGAGTTTCCGTTCTTGGGGAACAATTTGAGGTTGACAGCAATTCCAGCATCCCGGCTGCCGGGGAACGGCTAGCAAAAGCTATGGCTGGTTGGTCCTCACCGGCAGTTCAGAACATCCAAACTATCCCTTTCATGCTTTCGTGGCTACAATAGATTGGTGTTAGAGCGGCAGCTTAACCTTGATGCAGGATGTTGTCTTTCTGCTCCAGGAGGCAGAACTTGTCCTCAGAGGTCTCAGCCATCTGGCCGATGAGGTGGAGGAGAGAGGATGGAACTGGGTGCTTTTTCTGCCACAAGAGAGAAATTGTTTGCCTGTGTAGGCGACTTCCATATTTTTGGGCATTTGCTGCTGATGCCTGAAAGAGAGTTAACAGTGACAGAATACAAATTAGAAAAGTGTACACACGCTAACTGTTGGGGTCCCGGGAGTTAAACGAACCGAGCGAGTCCAAACAACTTGGAATGAAATCAATGCTCTACTCTGGCCACAAAGAGCAGGACATAGCAGGTAGCTAGTTTGTAGACAGCATGAGTAATGAATACAATTGACCGTAGTAAATGAGCTGAAAAAACTAAGGAGACCAGGCTTGGAGAATGGTAATATTAAATGTCAGATTTGGTGAAGCCAGGAAACTCAAAGTAGCCAGAGTATGGATAAATTGTTTTACCCAGGGTAATTAGCTAATTAACTCACATGGTCATCAAAGAACACTGTGACCATGTTCCTGGCAGGCTGACAGAAGACCTTACGGACTTTGCCATAATGACCAAAGTGCTTCTTAAATGATGAGCTCCAGCGCCCCCAAAACTGGGGGCTGAATTCTTCATCAGGAACTCTTCCTCACTCTCCAAGTCCTCGTACTCCCATGAATCGATACCAGAGCCACTGATGTGACATAGAAAAAAAAACTGCACAGCCTGGCCTTACAAGAGCATATAAGTCAATTTTACATATAATACAATTCAACCATAAATATTACTCGAGAGTAGGGTTGGTCACCGATACGACTGGTGCCTACCGGAGCGAAACGCAATGCAGATTTCGGTGCTTCCTTGCCTGAGTCGATTTAAATATTTTTTTACACTACTCTGATGACTCCGTCCTGGCAGCAGGTAACGATAGCCTATCGTTTGTATAGCTACAGTAGCTAGCTAGCCATCAACCTTTTAACAGAGAAAATGCTGAAAGGTAAACAGTCAAAAGTGTGGCTGTATTTCGCAAAAAAATGCAATAAATGCAAATGCAATAAAACAATTGCGTGTAAAGAAGAAGAGCCAAACACTAACTACACTAAACTATCCCGAACTATTAACTCTAAACTTCCTGCTAGAAACGTCTTTTTCCCTGATGGAGGTCAAGGTCAGAGCGGAGGAACCGCAGCTGACCGGCAAGAACACCGGCTGAGAAACGCTGCAAACCGCGACACAAAGTGAGATTATTAGGAGACGTGTTTGTTCCTCGGTTCATTTGGTGTTTGCTGAATTCCAGTGCAGCTCCGTCTGGTTCAGAAAAGCTCTCCCAGTTGATATTAATGATGACGTGTAGAGCAGGGCGCCTCAAGGTCCAGGAAGAAAGTTAGGGCATTTTGGCTCTCAGCGGACCTAAACCTACGGTTCACGAAATGTGCACTGAATTCATTTCAAAAATATTTAACTTCACTTAATCAAAGTCAAACTTTGCAGAGATACTGATAACACATAGCGCTATTTTATAGTAGAAAACAAGCGATGATATGCAACATTTTTAAAAAGGAAATACATCCTGGAAGTTTGTTTTTCTTCGGAAGTTTTTATTTTTATTCATCACTGAAGGAAGTCCTTTACTGCATTGAGGCTTGTATATAAATGTAGTGTTAAAATATATTGGAATCTTCACATCTCCTCAGTTTGAGTTTGAGTACCGTGGGTTACTCAAACTCACGGTTCGCTCGTGGGTCATGTGACCTAATGTCACGACCGGGTGTGGTGAGCGGAGACTCAGGTGCAGAGGAAGGAGACCGAGGCAGGTTTAGGGAGGCAAAAATCCAAAACGTCCTTTACTTAGGAAAAAACCAAACTCAAGACAAAGAACTGGCAGGTTTACAAAAGGCGAGTGACGAGCGACATGGACCACACACAATACAAAGACAACCCGACAAGGGAAAGCGGGGGAGTATATATAGGGGAGGGGAAACACAGGTGAAGGGAATCATACTAATGGGAGTGGCTGAGGGCAGGTGCAGGGGATCACAATCAAAGACAAGCACAAGACAAACCAACATCATGACACCTAAATGAGACTAAAGAACTGATTTCACTCCAAAATCTAAGACGAAAACTAATCATTTGCATCTCTAAAACATTAACGGCGCCGTCTGGAGTTCCTGTTTGGAGTAAATAAATAAAAAAATTGGTTATAGTCTGTTGTGGCTTTAATTTGAAAACCAACCTATTTTTAGGCCTCTGCTCGAAAATTCCATACCCAAACTAAAAAGGGTGTATCTCTGCAACCACTAGGGCTATTTGAATAATTTTGGTGTTATAATAAAAGGCTACACATGTGATATTTTGTTCGATTATATGTGTAAATATCAGTCTATATGTTACTGATTAAGAGTAAATGAATGACACACAGCAAAAATGAAAAGGTTTCAGGTCCGCCTTTAAAAAAAAAAAGAATCACTTTCAGGATGATTATTTCTTTGAAATGATGCAGTAAGGTCCAACTCTAACCCAAATCATAGCACAATATGTGAACATTCTCTAACCCAAATCATAGCACAATATGTGAACATTCTCTAACCCAAATCATAGCTCAATATGTGAACATTCTCTAACCCAGATCATAGCACAATATGTGAACATTCTCTAACAAAGGTTAGAAGGTTACATTACATGACTTTGATAAAGTGAAGCAGAACAAAGTTACAGAGGACATTCAGGTGAGGTCTCCAAAATTTGCATTGGGGCACATTTGAGCACATTTGTGACATTTGAATTTTCTCATGTACCAAACCATATGATTCACATTTACTTATGGTGTGGCCCCTGTCCTGTACAGTCTTTGCAGAGAGAGGCATGTCTCAGATTTTCTGAACAATTTCCCCTTTGTTTTTGAAGTTGCTCCGATATTTTAATGAAAGATTCTTTTATGTATTCTCCATCTGTGAATGTCTTTCCTCGCCTCACTATCTCCTGAGCTGCCACTAAACTAGCTGCAGTGGTAGAGTGACTTGTTTACTTTTACAGTTGAGAAATTGCTCCTCACTGCTCTTCTCCAGCTGGATACTTCTCAGCAAATGCTGTGTGTTTGTTCTCGAAGTGTCTTTCAACATTACATTTTTTTTGTGGCGAGAAGTTAGCTAACTTCTCGCCACATACCAAACATACAGGTAAGCAAGCATCATCGGCAGTGAAAGCAAACAAATACGTCCACGCAGAATTTAACTCTCTATTTTCTCTGACTTTTCTTTTTTTAATTAGCCATTGTTAGTTTACCATGGCGGGATTCTGCCAATCATGACAGCGATGTTGACGCACATTTTAGTTAAACAAATATTTAAAATAACAAGTATTATCAGTGACACAGTATCAGATCAAACTCCAAGATAAGAGGTGTCAACTTTGTGCAAAACATTATATTGTTTTGATATATATATATATATATTAGTGCTGTCAAACGATTCAAATATTTAATCGCGATTAATCGCATTTATGTCATAGTTAACTCGCAATTAATCGCAATTTTTCATTTTTTCATTTTAATGCTCTTATCAACATGAAAAAGTGGATTGGCTTGCTTTATGCAAATGTTTTATTTTATTGAAAAACAACTGCCAAACAGGGCGGTACAAAATAAAATTATAAAGTGCACATTTCAGGTAAACGAGGGTTTACAAAATAAAATTATAAAGTGCACATTTCAGGTAAACAAGGGTTTACAAAATAAAATTATAAAGTGCACATTTCAGGTAAACAAGGGCTTAAGAGAGAGAGAGAGCTGTGAACATAGCAGTCAGGCTCTCGAAGGCAATTCGTAGGTCCTGTCGTTGGATGCGATGCGTATTATATCATTAGCGTCTTATCATTCATTTTGCCGTATCGCGCTCACCATTCATTCATTTCAAACCGTAACGTTAGCCTAGCTTCCAAGCCCAAACGGCGTGCCTATTGTTTTGCTTCCGGTTGAGCTACATCCGGCGTGGCGCTCGCGAGAGAAAAATGCGTTAACGCCGTTAATAAAATTGACGCCGTTAAAATTGGTTTGCGTTAACGCCGTTAATAACGCGATAATATGACAGCACATTGTTTGTTGTCAAAGCCTCAGGGAGCCGCAACAGAGAAGCTAAAGAGCCGCATGCGGATAGATTGAGCACACGTTCATAGACTGAACCTTTGGCGCCCTCTGGTGTTGATGCAGTATATTGCAAGGAGAAAGCAACACTACAGTCTGTGCAGCCTAAGGGGCAGTTCACACCAGACGCGACACTCAAAAACACGTCGCTACCAAAACCATTGTTTTCCTATGGTACGGCGCGTCTTTCATGCGTGCCTTTTAAATGCCGCGCATCGCGTTTTTCTACCGTTTTTTCGGCGCGCCTAAAAGTTGAAATATTCTCAACTTTTAAGCGCCTTGCGCGGAGTCGCACAGCTCATCAATGTCAGTGTGATCGCCCGGTGGCGCACGCAGTCCCGCGCCACAGGCGCACCGGGCTGTTTTGCCCAGCGTGTTTTTGGCAAGGCGTTTTAAAGGCGACTGTACTTTTAAAAGTCGCGTCCGGTGTGAACGGCACCTAATATGTGAACTTAAGTAGAGGGGACTTTTCTGAGTCTAATTTCCAATGGCATACGTTAGTTATTTCACGATGCAACACTTAGCAATGTTATAACAGGAGAATTTATATAAAAAGCATTATATTTAAAGTAACACGGATGTGAACAACTTGTTTCTCTATAAAAAAAAAAGTCAGCTTCTGTTTGTATCTGACACGTAGCAGTTGATTTATAATAGCTGAGTGGACGAGAAGTAGACAACACCAAAATTTTGACAAATTAAAAAATTTGCATACCTTAAAAAAAAGTGTAATTCATGATAAAGTGCATGTGGTTTCTAGCTCAGTTGTGGGTGTGTATGAGGAAGTGAAATGTTGCTGACCTTTTTACAAGTCAGGACTGGACTTTGGTTTTACTTTTATTTCTTGTAACACACGGTGAAGCACAGCCTCAGACTGTCACAACAAAGAAGACACATGAACTCTTCTCTGCCATTTGGAGTAGCTGTTGCTGCTGAACAGGAAAGAGACTTCTCGGGCTTTCTCTCTCTTGTCAGTCTGTATTCTCTCACTCTTTTGGAGTGAAGGGAACTTTTGATGGGAGAAAAGCTCCCAGGAGGAGCCCGGCTCCGCAGTGACACTTCCAGTAGACCAGTGCAGACCCTCAGGGTGAAGATGGTGCTTCTGGGAAGCTCTGGTGTGGGAAAGTCCAGCCTGGCACTGCGGTTTGCCAAGGATGAATTCAGGAGTACATCGCCTACTGTAGGCTGTGAGTATATGACACTCAGAGCTTTGCATAGAAATAGATGATACGTGACAGAGATTAATACTGAAAAGTAGAAAACTAAATAGTTTTAAACGTTTTGAAATGTTTTCGCTGCCTTGCTTGGATTTAGATTAGACCACTTCAATGAGGTAAATATGAAACTACAGTCACTTAGCCTAGCTTAGCATAAAGACTGGAAGTGGTGGAAACAGTGTGGCTCTATCCAAAGAAAAGAAAACAATTGGTCCGTTTTGTAATTAACTAAATATATGTTCAATGTGTACAAACTGCGACTTAATTGGAGCTTGATGGCACATGCATTGTTTTACATTTGGAAAGAACCAGGCTAGCTGTTGCCCTTGTTTCCAGTCTTTATGCTAAGCTAGGCTATAGTCTCCTACAGGCCGTTGCTACATAGGTCTAAATCAGTGGTCCACAACCTTTTTTGCGCCACGGACCGGTTTCGTGTAAGACAATGTTTTCACGGTCCGGCCTTCACGGTGTGGGCAATAAATATGAGGTAATAAAATTATACGACCGGCATAAAAACGAATATAAAGTGCATAAAAATACATCTCACCATTGAGCCGATTTAATGGAAGCCCTGAGCTCCCACTAATTCAACGAGCCGGTCCCATCTCGGGGTGATGGGAGACATTGACAACCGACGTGTGTTCTTTATGTCCTGTCTACTCCGTGACTTAGTTTTGGTCGCTGTCGCTGCAGAAAGCCCCGCTTCACAGAGACAGGATGTTGGAAATGGAAGCAGGTTTTCAGTGCTTTTTGGCGATCTCAGGATATTCTGCCTTGATTTTAATCCAGAACAGCAGAGTTGAAAGGTACTTATAAAGCCACCGTCAGTCACTAGATTGTCGGTTTCATTTTTGGGGTAACGTATCACGTGACCTCTTGACCTGTGAGAGGAGAGGCTCAGACGCACTGACGGATGTATCCGGTCATTTTTCAAAATAAAACATCTTTCCGACTTTGATAATCAATCAACATGTTTTTCATTCATTCTTTTCTGTGCAGGGGTCCGGTCGTATAGCTGTATAATATTTTAGTTTGACATGTAACTGACACATATGGTGGCGATTTCATACACATGTTCATATCTGCTGATTCAAAAAAAGATATGTCACTAGCTAAATTGCAAATAAGATCTAGGAACATCTCCAAAGACTCAGCAGTGAACACATGAATCCCCTGATGGCGTCCTTGTGCTGTCTGACCTCCCCAGGTGCCTACGTGACCCGGGCGGTGCATCTGAGCGATGTCACTCTTCTCTTTGAGATATGGGACACTGCAGGGGCGGAGAAGTACCACAGCGTCTCCTCTCTGTACTACAGAGGGGCCCACGCTGCACTCCTGGTCTATGACGTCAGCCAGAAGGTAAACGGGAGCCGACACCTGAACACGACTGGTCTCGTCTTGGCTGCTGCTTGTGCCGTATTGTATCGTTGTGTCTGTGTCACCATAGGAAACTTTTGTCAGAGCTCAAGTGTGGCTCAAAGAGCTTGAGAAACAATACATCCCAGGATCCACCGCCATATGGCTGGTAGGCAACAAGGTGGATCGGGCGCAGGGTCGACAAGTCTCAGTGCAGGTACACACATGTATATGCATTATTTTTATATATAAATATAGATATAGATATATATCTATATCTATATATATCTATATATATATATATATATATATATATATATATATATAAAATCCTCCTTAAGCTCAGTCAATCCGTATCCGTGTTTATCTACTGTACATTTCAATCTGTGAAAGTAATTTCTGTTTGTTTTTTGTTCATGTCGTCATCCAGGAAGCACGGAGTCTGGCCAATGACAGGGGCTTATTGTTCACAGAGACGTCGGCCCTGTCAGGGGATCAGGTCAGTGAGCTGCTGCTCGCCGTAGGTAAGTGAAAGTATCAAAGGAACTGCAACTACCACTAGAGGGCAGTAGATAAAATATTGTCATACAAGTCCAGGTCTGAGGTGCCAGCTTTCCTTTGAAGCTGCAACTCCTGGCCTCTGAAACGTCAGCATGCTCTTCACAAGCGTGCTGTCTTTGCAAACAAAGCTTGCATTTCAGCCCACAGAGTGCACGAGTGTATCGGAGCGCAGCAGGGAGGTGTGTCGGAGTGGAAGGAGACGCCACATGTGGATCTGCATCGCAGAGACACAATCACTCCTTTGGTATCCTGTTGCAAAGTTGGACCCTAAACCTCTGTGACTATCAGCTGTCCTGCTGCTCGTCTCTGTTTCTGTTGCTCTAAGTAACACACGGCCAGCTGGTATACAGAAAACCATCTGAAATAAATAAATGAAATGCTTTTAGATTCTGAATCTTTGGTTCTCTTCCTGTTTGATTGATTGGACGTACAACACAGCATTTTGTCCTGCAGTACGCCTCGTGGTGGCGAGTAACACATATTCATTGTTTTACTTCAGGCTAAAAGCTGCTCACCAATCTTCATGCAGGACATGTCCTCGTGTTCCACGTGTCGGACTGCTTTTCCTCAACGGGTTTAGGACCAACCCGCTCAGTCTCTGTCCGTGCCAGATGTTGGACTGGTTCCTCATTCAGGTTCTCCTGCCTCTGAACTCCAAAATGCCTAAAATATTCAATATGTTTAATAGATGTCCCCCTTTGTCTTAGTGTAGGCTCTTAAGTTCAACTCGTGCTTAAAGCTACTACAAGGAACTTTCAATCTGAGTTGATTATGGCGGCCCCTGTGGATGAATGTGGTAGTGTTTCTGAGCAGCAGACGGAGAGGAGAGGCTCTGCTGTCGAGGGCGACTGCGATGGGCTGTGCCGGCATGATTTCATTTTGTCTGGATCAAATTAACGAGATACGTTGTTTTTATTACTAAGTGGTGTCTTTTGTCTTATGCTAAGCTAGGCCAAACAAATCACGTTTGCAGCTCCACAGTTGACCCGCTTTTTTTTTTACATCTGCATGAACGATTCTGTGTTCATTCCATAGACCAAAAAGTGATGTTGAAGCATGTTTTATTGAAAAGAAATTCTGGCAGAATGGTTTGTACATTTTTGATAATCTGTTTTGTATTAAACTGTATTAAAATACCACAATAGTAACGGCAGGACTTTAAAGACAATAAGTAAAGCGGTACTTCTATTTGCATTTGTCCCACTGAGGCTTCCATCCTGAGTCACTTGCTCTTTGAACAACATCCTCTCATGTTTTCTCCGGACACACGGCACTTTCTTTCTCTGCATGATGGCTCCAAATGTGGGCTTTTTTTTTTACTGCTGAGTG
Organism: Myoxocephalus aenaeus; assembly: GCA_038501785.1. Taxonomy (NCBI): domain Eukaryota; kingdom Metazoa; phylum Chordata; class Actinopteri; order Perciformes; family Cottidae; genus Myoxocephalus; species Myoxocephalus aenaeus. The sequence goes on along the minus strand of JBAMJR010000038.1, from coordinate 285,224 downwards.
ATTTAAACATTGCAGAGATCTTAAGGGATAATCGTCACTGAAACAAGGCGTTATTTATTATTTTGTATGGTGCTGATTGAAAGCGAGCTCCCGTAAGGCCTGCTGGTCCTCGTCTGGGCTGGAGGCTTCACAGAGGATCACCTCACGCTGAGTGGATGAAACGCTGTGGGATGATTGGGTTGTCATTACGAGAGCAGACATCTTGTGGATGGAAACCTTCAGGACTGCTGTTTCAGATGTTGCCGACGTTGTGCAAACCCCTTGAGTGATAACAAACAACTGATTCATTTTAAGGTCAATACAACAAAAGTGAGGAAAACTGGAGGAGGAAGAACTGAAGAATGGTTTGACGGATGCAAAAGTGAACTAATGCTTTGTTCTTGATTCAATTTAATGTTTTTGGACACTAAATTTATAAAATGCTGTTTTAAGGGAAGAAGTCATTTATGTATTGGGGGCTTTCTTGAATGTGTTTAAATAAAAATAAGTCTGATTTAATAGTTATGTATTCATGAATATCCACGATGGAACCTTTAATAAAAACGTTTTGCACGTTTCCTCTGACCATACGTCTCTTCTGCAGCACGTTTTCCATGAGCAGTAGAGTAGTGGGCTAAAGTTACACATCAAAAATGTCATCTGGCTTCTCCAAAATACATAACATGTTATACATTAAATTCTCAAGAAAGCCGGCTCATTGTTATGGAGTCATATCTATTTTATTTCATAATAGTTAATAATTTCTGCTATTTTTATGTAATTCCAGCATTTATATCACTTACAATGCAACATTTGGTGGATGTTTTACTCCATAAATGAATCTGTAATTGTAAAACAGGCAAAAGATGATTGGCCAATCGGAGACTGTGATGACGAGGCAAACTCGTAATGTAAAAAAACATTAAAAAAAAAAACTCATTGCACTATAATGAGATGAGTTTAACATTTTTAATTATGTTACAATTTCATATTTAGTCTTATTCATGCAAATTTTTTGCCCTTTGGCTCCCCATATATTCCGGGTCGGTGTACAGCAGATAGGGAGGAACATCAGAGTAGACACACACACACCAATCATCTTTTGCCTGTTTTACAATTACAGATTCATTTATGGAGTAAAACATCCACCAAATGTTGCATTGTAAGTGATATAAATGCTGGAATTACATAAAAATAGCAGAAATTATGAACTATTATGAAATAAAATAGATATGACTCCATAACAATGAGCCGGCTTTCTTTGAGAATTTAATGTATAACATGTTATGTATTTTGGAGAAGCCAGATGACATTTTTGATGTGTAACTTTAGCCCACTACTCTACTTCTCATGGAAAACGTGCTGCAGAAGAGACGTATGGTCAGAGGAAACGTGCAAAACGTTTTTATTAAAGGTTCCATCGTGGATATTCATGAATACATAACTATTAAATCAGACTTATTTTTATTTAAACACATTCAAGAAAGCCCCCAATACATAAATGACTTCTTCCCTTAAAACAGCATTTTATAAATTTAGTGTCCAAAAACATTAAATTGAATCAAGAACAAAGCATTAGTTCACTTTTGCATCCGTCAAACCATTCTTCAGTTCTTCCTCCTCCAGTTTTCCTCACTTTTGTTGTATTGACCTTAAAATGAATCAGTTGTTTGTTATCACTCAAGGGGTTTGCACAACGTCGGCAACATCTGAAACAGCAGTCCTGAAGGTTTCCATCCACAAGATGTCTGCTCTCGTAATGACAACCCAATCATCCCACAGCGTTTCATCCACTCAGCGTGAGGTGATCCTCTGTGAAGCCTCCAGCCCAGACGAGGACCAGCAGGCCTTACGGGAGCTCGCTTTCAATCAGCAAAATAATAAATAACGCCTTGTTTCAGTGACGATTATCCCTTAAGAGCTCTGCAATGTTTAACTAAAATCTGTCTTCTTCATCAATCATCAACGATGCTCAGCAGACCACTCAGCTCATGGCTCGCCAAAGTCTGTCGCTCAAGTTCCTTCAGGCGCCGTGCCATGCATGGATTGAGCTTCGTCCAACAGATCATCCGGCTCTGGCTGCTGGAAAGTCAAAACAAGGAAAATGCATGATTACGGCATTTCGTGATGATGAATCTCTTATAATTTACAGCCACACATAAGACACTATTATCTACGACAACAGGACTGTCTGCTTGAAAAAGAAAAAGGACAAAACTAGTCCCGGGATCGCAGAGTGACGTGAGGGGACATGTCCTACCTGTGTGACAGCAGCCGTAGGTGCATGCATTATGGTGGTGGGCCTCGACCACGGAGTTGAGGATGGAATGAAAAGCGGAGTGGACAAGTGGTCCACGGGTTCACCATCCAGCCAACGCTGAAGCTGCTCCATGCACCTGTAGATAATAGGGGGAATTAGACATGACTCGCATATTGTGGATTATTTTTTGGAAAACATTATAACCAAAGACCTTTTTGTCAACTCGACCTTCAAAATGGCATATTTGTAAAGCACAAATTCTGGATGCAATGAAGACTTTCAACAGCAGTGCTGTAGCTGTACGTTTTGCTTTCAGCCTTCTCCTCCTCCAAGCTCTTGAGGAGTTTGTGGGCCAGGAGCTCTTGTGCCGTGGCAGTGTGCGTGATGTCCAGCACGGCTGCCGGAGCCTCGACAGGCTCGACCAGACTGTTGAACAACCTCTGTCTGAGGAACGGACTGCTGGGCGTGGCACAGGCAGCTGCATCCGCACTGAGGATGGAGGACAGTCAAGGAGGAGCACTGCGATTGTGACTTGTACTTGCTTATGTATTCATTCCAGCAGTTTTAATGTTAACATCTAAAAGACTGACGACACTATTTTTCTTTTATGGCTTTCTTACCCTTCCGTCTCTTGCTGCTCTGTCACGGCATCTTAAACGACAAAACAAACAAATAATGACATACCGTAAGACATCATCAGTTTCATAGAGAACATGCAATTGGTTAATATTCCAAACGACAGTAGAATACATTTCCCAGAGATTGTCCTCACCTTCACAGACCGGTGGTCCGGGGATCAGCCAGTCTTTTAGTTTGTGGTCTACACAAATCCCCACCACCTCATCCCAAGGAATCCGACTGAAGGCCGGATATGCTTTCTCCCCGTCCCAGTTGCTCCTGGCTCTCTAGGATGGGGTTCGGGTGTGGTGGCCCCTGAGCCTGACCCTTTGCAGCAGGTTGTTCCAGTTGGGACTTTAGGAGAGGCTGACTGTAGGATGTGAGGAGGGAGAAGTATAATGCACAGATTATTGTCTCTTGTTCACATCTCTGTTTCTTTTGTACTCGAGAGGATTTTAAACACTGATGGAACCATGAAGAGGAAATCTGCAGAAATAAATAGCTACATTGACATCTCGGTCACTGACCTGTAGCAGATGGTTGCTCCCACTGGGGCAGCTGCAGGTGGAGGATGGCTTCCCGTAACCAGCCAAGGTGCTTGGGAGAGTTCCAGCCCGGAGGAGGGACAATGTTGCGGTTGTCATGAAAGCAGAACTCTACTGGCGGCCAAGAGAGTCGGCTCAGATCCAGGGACGACGCTCTGTCGGCGAGGTGAGCCACGACGGCGTTGTACAGGTGATGACGGGCACAGGGCCCTGAGGAGGAAGACGTGCGTCGACCCGGTCCTGGCAGTGAGCGTGAACTCTGGGGTAGAACTCACGAGTCAGACCGGCCTCTACGAGCTGCACCAGGGTCTGACAGGAGAGCTGGATGGCTGCTGGAGACGGGCCAGCAGCCATCGTGTAGCCTGGCTTAGCTAGAGACACAGGACAGGACAGAGAGAAGTTGTAGAAGACTTAGTTTTGAAAAATGTCCTCTATCAAACAATCTACGTCAGGGAGTCTGAACCTTTTTGGATCATGACCCCTCACAGTGAGGCTCTACTCGCTTTGGAGTTGATATGGTGAACAAACAGTTACAGTCCACAGTGGCTTTTTAGAGCTTTCTAGTATGCTAGTTGCTGCCCAGACTGCTAAAAGATTAGCTGACACTCGTCATAAGGATTTAAGTAATTCCACTTTAACGTAAACACAACATCAGTAGTACCTGTAGGATCCCCGTAGGTCAATCGTGGGCTCTGGTATGAAGAAGAATGTGTACTCTGATATCAGGCCCTCCTGGACCAGTGTGTGCAGCATCAGGGCTGAGGGACGAGGAGGCACCATGAGAGGAAAAGATCAGCCTTTAACACATTCTGTCCAGATGACTTCAGCTCCTGTTCCTTCAGTACTGCCTGACGTACAATACAAATTCAGAAATTATCGCAGAAAAGGCAATCACCTTAATTTCATCAATGGCTATTCTAATATCCCAGTGTGTGTTTGTAACCATTACTTTAATCTTTAGTTATTCCCCACCTTCTCGGAGTTCCTGTGTATCACCGGTGCCACACTCAGGCGCTGGCTTGCTGTAGCTGTTTGAGCTGAAGCAGGGCCGACCGCAGAGGGACATCCTGCTCGTCGGGCCCGGGCTCGATGGTGGGCGTGGCGGGAAGCAACACGATCAGAGCTCGCGTCCCCTGGAGCTCACGGCACTCCTCCGTTTTGGACAGGCTGTCTTTGGTAAGAGGGCCTCGGGACGCCTGGGGGACAGCGCCAAGAAGACCGGTCAGAAAACCCCGTTACACAGTACTACACATAGGAGTTTGTAGCAACAACAAAGACATGATATAGAGTACAAACTCATTTCTCAACACCAACATAGGTTAATAATGAGGCCCAATATATAAATGAGAATAAATCACGTCCAATTAGCAGACTGTTGATCTCTTAGTTTGTAAGCTGCAGTCTACCTTGACGCTGATGTGGACTCTGTAAGTGCGTGGTCCTTCATCCCGGAGTGTGTCGGCTACGGCTGTATTACCAACCGGCGGTTGATCCCCCGCGGTTTCGCTCCCGGCTGCGTCGGACTGGAAGAGGAAGGGTGACGTCCCCAGCCTGGGTTCTAATGAACACTCCTTCCTTGTACTGAGCCATTTTTTACTGTATTTTACGAGTATTATTGTGGTTGTTTTGTCTTTCCTTCTTTTTCTTTTGTTTGATTGAGCCAGAGTAAATTGTGTTGTTTTTTTTGTGTTGTAGGGGCTGCTATCCCAAGGTGGCGAGGCGGGTGCCGCCGGGTGCGGGTCTCTCCTTGTGTGCTGTGTGGTTTTTCGGTTACCCAGGGTTCCGACCCTCACGTGTGGCTGTGTGAGCCCCTTTTTGCTTTTTGGGACCCGCACCTGCACTGGTTAACCACTCGCCACTGGTGGGTTGCTGCCTTACACCTCCTTTTATACCTGACAAGTCTTTTATTTAGTATAGTGTTTATTTAGTATATTGTGTTATTAGTATAGTGTGTCTTTTGAACCGCTGTGGTAAAATAAAAAATTGTTTTGTATACTGGAACCACGTCTCTGCCTAAAAGTCTGTAAAGTGAACCTGAGTGTCCTCGGAGTCCTGCATTTTGCGGGCAAACTGAATCTTCCGGTGTAATTCCGGAGGTGGCATTGTCGGGCACTGACCTTTAGTTAAATATTCAAACCAACGAAAACCCCCCTCTCGCCACACATGGTTTAAATCATGCACAAGGAAAGCTGGTACAGAATAGCTGGATGGATAAATGAATTGAATTACGTAAGCGCTGTTGAGACAGAGCTGGCACCAGCAGCGGCTACCTCCCTCACCTCTGCTCCAACCACCTCCTCCTTCACACAGTCTAGTTCAGCCATGAGGTCCTGCTGGGGAGGGGGACAGGACCGTTACTGTCATACACATACTAAAAACTAAACTGATCTAGTTAATCGTTGCTTTAATGAGCTGTAATTAATACAGACTCTGCTCTTTTTAGGTATATTTTTGGATTACGTTTAAAGAAATGCAATTTATGTTTATTTTCATCACCTACTAAACTGATTATTTTCTCCATCAATTATTTTGACTTTTGGAGTTTAAAACATCTAGTTCATCGTTGCTTCAAAATGCCTGTCCGAACATCGGCTAAATAAACTAAGCGATTAATAGTTTCCACTCTCATAATATTTTGATTTCAGAGTCATTTAAAACAGCTTAGAATAAAGACAAATTCTTACACAGTGGTGAAAGAAGTATTCAGATCTGTCACTTCAGGAAACTAACATTACCCTGATTACAAGTCAGCAAAATGTTGAATCGTGTTTTGTTTTGTTAGTGTCATAATATGTTATAATATGTATGGATTATTATTACAGATGCATTCATGTGTAAGCAGCACGTTAATGTCTGCGAAGTAACTACAGGTGTCAGAAAGATGTAGTGGAGTAAAGGGTTTATACTTCTACTCTGACAAGCAGTGGAGTAAAGAAGAATACAAATGAAATACTCCTAGTGGTGAGTTATTAGTTAATGTACTTAGTTTCCTCCCACCACTGTTTCTCCATCACCCTACAAGTCACCAGGTGGACATCTTAAGTGGTCCGAGAGATCTTGCCCACCTCATTGCTGAACACCCTGAGGTTTGGGTGGAGGTGGTCTGACAGGCTGAGGTTGAGGTCTAGGCTGGAACAGCTGCTGGGCGTCTGCTGGGCAGTATAATTAATTTTAATACAAAATGCAGGTAATACACAGTATATACTATTGTACTGTATGGGGCCGATAACACCAGACGCGACTCTAGTGAAACCATTGTTTTCCTTTGGTACAGCGCGCCTTTTAAATGCCGCACTTCGCGTTTTTCTAGCGTTTTTTTGGCGCGCATAAAAGTTTCAATATTCTCAACTTTTAAGCACAAGGCGCGGAGTCGCACAGCTCATCAATGTCCCCGGTTGCGCACGCAGTCCCGCGCCACAGTCCCGCCGGGCTGTTTTGCCTGGCGCGTTTTTGCGTCTGGTGTGATCGGCTCCTTATGTCTCACCTGACTCTTCAGCAGTAATAACACACATATATATATATAAAGTAAACAAACCTCCTGTAGTGGACTTTAGAGACAGGATGTATTATGCAGGCGTGACACGTGAAGAAGACGAGGAGTGAACTGCTTCTGTGTCTATTTAGCTGCTCCCCAGAGGAGAGATGTGCGTTTCTCCAGATTTCTGTCTGGATAGAGAATCCTCCAGTTCTTTGGAAAAGAGGAGACAAATCCTTGTCCCAGCTCCAAACTTTAGAGACTGAATGACACTTCTGCAACCAGAAGACTTGCATTTCTCTAGCTCTCTGAGACTAGACAGCAAAGCTGCCAGCTTCTTAGAGGACTGGACCAAACAAGCTCCTTTCCCTTCAGAGGATCAAGCTTGACTTGGGGACCACATATGTAGAAAAACCCCTGAACACTTAGAACTTGTTGCATGCGACACTGTAACTGTTTTCATTGAATTAAAACTGTTGGTGACCTGTAAAGAAAAAATCAAATAAAAAATAAACTGAAATAGAACCACAGCCTTACCATTCAGTAAGGAACTGGAACTAAAACTAAAGACTAGTTTATTAGCACAGTCTAACCTTCTTCCCCTGTCCTGAACAGATGTGATACTGAGGTGACGACAAGCATGAACGGGATAGTTTGAATGTTCTAAATTGAGGTTTTATGACGTACTTATCCATAGTCGGTGTATTACCTAGGTACACCACGATCGGAACCTCACCAGTTTGGATAAGCAGACAGGAGCCCGTGGTTTTAGTTTATTTATAGTGGGCCTTTCTTTGAGGTGGCTGAAATGCGTGTCCTGACATGTGTCCAGAGAAGGAGAGGTGAGGGCAACATTACATTCTTCACTGTTTGACAGGTAGTTTGGTTTTCTGTTTGTTCATGTAGTGCGGTCCCAGCATGGCCATAACGTCCTAGTTAGGAAAGAAGAGTCAAACTGACAACTATCAGAGATTACACTTTGGCCATTAAAATGCTGAGATAAGCCTACCTCCACTTGTCCTCTTGAGTCTGAAATGACTTTGGAAGTCAGTGACACTGTACAGAAGGACAACTTCCTCAACAAAATGCAGTATTTTTTAAACCAAGCAGAAGAATAATGACGCTGATTCTTTGCAGATTTCAAAAGAACTCTTTGACCATAAAAGGAGCAGTTATTGAATTATTGTGATTGCTGATTCCTGAAAACCATGTTTCACCCTAATGCCATCCTTTTTATGAAATAATAAAAATACTAGTTTTAAATGCAGTTATAACAACGTTGTAATGAGGCACTGGCCACTGTCACGCTCTTCTTTCTCTTCGGTTATGTTCTTCTTCTCAGAAACTTGAAAAGAAGTGAGGAGACAATGCAGACAACCTCCCTAGTGGTGCGACGGCGACACCTACTGGCCGTTTGAGATATGACCCACATTACCGTATACAATCAGTTATGAAAACTAAAGAAAAACAATGGGTATACAACAGTGTTCAGCGAATGAATTTATATTCTTACCACAAATTAAACATACATCTAGCTCACACAAGCTGAAAAACTAAATACTGCTGTCAGGTCTAGAAGTCTAGCAGCTATGAGCAGCCTTCATGAAGGCGTTTGCATGAATGAATGAATGAATGAATATATACTTTATTAATCCACAAGGGGAAATTTGGTGTCGCGTAGCAGCAATTTACAGACAGAAAATAAGATATAAAAACAGCAGGGATGAAAGATATAGACAATAATAATAAAAATACAAAGAAAAGAAAAGAAAAATACAAAGAAAAGAAAAGAAAAATAACTGGGATGAAAGAAAAGAGAACAGAGTATTAATTTAGGAATTAAATTAAACTTAAGCAGTAGAAGTGCAAAAGTGCAAGTATGTATGTGTATATTAAGTAAGTGTGTGAGGTGTAAATAAACAAACAATAGGAGAGTGCAAAAATGCAAGTTATGTATGTAATATGTGAAGTGTAAATAAACATAAACATGTACAGTGATTAATCAGAGGATCTGGCAAGCGGTGACTTATTATAAAGTCTTAATGCCGTAGGCAGGAATGTTTTCCTGTAGCGGTCCTTGTTGCAGCGGAGCGTGAGGAATCTCTTGGAGAAAGTGCTCCGCTGACCCTGCAGCAGGTGGTGGAGAGAGTGGTTATATATATATATATATATATATATATATATATATATATATATATGTGTCCCTGCAGTAGGTGGTGGAGAGGGTGGACCGGGTTGTCCAATATGGACAGTAGTTTCTTCAGCGTCCTCCTCTCCACCACCTGTTCCAGATACTCCAGCTTGCAGCCGATGATGGAGCCGGCTTTCTTAACTAGTTTGTTAAGTCTGTTGGTGTCTCTGGCTCCAATGCTGCTCCCCCAGCAGACAATGGAGAAGTACAGAGCGCTGACCACAACCGACTGGTAGAACATCTCCAGCATCTTGCTGCACACATTGAAGGATCGAAGCTTCCTCAGGAAAAAGTGTTGACTCATCCTCTTCTTGTACACAGCGTTGATGTTGTTCTTCCAGTTCAGTCGGCTGTCGATGGAAACACCCAGGTACCTGTACTCCTCCACCATGTGATGAGACACCAGGTACCTGTACTCCTCCACCATGTGATGAGACACCAGGTACCTGTACTCCTCCACCATGTGATGAGACACCAGGTACCTGTACTCCTCCTCCATGTGATGAGACACCAGGTACCTGTACTCCTCCTCCATGTGATGAGACACCAGGTACCTGTACTCCTCCACCATGTGATGAGACACCAGGTACCTGTACTCCTCCACCATGTGATGAGACACCAGGTACCTGTACTCCTCCTCCATGTGATGAGACACCAGGTACCTGTACTCCTCCATGTGATGAGACACCAGGTACCTGTACTCCTCCATGTGATGAGACACCAGGTACCTGTACTCCTCCATGTGATGAGACACCAGGTACCTGTACTCCTCCATGTGATGAGACACCAGGTACCTGTACTCCTCCATGTGATGAGACACCAGGTACCTGTACTCCTCCATGTGATGAGACACCAGGTACCTGTACTCCTCCACCATGTGATGAGTCACCAGGTACCTGTACTCCTCCATGTGATGAGACACCAGGTACCTGTACTCCTCCACCATGTGATGAGTCACCAGGTACCTGTACTCCACCATGTGATGAGTCACCAGGTACCTGTACTCCTCCACCATGTGATGAGTCACCAGGTACCTGTACTCCTCCTCCATGTGATGAGACACCAGGTACCTGTACTCCTCCATGTGATGAGACACCAGGTACCTGTACTCCTCCATGTGACGAGACACCAGGTACCTGTACTCCTCCACCATGTGATGGAGACACCAGGTACCTGTACTCCTCCACCATGTGATGAGACACCAGGTACCTGTACTCCTCCATGTGATGAGACACCAGGTACCTGTACTCCTCCACCATGTGATGAGACACCAGGTACCTGTACTCCTCCTCCATGTGATGAGACACCAGGTACCTGTACTCCTCCACCATGTGATGGAGACACCAGGTACCTGTACTCCTCCACCATGTGATGAGACACCAGGTACCTGTACTCCTCCACCATGTGATGAGACACCAGGTACCTGTACTCCTCCACCATGTGATGAGACACCAGGTACCTGTACTCCTCCTCCATGTGATGAGACACCAGGTACCTGTACTCCTCCACCATGTGATGAGACACCAGGTACCTGTACTCCTCCATGTGATGAGACACCAGGTACCTGTACTCCTCCACCATGTGATGAGACACCAGGTACCTGTACTCCTCCATCATGTGATGAGACACCAGGTACCTGTACTCCTCCTCCATGTGATGAGACACCAGGTACCTGTACTCCTCCACCATGTGATGAGACACCAGGTACCTGTACTCCTCCACCATGTGATGAGACACCAGGTACCTGTACTCCTCCACCATGTGATGAGACACCAGGTACCTGTACTCCTCCACCATGTGATGAGACACCAGGTACCTGTACTCCTCCACCATGTGATGAGACACCAGGTACCTGTACTCCTCCATGTGATGGAGACACCAGGTACCTGTACTCCTCCACCATGTGATGAGACACCAGGTACCTGTACTCCTCCACCATGTGATGAGACACCAGGTACCTGTACTCCTCCACCATGTGATGAGACACCAGGTACCTGTACTCCTCCATGTGATGGAGACACCAGGTACCTGTACTCCTCCACCATGTGATGAGACACCAGGTACCTGTACTCCTCCACCATGTGATGAGACACCAGGTACCTGTACTCCTCCACCATGTGATGAGACACCAGGTACCTGTACTCCTCCACCATGTGATGAGACACCAGGTACCTGTACTCCTCCACCATGTGATGAGACACCAGGTACCTGTACTCCTCCTCCATGTGATGAGACACCAGGTACCTGTACTCCTCCACCATGTGATGAGACACCAGGTACCTGTACTCCTCCTCCATGTGATGGAGACACCAGGTACCTGTACTCCTCCTCCATGTGATGAGACACCAGGTACCTGTACTCCTCCATGTGATGAGACACCAGGTACCTGTACTCCTCCACCATGTGATGAGACACCAGGTACCTGTACTCCTCCACCATGTGATGAGACACCAGGTACCTGTACTCCTCCACCATGTGATGGAGACACCAGGTACCTGTACTCCTCCACCATGTGATGGAGACACCAGGTACCTGTACTCCTCCACCATGTGATGAGACACCAGGTACCTGTACTCCTCCACCATGTGATGAGACACCAGGTACCTGTACTCCTCCACCATGTGATGAGACACCAGGTACCTGTACTCCTCCTCCATGTGATGAGACACCAGGTACCTGTACTCCTCCACCATGTGATGGAGACACCAGGTACCTGTACTCCTCCACCATGTGATGAGACACCAGGTACCTGTACTCCTCCACCATGTGATGAGACACCAGGTACCTGTACTCCTCCATGTGATGAGACACCAGGTACCTGTACTCCTCCTCCATGTGATGAGACACCAGGTACCTGTACTCCTCCATGTGATGAGACACCAGGTACCTGTACTCCTCCTCCATGTGATGAGACACCAGGTACCTGTACTCCTCCATGTGATGAGACACCAGGTACCTGTACTCCTCCACCATGTGATGAGACACCAGGTACCTGTACTCCTCCACCATGTGATGAGACACCAGGTACCTGTACTCCTCCACCATGTGATGAGACACCAGGTACCTGTACTCCTCCTCCATGTGATGAGACACCAGGTACCTGTACTCCACCATGTGATGAGACACCAGGTACCTGTACTCCTCCACCATGTGATGAGACACCAGGTACCTGTACTCCTCCTCCATGTGATGAGACACCAGGTACCTGTACTCCTCCACCATGTGATGAGACACCAGGTACCTGTACTCCTCCACCATGTGATGGAGACACCAGGTACCTGTACTCCTCCACCATGTGATGAGACACCAGGTACCTGTACTCCTCCACCATGTGATGGAGACACCAGGTACCTGTACTCCTCCTCCATGTGATGAGACACCAGGTACCTGTACTCCTCCACCATGTGATGGAGACACCAGGTACCTGTACTCCACCATGTGATGAGACACCAGGTACCTGTACTCCTCCATGTGATGAGACACCAGGTACCTGTACTCCTCCACCATGTGATGAGACACCAGGTACCTGTACTCCTCCTCCATGTGATGAGACACCAGGTACCTGTACTCCTCCATGTGATGGAGACACCAGGTACCTGTACTCCTCCACCATGTGATGAGACACCAGGTACCTGTACTCCTCCACCATGTGATGAGACACCAGGTACCTGTACTCCTCCACCATGTGATGAGACACCAGGTACCTGTACTCCTCCTCCATGTGATGAGACACCAGGTACCTGTACTCCTCCTCCATGTGATGAGACACCAGGTACCTGTACTCCTCCACCATGTGACGAGACACCAGGTACCTGTACTCCTCCACCATGTGATGAGACACCAGGTACCTGTACTCCTCCATGTGATGAGACACCAGGTACCTGTACTCCTCCATGTGATGAGACACCAGGTACCTGTACTCCTCCACCATGTGATGAGACACCAGGTACCTGTACTCCTCCACCATGTGATGAGACACCAGGTACCTGTACTCCTCCACCATGTGATGAGACACCAGGTACCTGTACTCCTCCACCATGTGATGAGACACCAGGTACCTGTACTCCTCCATGTGATGAGATACCAGGTACCTGTACTCCTCCATGTGATGAGACACCAGGTACCTGTACTCCTCCACCATGTGATGAGACACCAGGTACCTGTACTCCTCCACCATGTGATGAGACACCAGGTACCTGTACTCCTGGAAGTCCGTGGTGTACAGGGTGAACAGGAAGGGAGACAGAACAGTTCCCTGTGGGGCTCCAGCATCACTGACCACAGTTTCAGACAGCACACGACCCAGTCTGACAAACTGTGGTCTACCTGTGAGGTAGTCAGTGATCCAGGAGATGGTGGACGAGTCTACCTCCACCACCCGCAGCTCCTCACTCAGCAGCAGTGGTTGGATGGTGTTAAATGCACTGGAGAAGTCAAAGAAAGTGACTCTCAGAGACACCGGTTCCATCCAGGTGCGACTGAGCTCGTTGCAGCAGGTAGATGATGGCGTCGTCCACTCCCACATGAGGCTGGCATGCAAACTGCAGAGGGTAACAGCCCTCCTGCTGCCAAAGAAAAGAAGCAATACTACAGAATAGAAAAGCTAATAAGTTCATAAACTGAATCTGGTTAAACCTCCTGGATGTTGACGTTGGATGCAAAAAACTGAAATATTGTTCTATGTTTCTTTTCTCCTTTCTGTTAGAAAGTGATTTCCAAAAGAATACTTTAATTTAGTCTTTGATGTGTTACTGTGTACTTTATTTTAATGTTAATACAGATCTAAGGCAGTATGGTAGTAAACCATGTGGTTGTCAGAATTGCAGTTTAAATTTGCAGTATATTCTGAGGATATTCAATATGCCAAAAAAGGTAATAGTATTCAGTATTTCGTAAAGCGGGCATATTTTATTGTGTTTTTCATAAGCGCAATACCATTCACTTAAATTAAACAAATTTAATGTTTAAGTTTGACCAACCTCAGATTGTACCTGGGTTGAACCATATTAAGTGCATCCGAGAACCACTGACCGAGTTTGTGACCTCGGGAATCCTCAGAGGACTTATAATTAACATTAACATTAATTAACTTAAATTTTGATTTAAGTTTTACTTGAAAACAGTGAGATGATTCGCTTTATTTTTGAATTAATTGGTGTTTTGATTTAATAAATGGTAATGGACCCGTACTTGTAAAGCGCTTTTCTAGTCTTCCGACCACTCAAAGCGCTTTAACACTACATGACATCATTCACACACTGATGAGAGGAGCTACCATGAAGGAGCCACATCAGATTATCAACCATTCATACACCGTAGGCGCAGCTACGGGAGACATTAAGGGTTAAGTGTCTTGCTCAAGGACACATCGACATGGGCTAGCAGAGCCGGGGATCCCAGCATTCAAGGAATCCTCATCTCTGCAAAGAAAACATTGATTTTCTTTTATTTCTTATGCATTTTTCACAACAGCCCAAACACACACTGTCTAAAGTTGCGATAACCGCTGCAGTCGGGTCTTGCAGCATTTCGACAGCGAAAGTTACAGGATACACCTGACTTTAGAGTGGATGTACTAGCGGATGTTAGCACGGAGCTAGTGGCTTCAGAAAAGGTAAGGACTTTTACTAAAAAACTTATTTTTCTCTTAGATAAGCCGTCAATCAACGGGGTCATAATTTTCACTTTTCATTTGCGTTTTTTGTCTTTTGACATTTTTGTCTGTCTAAAAATGACTTTGGTGATCATAATGACGCTTGGTTTCAATATTGTACAACGTTATCATCTGGCTCAGCGTTGTGTGCTCACTGTGAGTAATGTATTGAAGCCAGGAGACCGAGCTATCCATGCCGTGCCCTGGAAACGTGGATTTGCTCCGTTTTTGTTTGACTGCATTTCATTGGTAACAGTGAGTGATACGTTAGACTTGTCAATCCCTTTGTCCAGGAGGAGGAGGGGGAAGGCCAGCAGAGGACGGGCCGGGCTGCTCCCCATCTGGAAGAGGAGGGGGGACCCCGGATGAGGGTCCCGGCTCCTCATCGGGGACCTCAAAGTGGCCCTTTGGCTGGAGGGAGATGATGGACGGCAACAGCCCTCCCTTCAGCCTTCTGGCGCCGAGAGAACCTGCCAGACAAACAGAATGTTCTTAAGACTCTTCATCAAACAATCAGTCACAGTACAGATGATAAAACATCAGAACAGCTTCATGTTGAACTCTTACCACTGGGTCAGGGTCCTCTGGTTCAGCTCAAAGAGCTGGATCTCCGTCTGAGCCGTCAGCCTCATGGCCAGCGCTGCCTCTCTGGGGGCCACGTCGTCCCCACGGACCCGCTGGGTGGAGCTGGCAGAGCCGGCTGCCAACGGCCTCCACCAGGCGACTGGCGCTGGGCCAGTTTGCAGGGCCGAGTTCAGACCGAGAAGGCGGCTGAAAGAGTCGTGGAGAGGAAAGCGTGGGTTAATATAGAGCAGATATTTAAGAGAGGACACATTCATATTGGTAAAGAGGCTCACCGTTGGAGACTTTCTTGCCGGGACAGGAGGTGGTCTTCCCCTTCGCAGCCTTGAACCGCCCCTTAGGTTGCCTCTCCCGGTATCTGGGAGGGTCGACCACTCGCTGCTCGTCCGGCTCTGGCAAGCGATTCCAGAGCCGGACGAGTCGGTCTACCCTGCCGTCAGGAAGCCCCGGAAGGTTCCTTCCTGCCACCAGGGCCTGGGCCAGCTTCAGGACATGCTGGTACCCAGGCTGGCCATCAGGACCTGGATGAGGAACAGAGCCAGTAAGCACAGAGCGCTGTGACATATTCTATCTTCATAGTCATCATTATTACACATTATTATAGTCGCAGATTTAATAACAATACATTTATTTTGTATAGCCCAAAATCACAAATTACAAATTACAATCCATGTTGTGTTGATCTGTCTCCTGCTCCTCTTTGCAAATAATACATGTCCTGATTGAATGATTTCACCACCAGGTGTCGTGTACATTTTTCTAACAGACCAGATCAGACATGATGAGGGGTGCAGGCAGCAGAGTTATTCAGGGGATTGAGGGAAAAGGTGGTGAAGGAGCTGCTACTCTACAGGTGCACCATTAGTGATGTTTAGGCTGGCAGGTGGGTGAGTGATCTGAGATGAGCACCAGGCAGACATCAGCTACTCACTCAACCAAAACTTACCCGTCGTCTCCTCCTCTGACTAGAGAAACCTTTGAGAGCTAATAAAAAGGTCAACAATACATTACAAGTACTTCTGTTATTAACAAATTGTTACTGAATACAACTCGACTTTTTCCTCACATTTCTCCAAGTCAACGAGCGCCTTGACCAGCTCTTCATCCGAAGGCTCCTCAGACGACCTGGAGGAGGACGGAGCTGGTCTGAAGGGACTGAAGTGGGAGGCTGTCATCACATGATGATAGAGGAGAAACAGGAAGTAAACAGTGCACACAGGAAGTTCAATAAAGATGAATTAACTCTATCATTTAGGCTAGACTTGCCTGTAAACGCAGGCTTAGGGGCCACCATCATTACAAATGCTCACATGTCTTCAGGAAGGTCATCCAGGTCAGTAAAACACATACTGTGATGCACTCTTGGCTGGTCTCGCCCTGGTATCGACCAAACCGGATCTTCCACCGGCTCAAAGGCGACGTGGGCTGTAAAGGGCTTGGCCACACGCCGAGGGCCGAGAGCCTGGGCCGCTGGAGAGGCCTTCAGCAGGAGGGGCCCATTAGGAACCTCCTGAATGTCCATCTAAACATAGAGAGGAACCTCTTTTTCAAGACCATAAAGAATAATACATGATGATGAAGATCATGTGACACTTACAGTCATTGTTTGAGCTTGAGATCTATAATAAAACAGAGGAACAGTTACAGTATTTGATTTACTCTCATCAGTTTGTAATTAAAACGTTTTTATCAGACAACTTACTTAAAAAGAAAACTCTCCAACCGAACTGTTGACTTACTTTCATATGAATAAAACAGGTTCATTTCTCTCGGTTATGAATAATCACCATTATGACAGATATAATTATATAATCTATTTTAATATTATATATATAAAATATATAATAACAGTGTATTAAACAGACAGTGGGTAACAACATAAATAATATAATATATAATAACAGTGTAATAAATAGACAGTGGGTAACATAATATGTAATATATAGTCATATAATATATATATATATATGTACAATAATATAATATATAATAGCAGTGTATTAAATAGACAGTGGGAAACATATCATATATATCATGATATGTTATATATAATATATATATACATATATATATATATATATATGTATATGTGTATTAAATAGACAGTGGGTAACATATAATATATAATAATATGATATAGTATAATATGTGTTATTAACAATATATCATATAAAATAACAGTGCATTGAACAGACAGCGGTGTGTTATCGGTCCTTTAGCAGTCAGGAGCAGAATAACACGTGAATAACAGGTTTAAACAGCAGCAACGTCATAATAAATAGTGTCTCGTTATAACTTTAGATAATTACAGTAAGGTTTTAACATATTAACGACAACAAGGCTCCACTGTCTGACTGTCCTCCATCAGGCAGACCAGACTGATTATAACTAACTCAGGGACTGTCAAACACTAATAAGAGCACTAATATGTCATTTAACACTCGTTAATAAGCACCATATCGATGAAGTCTAATAAACTAGAAAGTATTGTAGTACTTACGTCTCACTGTTCTCAGGTCACGGAAAGCAGTGAGCTTTCGTAACCTGTGGCTCTATTATAATAATGTTAACTGAAGTTATGGACCAGGTACTAGCTCGTCTACGGAGCCCACTTGTTGTGAAAAAAACACCAGACCAGGTCAATTTCAACCAAGCAGAGTTTTTAGTCATAAACCTGACCTACAAAGAGTCACGAGGAACAGTTTAAGTGTAACAACTCAAATGTGAACAGCAGCCCTTGCAGCTTTAGGCCAAGAGAACATCCCAAAATACTCACAGGCTAAAAGCTCCATGTCATTCAATAAACAAACTCATCAGGGGTCTTGCATTTAAACCAGATATGCTAACCGCTAAGCTAGCGGAAGCAAGCCAACGCTAACCAAGCAGTAATCCATCTCCACAACATGCCATTCATTTAGCGCTAACCGCTAAGCTAGTTTAGCTAAACTAGCTTAGCGGTTAGCAGTTAGTGAAAAAACACCTAAACAGCACTGCAGTGGCAGCTGTGGTTGGAAGAAATGTGATTTAGTGTGTGGCCCATCTCATGAATCTCTGTACATTACTGATTCAAGTTACTTGTTTATGAATATATTATGATAATTATTCAAACATCCATATTTACAAAGCCCTAACTTGATTGGTCATCAATATTACCCACAAGTCCCTGGGGCACCTGCCTCAGCCATATTTAAGCTAATAGCTTTAAAAAAAATATAGCGTTTTGAAATGTGAAAACAGTCTCTGTGAAGTAACCTAGAACTGTCGAATATATCAAACATGTTTCTATTTTTTAACAGGCCGAAAGAAAAGGAAGAAAAAAAAAGAAGAAGAAATCCTGAACTCTGACTGTGAATGTTGTTGCAATATACTGCTATATATTGCGCATGGACATATATTATATTTAATGTGGTCTTGAGCGCTCTGTCTCTCTCTGATGCTCACCGGTAAGTAGTGATCATCACAGGGAGACCCGGAGGAGCATCAATGTGGTGATGATCTGAAAAGTACCATAAACCCTCCTCATATGGCTCATGCTATGCTAGGAAAGGTCCTCCTAGGGGCTGTGTGTCCACCATGAGGTACACATGCTGGGCACATAAGATGGCAAACAGAACAACACCACCACCCATGTCTCGGACCACTCAGTCTTTTTACATTGAAAATATATTATTATGATATATATATATATATATATATATATATATATATATTAAAATATATTAAATTATAAAAACATGTATAATTATATATTCCTGTGGGAGTGGTCTGGTTTAGTGAGAAATAGTCCATATGAAAGTATTTACAATAAATCACCTCTGATAATAATAATGCATTTTATTTGTAACACACTTTTCATTCAAAAGAATCTGAGTGCCACATAGCCAGTACATAGTAAAACAAATACATAGTTAAAACAAACTATAATAAAAAGGAATAGCTGACAGTGATTTAACACAAGGGTGCTCTAGCTCTTTTCACAGGAGACTGGTTCAGTAATCACTATACTAATGAGGTGTTTGACTCCTAAATCCCCAAACTGCATTTACTTGATGACACGTAAACAGTGTGAATTGAATTATGTGGGTGAAACCAGCAACACCATTTCAGTTAGATTCACCCAACACGTATTGAAAAGGAGAAATGGATCTGGACGTCCAGTTTGGATAGCACACATCTATTAAAACTCGGACTAACAGGCTGAGGAACAGCTTTTTCCCCAGAGCGGTTTCCTCCATCACCCCCACAGCCACCACCCCACCCAGCTCACACCGGACAGTGCTGCGGGGGGACAAAAAAAGACAATAACTCAAATGTTCACTTTTAAGCCATTGATGCCTGTGTCTTATGTTTTATTTATTTATTTATTTTTAAATGTTCTAAATTAGAATGTCCTGTCTTAATGTTTTTTTAATACATGTTTTTACATGTTTTTACCTGTACCTGCTGTACTGACTGATGAGTCGGCAACTTAATTTCGTTGTATGTTTTACAATGACAATAAACTCCCTTACCTTACCTTACCTTACCTTATCCTCAAGGCCTCAAGGAGAGATGGGAGTGGCCTGGTGAAGGACAGAGAATCTAATCCTGCTGACCAGAGGTGCACGTTGACTCCTGTTTGGTGCATATTCTGTGGAGCCTCAGCAGCAGCTTCATTAAGCCTGCACACGTGTGTTTCTATGGACACTAGTGTTGTAAAGCAGAGCGTGTGTGTCGGTCTCGTTAAAGAAGACCTTAATGTCCAGTGTGTGAGTTTCATGGAAACTGGCACCTTTGAATGTGTTGGTGTGCAGAAAATCAACAGAGGTCAAACTACTATAGATTTGAGTTTGAAGAGGACATTGTGCTTGTTCAAAGATTTACAAATCCTCAGTCGAGTGGGATGTCATCTGGAAACCTGTAAGAACATAAGGGCTTCTTTGGACATGCAGGTTTCCCATTCAGCAATTCAGCTTTATCTGGTCTTTTTTGTTTCTGAAACACATGTTTTATGGCTTGTAAGCCCTCGTTAATGTCAGTGTTAGTATACAAACTGCTGACGCCTCATATCCCCCTCAAATAACTTTGGAATACATTTGGCACAAAATGAGAACAGTGTCTTGTCGTGGCAAAACCTCCTCAGGTTGGGTTTTCCTTTAATTATGCCAATAATATACTAATCTCCAAATAGCTGGTCATATCTAAATGTTTGATTATTTAATTTTCTATTTATTAATACAGTCAAAGTGAAGCTTTCAAGATATTTTATTTAAATAATTCTGAAATGCACAAAAACAAAATGCTCCAAAAACATCAAATAAATGAACTGTAAATTAAATGTGTGTGTGTGTGTGTGTGTGTGTGTGTGTGTGTGTGTGTGTGTGTGTGTGTGTTCCCAAGGGAACAATAGTCTGTTAAGGGAGAGGGGGAAGAAAAGGAGAGGGGAAGAAGGAAAAAAAAGAAACACATAGTTACAGACAAAACACAGAACAAGACAAGTTAAAAGAAACTAAAAGCTAAGAGACAGTGACTTAACAGAGTTCATTTAAGAAACATTTACATTTTTGGGAACCTGCCTCAAAAATGTAAATGTTTCTTAAATTAAATATACACCTGTATTTAAGCAATTACTAATACATTTGACAAATTATTGAAGTTTGAGTATTGCTATGCTTTTATATTGTTTCTCTCCTACTCCTCACAGATATTTTACACAACATCCCCCATAAAACCTTTCATATTTCTTTTAGATCTTTTAGACGGTTTTCTTAAATCCACCTGCTCTTACCTGGGAGACGGACCTTGGAGACTTTGTTCTTTTAAAAAGAAAATTATTATTAACTCACTAAATCAGGGGTGTCAAACTCATTTTAGTGAAGGGACCACATCCTGCCCATTTTGACCTCAAGTGGGCCGGACCAGTAAAATCACAGCATATTAACGCATACATAATGACAATATTACTCTCTGTTTAAATCATTGGTGAAGGTTTTTGGATGATAAACCCTGTTTTAAGGTCTTTCTTCAATAAACTAGAAACATAAAGACCAACAATTCAGACATCAGCCCACTGTTTACCTGCCTGGGCTCGCCTCTGCAGATTCCCTCGCAGTTGCGCAATATTTTTAGTAAAGTCAGTGTTGTAATCAATTGCGTCTGTGGCTTAATGGTTACCATGTACGTCTTACACGCACAGGCCAGCCGCGTATAGCCATAGACGACTTTCCATGCGGTACAAGAGGTCAGCAGTTCGACTCCCACCTCACCTAAATAAATAGTCAGTGTTTGGTTCAAATGATGAGCTCCAGAATGTGAGCAGAACACACAACTACCTCAATAATAACGATACTGCATTTGTAAAGCATGCTACACATCAAGATTGAATCATTTATTGTGATATAATTATGCAAATAAGATATTAATCTCCAAATATCATGGTACAGTTGTACTTATAAGGCACAACAGATGTTTATTTTACACATCTGTGCACGCATGCAGCTGATTATATCTAAATGTTTGATTATTTAATGTTCTGTGTATTAATGCACCTAAAGTGAAGACAGTCAAAGTGATGATTTCAAGATATTTTATTGTAAAACACAACTGAATTCTAAAATGCACAAAATCTCACAACACTGTCTCACACACAGTCTCAGTACTTGTATGTACAATGACAAAGTTGAATCTGAATCTGAACAACACAGTCTGTGCAGTAATGATGTCACTTCTTCTCAGCTTCATAGAAAGCAGACGCTGTGAAGTCCTTCCAGATCATCTCCTCCACCATGTGGTCCTGGTACAGGAGAACACTCTGGAGGGGCAGTAGATGTACTTCCCCGTTACCCCGGGGAAGCTGCTGTGGATGTGAGGGCTGCTGCTTTTTTTTTTTTTTTTTTTTTTTTTTCTCTCTGGCTCGTTTGCTTCAGCGGCCGGTGACAGAACCGGCACAGGCGACCTGTCGGCAGCTCCACCGCTGACGTCCTCTTCTTCCCCCCCCCCCTGCCTTGAGGCCTCCAGCTCCCGCTCAAAGCTGACCGCAGGCTAAACAGTTCCTCGTCATCTTCTTCTTCTGTTGTTGTTGCTGCTGCTGCTTCTCCAGGATCTCCGTCACCAGCTTCTCCACTGCATCCCGGCTCAGTGACTCCTCCTGGGGAGCAGCTCAGGTGGAGGGTTGAGGGTTGCAGGAGGCAGGGTTGTGGCCGGCACACTGACCGTCTGGCTGCGGAGGTCAAACTCTGCCACAGCTGCTGAGTCTCCAGCACCTTCTCTGGTGTTGAGAGGAGCTGGCGTGTTTTGTTTGGCCCTCTGGACCATGTGTAGTCGTCATCGCCTGCTTCAGCATGGTGGAGCTCCAGGTGCTTCATCAGAAGCCGTCTGGCAGCTCTCATGGCTCCTGTCCACCGGCCGTGGTCCAGGACGTGGACGATGTCTCCTGTTTTAATGAATACAATGTATAAAGCACATGTTTATTATACTGTTTATTGTTAGAATACAATTATATGGCGATATGTTTTTATATGTTTATTGTTAATAAACAATATATTAAGACGATTGTCTTGATATTATGTCGACTGCTGGTTCTACCTGTCTATAAAGTCTATATGAGGGGTCGTAGAGGGGTCATCTGAAAGCTACCTGTGACGACGGCATCAAGGCCGGCTGGAACTTGGCCTCAGACCCTGCTGGAGGACAGGATGGACCTCAGACCCTGCTGGAGGACAGGATGGACCTCAGACCCTGCTGGAGGACAGGATGGACCTCAGACCCTGCTGGAAAGACAGGATGGACCTCAGACCCTGATGGAAAGACAGGATGGACCTCAGACGCTGCTGGAGGACAGGACCAGCTGCAAGTGGAGCTTCCCTGACAGTGACACCGGTCTCCTGAAATAAAGCAGCACATGGAGATGACAATAATTGACAGTTTGAAATTGATTACCAAACTGCAGCCTGTCCTCCTCCATCTCCTCCTGTCTGTCCTCCTCCATCTCCTCCTGTCTGTCCTCCTCCATCACCTCCTGTCTGTCCTCCTCCATCTCCTCCTGTCTGTCCTCCTCCATCACCTCCTGTTGGTCTGACTCATCCCCGCTGAAGGACCAGAGAGAGTGTTGGTCCTCACGAGGTCCGGTCTCTGAGCACAAGACTTGTCCTGGAGCGATGGATCTGTTTTAATCCTCATGGCCTGATCAGAGGTCCTGATGGACCGTTCTGAAGACTACGCCTTCCTTCCTCTTCTTCTTCATCATCATCTCCTGCACAGCAAAACACAACGCACTTTATAGATAGAGTCCCTCACGGTAACAGTGATCAGCATTTGTAATAACTAGGTAACAGCATTTGTTATGACAGACAGACAGGCAGAGAGACAGACAGGCAGGCAGAGAGACAGACAGGCAGGCAGGTAGACAGGCATGCAGATAGATAGACAGGCAGACAGGTAGATAGACAGACATGCAGATAGATAGACAGGCAGACAGGTAGATAGACAGACATGCAGATAGACAGACAGGCAGACAGACACTTGAACCCATCTTGAAAGGCAATGAAAGTTTTTTTTCTGCAATTTTGACAATGATTGTTAAAATTGCAGAAAAAAAAAATTGACACCCCTGTACTAGATTGTGTGTCCTGAAAAAAAGGACTCTTATTTTGACAACTTCCTTCTACTCGCGGACCTGATTGGCTGAACTTGATATAAATACTCATGTCGCTTATCTTTCAGTCCTTTCCAGCAAGACATGCAGAGAGAAAATTCTGTTATCAGATTTTGACTTTTGATGCAGAGAGAAATAGATAAATAGATAGAGACAGATAGATAGATGAATAGAGATAAGATAAATAGATAGGTATATACATAGAGAGAGAGGCCATGTTTGACGAGGTGAGTGTATTTTTTGCAGTTCAGGCTAAAGTTAGCAGACAGAGCTGTGCTAGCTTCAGTATCTGTAACTTTATGTCATGCTACTCATGTATATACTGTCCCTTTGAACGTCTTTGAATGCTGTTACATGACTGTCACTGGTCTGTTAGTTACTCAGCACTCAGAGAAGAGATAAACTAGTTAGCTGTTAGCAGCACGTGGTCAACTAGCTAACGTCTAGGCGGAGCTAATAAAGCTACATGCTAACGTCATGGCAAGTTTACGGTTTACAAGTAACGGTTTACTGGGGTCCCCAATGTGTTTTATTACTGCTGAAGAGTCAGGTGAGACATAGGGGCCGATCACACCAGAAGCAAAAACGGCCAGGCGAAACAGCCCGGCGGGACTGCGTGCGCAACCAGGGGACATTGATGAGCTGTGTGACTCTGCGCCTGTGGTATTCTTAGGTTTAACGTTAGTTATTTACGTTATCTAGTTCCATTTGTTGTATATTTTTAACCATCTGCATATTAATACATAGATCACATTGCAGGTACGTGTGTGTATATATAATGAAAAATAAGGTTTCTTCAAGTGGGAGCTTCCAAGTATGTCAAAGACAGAAGGGAGGGACTCTGTAGACCAACACATGCTGTCCTCGACTAGGTGGATCACTCAGCGGCCATACAGGCGCTCATCAGCGGACCAGAAAGAGCCGCTGCCCCATGAGTTGCGCCCCCTGCCTGTGCTCAGCATGACCATGGACTACCTGCTGACTCAGATCATGGACCAGGGCCACGACAACTACCGGGACTGGTGTAACTTTGTCTGGAGCAGAACCCGCGCCATCCGCAAGGTAACGGCCCTCTTCAAATGTCTTACCACTTGTGCTTTTATTTATAAAAGAAAATCACAATGCCACTGTTGCATTGTTTGCAGACGTGAGTTTTATGGAGAAAGTGTGTTGTTACAGCTGAAACACAATTACATTACTGCTTTTAGGTTCCATGTCTAATTAGCTCCAGACACACCTGTTTTTTGGGAAGCCTGGTTGAGTGGTGCAGATGATGTTTGAATACCAGTTTTGCTATCAACTCCTCCTTACACAGAACTATCTGAACTCTGAACACTTCCCACCACACTTTCTGGGTCCAGTCGTGAGTTCACAAGTTGTGACGAATGTTTTGTGGACTGATTTCCTCCTCTTATCCCGCTCATAGGACATCACCCAGCAACACCTGTGCTGCCCTCACACGGTGTCGCTCATTGAGAAGGTCACGCGCTTCCACGTCCACTGTGTCCACCACCTCATAGAGGTGGTCATTACAGCTTTTGAACACATAAGCAACTGTGAGATGGCGACAAAGTGCCTGAAGACGCTGAATGAGATGTACCAGGACCTGGCCATGCGTCACATCTACTGCCCCATGGAGGCAGAGTTTCACCAGTACAGCGTGCTGCTGCAACTCAACAACGTGACGTCCTACGGTCAGTCCATGGAAGCACAAATGATTAGACGTGTTGGTAAAATGTTATTGCATTAGTTGTAGAGAACCTGTATTTTGGTTTTCTGTCTTTTTCCACCGAGTAATTAGCATATTTAAATGATTTTATACATCTTCTACTTCATGATTTGGGTCATGCTTGTTTGCATTCACTGCATTTTGTGCCTCACCTCACCCTATACGGTAAATAAATACTTCCTCCCTTTGTCTACGCAGTGAAGTTCAGCTATTCCGCAAAGAGGTGCGTAATTCCCTTGAGGTGAAGTTGGCCGTGCAGGCGTTTGCTGCAGTCGACAGCGACAACTATGTGTGCTTCTTCAATCAAGTCAGAAACGCTTTCCTTTATTAATGAATGAAACTGAGAAAACCTTTTGCTTACCACTTGTCAAAAGAGATTTCACTTATCTGGATATGCTCTTCTGGTCACATGACATCTATTGCACTTCTGTCCATCCGGGGAGAGGGATCCCTTCTCTGTTTCTTCCCCTTGTGAGGTCCCAGGACAGAGGATGTTGTATGTGTACAGATTGTAAAGCCCTCTGAGGCAAATTTGTAATTTTGGGCTATACATAATAAATGTATTGTAATTAAATCTGCGACTACAATAATGTGTAATAATGCTGATAATGTGTAATAATGATGACTATGAAGATAGAATATGTCACAGCGCTCTGTGCTTACTGGCTCTGTTCCTCATCCAGGTCCTGATGGCCAGCCTGGGTACCAGCATGTCCTGAAGCTGGCCCAGGCCCTGGTGGCAGGAAGGAACCTTCCGGGGCTTCCTGACGGCACACCTCCTGTCGCGGCAAGAGAGTCTCCAACGGTGAGCCTCTTTACCAATATGAATGTGTCCTCTCTTAAATATCTGCTCTATATTAACCCACGCTTTCCTCTCCACGACTCTTTCAGCCGCCTTCTCGGACTCCACTCGGCCCTGCAAACTGGCCCAGCGCCAGTCGCCTGGTGGAGGCCGTTGGCAGCCGGCTCTGCCAGCTCCACCCAGCGGGTCCGTGGGGACGACGTGGCCCCCAGAGAGGCAGCGCTCAACCCGTCCGAGCTGT
Organism: Myoxocephalus aenaeus; assembly: GCA_038501785.1. Lineage (NCBI taxonomy): Eukaryota > Metazoa > Chordata > Actinopteri > Perciformes > Cottidae > Myoxocephalus > Myoxocephalus aenaeus. The sequence continues at coordinate 258,517 of JBAMJR010000038.1, read as the reverse complement.
TTGGTAGGTTTGTTACTGTCAGTATGCATTGCTCTTCACTACTGTACGTTATTATACAACATTGTGGAGATGGAGATATAATTGGATGAATTATTATGATTACATATAATGATGAGTCCGTGGCTAACGAGTATCAAAAAGGCATGACATAAAGGTCACTGAATTGATTTCTGAGAATCCCAGAAATGATGTTGGTTCAGGATGGAACGCGCTGTCCTTGTAAAGGAGCTCAGTTCACTGCTCAGTTTCCACATTTATTGTTATGACGTTGCTGTTGGATTCCCTGTCTGCTCCTAATTCTACAGTGTCTCCTCCCGGTTTCCGCCCACTGCCACGCCCCCCTCCTTCATCCCAGCTGTTGTCCGTTGTCTTGATCACCGGCAGGTGATGTAAGGACGCAGCGGGACCTGGCTCTTTGTCGGGTTGTTACTTCGTGAGGCTAGGTCACATGAGCGGTTGAGTTGCCCTCCCGACTCTGGAGCAGGAGAGGTGGATCTCCTGTGTTTGCTGGACTTGACCGGTAGTATTGGTGTGTATCTGTTTGTGGAGTTTTGTTTTATTAGAATACATTTCCTTTTCGACTGTTGCTCGTGCGTTTGGGTCCTCTCCTTACCCCACACCTGACAGAACAACCCGACCAGTATTTGGACCCAGCCAGCAACTTTTTATTTATTTTTTCAACCCTTTTCCGGTCCTGCGATGGCAAGTCCTCGGTCTGCCACTGTCCGCGTTTATTTTTATGACGCTCGTGGTCGTAGCCTGGGCTACCACGACCAGCTTTTGATGCGGTCAATGAGCCCCGTGAGGACTTCGGTGGTCGCCATAGCCACCAGAAGGGTCAGGTTTCGGACCCTGAGTGCAATCCGTGGTTGGGTTCCCGCCTGGCTTACGGTGGGCCCCGTAGCCTGAGGGTCAAGACTCCGGCCGCCAGGGTTCCTGATCCGGAGGCTCGAACCTCTGGGCCTCGTCGGCGTCGGGTTCCCGCTGCTGCCCCCGCGCTGCAGCCCAGGCCTGTTCCAGTGGTTCCTCCCACACGGCGGCCGATCTCGGCCACCCGTGTCCCGTCTGCGTCCAGCCCGACTTCCTGCCGTCTGCCAGCGGACCGGCCGAGCCCGGCTCCTCGTCTCCAGACGACCGGCTTTTCAGGGACATGAAGGAGTCCCTCCGAGCCCTGTTCCCAGACAGGGTCCCGGCTCCCCCTGGCCTGTCGGCGTCCGCCGCCTCTGTGCCGCTGCCAGCCCCAGACCCGGCTTCCGCCTCTGTGCCGCAGTCGACCCCGGCTCCAGCCGGCTCCCCGTGTCCTGCCGGCTCCCCGGCCTGTTCCTGGCACCCCCGTGGCTAGTGCCCCCGCTGCCGCCTTCAAGCTGCTGCCGACAACGGAGTCCCCATCTGAGTCCGGAGCCGCCGCAGCCTCTGGCCCGCCCCCCGAGCGCTTCTGTGCGCCTGGTGGCCGCCCTCCAGCACGCCCTCCAGCACGCCCCCACGAGAGTGTAGCCAGCTTGGCAGACGGGTAAGCAGCAGCACCTCAATGGTGAAAAGGTCACCGACAGTGACGGCAGCGGTGACAGGTGGGTGTTTGATTACCTTTTAGGGTTTGATTTCATTTCTTCTCAGCGAAGGCCCCCGGTGTTCACTGAACCTTTCATCGAGTGTGTTCCTCTCCCGTCTGTCCTCAGGATCCTGTGCGACTGGCTGAAGGTGAAGCTTGGTGGCGGCAAAGAGTCAGAGGTGAGGGAGGAGCAGCTAGATGGCACACTGCAGACCCTCTGTGTCACCAACACACTCCGGGATGAAGGACCACGCACTTACAGAGTCCACATCAGCGTCAAGGTAGACTGCAGCTTACAAACTAAGATCAACAGTCTGCTAATTGGACGTGATTTATTCTCATTTATATATTGGGCCTCATTATTAACCTATGTTGGTGTTGAGAAATGAGTTTGTACTCTATATCATGTCTTTGTTGTTGCTACAAACTCCTATGTGTAGTACTGTGTAACGGGGTTTTCTGACCGGTCTTCTTGGCGCTGTCCCCCAGGCGTCCCGAGGCCCTCTTACCAAAGACAGCCTGTCCAAAACGGAGGAGTGCCGTGAGCTCCAGGGGACGCGAGCTCTGATCGTGTTGCTTCCCGCCACGCCCACCTTCGAGCCCGGGCCCGACGAGCAGGATGTCCCTCTGCGGTCGGCCCTGCTTCAGCTCAAACAGCTACAGCAAGCCAGCGCCTGAGTGTGGCACCGGTGATACACAGGAACTCCGAGAAGGTGGGGAATAACTAAAGATTAAAGTAATGGTTACAAACACACACTGGGATATTAGAATAGCCATTGATGAAATTAAGGTGATTGCCTTTTCTGCGATAATTTCTGAATTTGTATTGTACGTCAGGCAGTAGTGAAGGAACAGGAGCTGAAGTCATCTGGACAGAATGTGTTAAAGGCTGATCTTTTCCTCTCATGGTGCCTCCTCGTCCCTCAGCCCTGATGCTGCACACACTGGTCCAGGAGGGCCTGATATCAGAGTACACATTCTTCTTCATACCAGAGCCCACGATTGACCTACGGGGATCCTACAGGTACTACTGATGTTGTGTTTACGTTAAAGTGGAATTACTTAAATCTGCAGCTCTCCTAAAAAGCTCTAAAAAGCCACTGTGGACCGTAACTGTTTGTTCACCATATCAACTCCAAAGCGAGTAGAGCCTCACTGTGAGGGGTCATGATCCAAAAAGGTTCAGACTCCCTGACGTAGATTGTTTGATAGAGGACATTTTTCAAAACTAAGTCTTCTACAACTTCTCTCTGTCCTGTCCTGTGTCTCTAGCTAAGCCAGGCTACACGATGGCTGCTGGCCCGTCTCCAGCAGCCATCCAGCTCTCCTGTCAGACCCTGGTGCAGCTCGTAGAGGCCGGTCTGACTCGTGAGTTCTACCCCAGAGTTCACGCTCACTGCCAGGACCGGGTCGACGCACGTCTTCCTCCTCAGGGCCCTGTGCCCATCATCCACCTGCAGCTGCCCCAGTGGGAGCAACCATCTGCTACAGGTCAGTGACCGAGATGTCAATTTAGCTATTTATTTCTGCAGATTTCCTCTTCATGGTTCCATCAGTGTTTAAAATCCTCTCGAGTACAAAAGAAACAGAGATGTGAACAAGAGACAATAATCTGTGCATTATACTTCTCCCTCCTCACATCCTACAGTCAGCCTCTCCTAAAGTCCCAACTGGAACAACCTGCTGCAAAGGGTCAGGCTCAGGGGCCACCACACCCGAACCCCATCCAAGAGAGCCAGGAGCAACTGGGACGGGGAGAATGTATATCCGGCCTTCAGTCGGATTCCTTGGGATGAGGTGGTGGGGATTTGTGTAGCGTGTTTTTTATTTTTTTTATTTTATTTATTTATTTTTTTAGATGAGTTAAGTTTCATTTGATAACTTTTTTTAGATGTGTTAAGTTTTGTTTCGAGTTTTAGATATGTTAAGTTTTATTGTATGTGTATCTAATAAAAAAATAAGAAGTCAGAATGGTTTTGTATACCCATACTAAATACAGAATATCTACTCAACCATAAGGGCTAATTGAATAATTTCAGAAGGTATAATACACAGAAAAACACTTGTGAGACTAGTTAAGAGGTTAATATAGCAGTATATGTGTTACTGGTTTATTGGTTGATGATAGAACACAGGAAATTAAAAAACTTCCTTTAAATTTTGTACTGTATGTTTCTGCAACTGCTGCTAAATTTAGAATCGTAAAAATCCTTAAATTAGCCGCACCGATATTTAAGCCGCACGGGTCAAAGTTGAGAAAAAAAGTAGTGGCTTATAACCCGAATTTTACGGTACCTCCATCCCTCAACAAGGACATGTTTATCCTTTTTAACCCCAGTTAAGCACTAGCCATTTTTTTGTATACCCATACTAAATACTAAATATCTACTCAACCATAAGGGCTATTTGAATAATTTCAAAAGGTATAATACACAGAAAAACACTTGTGAGACTAGTTAAGAGGTTAATATAGCAGTATATGTGTTACTGGTTTATTGGTTGATGATAGAACACAGGAAAATATAAAATAAAATAAAAAAACTTCCTTTTTCCAAATGTTGCATATCATCGCTTGTTTTCTACTATAAAATAGAGCTATGTGTTATCAGTATCTGTTAAAGTTAAATATTTTTGAAATGAATTCAGTGCACATTTCGTGAACTGTAGGTTTAGGTCCGCTGAGAGCCAAAATGCCCTAACTTTCTTCCTGGACCTTGAGGCGCGCTGCTCTACACGTCATCATTAATATCAACTGGGAGAGCTTTTCTGAACCAGACGGAGCTGCTCTGGAATTCAACAAACACCAAATGAACCGAGGAACAAACACGTCTCCTAATAATCTCACTTTGTGTCGCGGTTTGCAGCGTTTCTCAGCCGGTGTTCTTGCCGGTCAGCTGCGGTTCCTCCGCTCTGACCTTGACCTCCATCAGGGAAAAAGACGTTTCTAGCAGGAAGTTTAGCGTTAATAGTTCGGGATAGTTTATATCCCGAACTAGTTTATAGTTTTTAGTTCTTTTCCCTCTCTAGAAACTCTGCAGCTTTCTCGTCCAGATTCCAGCGCTTAAAACAGACGTTTCCTCAACGTGGTTTGGTGGAGAAAACTGAGTGTTTCTCTCTCGGAGTTTGGCTCTTCTTCTTTACACGCAGTTGTTTTATTGCATTTGCTGCACGTTGCGTTATCTTTTTTTGCAAAATACAGCCAAACTTTTGACCGTTTACCTTTCAGCATTTTCTCTGCTAAAAGGTTGATGCTAGCTAGCTACTGTACCTATACAAACGATAGGCTGTTGTGAGCTGCTGCCAGGACGGAGTCATCAAAGTAGTGTAAAAAATGTCAATCGGCTCAGGCACTGAAATCTGCGTTGCGTTTCCCTCCGGTAGGCACCGGTCGTATCGGTGACCAACCCTACTCGAGTAATATTTATGGTTGAATTGTATTATATGTAAAATTGACTTGCGTATATGCTCTTGTAAGGCCAGGCTGAGCTTCTTTTTTTTTTCTTCAATTTGATCAATCATCAACTCTGGACTCAATATGATCAGTATTATGCATACATCAAAATCTTCATTCTGCTGAATTTCAAGTCCATATCTTCAGTGAATTAAAATGTTTTGAATTATATTATTATAAGACTTTACAATAAGTCACCTATTATTCCTCTGTGGATTAATTATCACTGTACACGTGTATGCTTATTACACTTCAAATACACTACACATACATACTTTGCATTTTGCACTCTATTGTTTAAATTTAATTTGCTAAATGAATACACTGTAGCTGTACATATATTTCATTCCAGTCATTTGTATTCTATTTTATTTGTGTATATTTATTTATATATATATATATACTGTATATATTAATTTATTTAATTTTTTTGTATATATCTTTCATCCCTGTTGCTTTTTATATATTTTATCTTGTGTGTTTATTTGTATCTGTAAGTTGTAAGGCGCTACTACGACAACAAATTTCCCCTTGAGAAAATCAACAGCATTAATTACGTCAGTATCAATAATAGATCAAAGACACAGGTAAATGTGTGTTTGTGTGTGTGCATGTGAGACGTTAACAGTATTCTTTACAGATACTGTAAAGTATCTTTACAGATCTTTTTTCTTTTAAAGATAAGAAGTATTGTAAATGAACCACTACGGCCTTATCTTTTTAAAGATGCATATCTTTTTATACATTATAATAAGATAAATAAATATATTTATCAACTGAGCATATCGGATACAGTTGAATTTAATTTTTTTTAACTAACACGGTGTCATGCCACAGAAGTGTACCTCACTCGGCTCGCTTTAATGGCCTCACAGGTACCACCACGTGCTTTTTGGCCTAACGCATGTGTGTGCTTATGCCTCAGTGTGTACAGGCCCGGTTTCAAACCCGGGCCGCCTCCATGCCATACCGCTGTGCCACCATGTTAGCTAGGAATATACATTTACATGTTTATATGTATCTTTTGTTTCGTTACTTTATTTGTTGTAATTTAATAAGTTGTTATTAGTTGCTTGACTAAGTTGGCCCTACAAAAAGCCGCCACTGCACTCAGGTGACCTGTGTGTTCTGCAAACTACCTGTCAGACTGTCCAGAACCAGCTGGACCTGCCGCACAACAGCTGTTCAGACCAAAGCAGCTCCAGGAGAACCGTGGGAGGACCGGCTGAACCGGTTGGCACAGATGCCAGGGAGTGGGCTGACTTTGTGGAGCGGCCCAGCCTCATGAGGATAGATTTGATTTAAATACAATTGTGTGCAAACTCTTGTTTTCAAGTGACTAATAACTGTCCAATACTCGGAGTGGAGTAAAAGGTACAATATTGTTAGAAGACTGACACATTTTCATCACATTTACCCAGGGCCACTGTAACTCTTTTTAAATTAGAGACAACATAATTACAATTTCTATATCAATACTATCTCAGTTCTCTCAGTTCATGTTCACATTATGGAGTCAATACCTTGAGTAAACAAGGGAAGTTTTATTTAAAACGTGTGTATTAAAAGGTAATTGCATTGGATAAGGCTTTTAAGTCCACATCATAAGTAAAGTTATTTGTTATTTGTTATTTATTAAGGATCCCCATTAGTCTACACCGTAGTGGAGACTATTCTTCCTGGGGTCCAGGCAAAAGCATTACAATACAAATCATAAAATGCAGTACAGCCTGAGGAATGTTGGTGAACAAAAACACAGACTTAGGAACAACATTTACATTCAAAGAAAAATTATAAAAATGCCTAAATACCTCAAGTAATAACCTAATCTACACTAATTTCCTTTCTGATTATTGCTGCCTTAAGTTTCCTTTTGAAATCACATTTATTTCTTGTTAGAGTCAGATATGAGGGGAGCACATTCCAGTATGCGATAGCTCTGTACATTACTGTTTTCTTAAGTGCATTGGTTTTGGGTAGAGGAAGAGTAAAGTGACCCCTTAGTGCCTGTCTGGTATTATAACCATAAAGTAGGGGAATTGTATTTGATACTAATATAACAACAGTTAATTGCATTGCACAATCAATATCTTGAATAAATTCAAATGGACACGGGCAACACAAGCACTTTTATTATGAATATCATAAACCTCAATCCTGCCGGGTTCGGGATTGAAACAGGCGCTTTTTCTTTCTTTTCTCTTTTTTTCCTTCTCCCCCTCTCCCTTTTCTTCCCCCTCTCCCTTAACAGACTATTGTTCTGCACAGACTGCAGCGTCGCTATCTCCTTGCAATATACTCCATCAACACAAGAGGGCGCCATTGCAGCATCACAGCCTCTCAGTGGCAATAATAAAGGATCGGTCTATGAACGTGTGTTAATCCATCCGCTGAAATTATTTAAACCATCGCCACGTTTTATTAAGATTTTCAAATAAAAAAATCTTGGCATTCAGAAAAGTTCTTTACAGAAAAACTAATCTGGTATATAATAGAATAATACAAACTATTAGCTGTTATCCCCATAATAAACAAAGTACTTCACATAAAAACGTATAATTAGATACGAAATATAACTTTGATAAGAGTGTAAAAATAACACATTGGTTTTAGAAGTTCCAAACGGATACAGTGATACCACACAGATATACAAAGTATCTGGTGACGTCACAATCAACTCACTGACCGTAACGGACGCGCTATATGGGACCATTACATCAAGAGTACGGGATCTGCCCATTGTTGATCTCTTTAAGGAACTCACAACTGTTTTCACAGTTCGCTGGCATTAAAAATAGCAGAGAGGTGAGAGAGGGCGACAGATAGCACGCAGGAGCTGTGGTTTCTATCCAGAGGTTGGTGCTGCGTTCACGAGCTCTGCGTAAACTCGGTGCACTAAATCAACAAGCGGTGTTTTAATTTGGGGCCACAGGAACACTTGTTTTCCGTGTGTGGTATAGACATAGATATATACTTTATTAATCCCCAAGGGGACATTTGTTGTCGGAGTAGCAGCTTACAGACACAAAATAAAATATAAAATATATGTATAAAATAAAAAATAACTGGGATGAAAGATATGTACAGCGCAGAGTGTATTAATTTAGGAAATTAAATTAAATTAAAACAGTAGTTTTCTACTTATTTAGTAGAAAAGTGCAAACATTTGTAAAAGTATGTATGTGTAGTGTATATGAAGTGTGTGAAGTGTAAATATACATAAACGTGTACAGTGATTCATTTATTATTATTAATATAATGACATATTAGACTGCCCTAACATATCACCCAATAAAACATCACACAAAGCAACGGATTGTCCTCTGTAATATCAATTATATCCGTGCCAAAAGATGTCGAGGATATCCAAAATATGCAAGAAAATGGATGCAAGATGAACGTGTAGGGAAAGTGTACTCGTGTATGTAATTGCCTAAACATAAGTGATAGTATAGCAGAGGATTCATGCAGGTCATTGGGGCAGCTACCATGCAATTTGGCTTCTACCAATTGACCGGCGTTTCTATTGTGTCCCATATGTCCCAGGTCCACTAAAGGCATCTTGATTGAGTCCAGGCTTTGAAGTCCGTCAGTGTGACAGGTTCAGCCTCTCGCTGTGAGTCGGACCGCTGCTGGATAAACACGAGGCAGTTCAATACAAACGACAAAGTCAGACGTCGGAGTTGGTTAAACGTGTACCCGTAGTATGACAGCCGGGCAGCCCACGGAGACGTTCAGAGGCGCGCAGTGAACAGTTCCGCCTGAACTGGCACGTAAACGCACCAGAAGCGCACGTGGGGCAGATGCCCACGCAGCGTGAACCAGACTTCGTCGCGAGTTTTTGCATCGTGCCAGAAACACAGGAAGAAGAGTAAAACAAAAAAGAAAAAAACACCTAAAAGAAAACGGATGTATGACAATGACCCACGCTGTGAACGCGACCAGACGCGGTTTGTTGTTCTGTGTTTTTTTTTAGTTGTGTTATCTCATATCGTTTACTTTGATATTTTAGCGACACATGAGAGCCGCGAGCTAGTTTAGTTCACGTGACGTCACTGCCGTGTTTTGGGATTATTCGGTGCGCTTTTTGGACCACAAAGTGTGGATTTCTTTTCTTTTTTTAAACCGACAGTTAGTGGACAACGTATCTGAGAGATAAAACAATGGGGACTCAGGGCACAGGACGGAAAAGGTCCAGCAAGAAGGAAAGGTCGACGGCCGAAGACGATGCGCTCAATCTCATAGCGAGAGAGGTGAGTGGAGAAGTTTCTATTTCTTTATGTATTGGTTCAAACGTTGAATGAATCCTTCCTGTCAGCCTGGAAGGAGAGTGGTGTTCCTTCTCGGCTCCTTTCGGAAGATATGAGCCCGAAACCTGACGGAAGCGTTTCATTACAGTCCGTTGTCAGAGTGGCTGATATTCAAGGAACACAAGTCTCACGTTCAAAACCATAACCCCCCTAATACAAGAAGAAGAGCTTAAATCACACAGTCCACCGACACAAATAGCTCTCCGCTGTCTGCACCCGTTAGCTGTAAATCCCACCAGTGCCTCTGGGATAGATGTCCAGACTGTCGTAGACTTCAGGTAACAGATCTGGTGTGTACGATATGTACTAGTTATTATACTCTGCGCTATGGAAATGAACGTGTAGGGACTTGTACCACAGCAGGTAACACGAGGTGTGTTGTCTGGTGACACAGTTGCAAGCAGGGTGTGTGATTTAATTTAAACTTTCTCTTCAAGAGCTGACAGCTTTGTATGGAGAGAAAACCTATAATTAACAAGCTGAAGACCATTGGACTTCCTGTGCATGAGTGCATGTCAATAGGACAATGACACGAGATCATGCAAGAAAACAAAGATTCTATGCTAAAACATGCACACACAAAATGTAAAGGAGTATTCACTTTACGTGAACATAACAAGCAATTTGATTGATACAAATGTATAACCACAGTTTGACAGGGCCAGTATTGGCTGTTATATTGGTAAACTGATGTATCATATAATTCAACCAAACAGTATGGTAAATGTATCTTTACTGCAGTGTGCACTTGGACATTACAGTGTGGTTATGGTAATCCTCGTAGTTGGATGTGTGAATTGCAGCCCTGTGGCAGATCTTTATTCTGACCAGCAGCTGACTCAAATGGTTTTTCCTGTAAGAAATGGGCCTTCCATGTTCAGGAGTCGTTGGGATCCCTCTCACTGATGCGTGACCGAACGTTGGCAGCAGTTCCACACGATTGTTTGCTAACGGGTGCCAAAGTCATGTTGTGACAGGTTTACACCGTTTCAAGGCCTATAATCTCTTTATTGTAATGCGTCTGGTGTGTGTGAGGGTAAATGAAAGTGTTGTGGTAGGAATAACCACCTTGTGTGTCGTCAACCTTTTTTTTTTTTTTTAAGTGTGACACCCGGCACGCTCTTGTCTGCCTCTTGGGCCCCTGAGTGGTGAAAACACGGGGTGGAAAATCAATATTTGGGTTTTGATATCAAAGCTAAATGCCAAGCATGTATAGAAACCAATCATAGTCTCACAGTTGACCAATTTTCCAGTCATTTTTCACAACGGTCTTGGCAAATCTTATTAATGTTCAACTGGTTTCTGGATGAGAATATTTTGAGCGCGCTGCTCTCGGTTATGTCGTAGGAAATCCCCACAATACACAACACTGCTTTCTTTCCAACTTGTTTTACAGTTGAATGTGTTAAAACTTGGTGAGCATGTTTGGTTCATTTTTCTTTTAGGTAAGTTAAAGCCATAGGCTGCACGTCTTCCACAGAGAGGACCGTAGTGGTGTATGTGGGGCGATCCCTGTCTGTCACAACAGTTCTGGACAATGGTCTCTAGAGAAGAGCGGAAACCCCGGTGACGCCGTGCATCTTTCTTTGAGGAGGGTATATCTGTGAGATACTAAGCGATGAACACGGTCTCCCATTTTTGTCCCTCCTAATGCATTTACAAATTAATCCACATGGGCCCTGCTTATTTTTCTTTTTATTTCAGCGAGGTGATAAGCATAAAAACCTGAACGCCGTCATCACATGCCATTCCCCCGATTCAGGGCAGCTTCCCTTCAGTTTTTGGGAGGAAGTTGGCTCTGTGCTAACCCCAACCCGGATGTTTCAATCAAATTTGCATGTCACTCTTAACTGACGTGCACGCGCTGCGTTGTCGTCGCTTCTCGGCCGCAATAGCTGTGGTTTTTAAAAAAAGCCTACAGAGGTCGGGCTGTTTTGAAAGTTCTCTTCTCTCAACTGCTTAGCTGCCTATTTCCACAGCAGCGCTAGTGTATCTGAGGTTTTACATTCCTGTAGCTGGCCATCGTTTTCTCCATGTGGTCCATTGAGGAGATAAGGGAGTTTGACGGAGCTCCCGCACGGTTGGTTAGTCAGTCAGCAGATGCTCACTATCCGAACAGCAGAGTCTCCTTCTTGTGTGCATCGAGGCCCAAACTGTTCTGTCACATCTGTGCAGCAATGGAGAAAGTCTGCGCCTTTAAGTAGCGGAGAGGGTCAAGTCCCTCACTGGCCGTCCTCTGACAGGACGGTATGCCAGCGCTGATGAGTTGGCCCGTTGCGCACAAGAGTTTTAAAAATAGACGCTCCTGAAAGATCAGCTGTTGCTGCACCCTAGTTTTAGACTGGGTCTGTGGGTGGGGGATGTGGCTCACCAACTGGCCGTCCCACCAGCAAGGAAAACGCTGTGTCGCTGCATGGAAAGGTTTGTTGCTGCTGTGTGAAAGCCCATCTGTGGAGAGCAGAAGGTTGGAGGGTTGGTAGTTTGAAGCTGCTGTTCCAGGTCGTGGCCACATGTCCCAACTCCATCTCCCCTCAGTATCCATCACAGGGCTCAGACAAGCTGTCAATACTGTAAACCAGACTGAGGCCAAATGGGAGAAGACCACACAGCAGGAAAGAATGTCAGCACAGACTACCGGGGCTTTAGTAATTCTGCACTTTAGGGAGTGGAGTCCCTGCCCACGTCAAACGCGTGTAAACATTAATTAGTGGCATGGAGTGAGCATACTGAGCTGTGAGCTGACCTTCACTGCTCTAGATTATTACAGGGCGTTGTTGAATGCTCGATTCTGGTCACGGCATTCTACGGTCGGTTATTTCTTTAAAGCAGGCTGTGCTGTGAATAACAGGCCGTTGCTGTGGATCTGCCTGTAAACACAGCGAGGGTGATTTATGTATTGCGTTGGAGAATCCCACCGGATTCCCCAACGCAATACGTCCGGCTCGCTGTACATCATCCCATGGTTCGTAACATGAACATGTTGGGCAGGCCTTTCTCTATTTAAACTGTAATGACGTAACATAATATTCATGACTAGCCTATTTGACTCAAAAATAATAAACACAATAGTAAAGCCAATTCACAAGCATTTAATGTCATTTTGATTATCAAGATCTGACATTAGGTATAACCTGGTTATTGTAGCAAAGAGTTAAGAGGGAATATCTCAATGGAGGTGTTTCATAACATCTTTGATCAATGTAATGTATAGAGTAGTATGTATAATGTTCTTTGCCGATTCTGTCAAATAAAAACAAATCTTGGTATTAGTTATTTTAATTATGCATTATAAGTTACTTAGAGCTAGTTTTAGGAAGTTAAAGGGTCATAATTCTCTTTCTATTATCTATTTTAAATGATTATGCAAACATCTTCAAACAGCTGTATTTAAGTATGTTTCTCCCTAAAAACAACCCTACATTTGATAAGATTACATTTGAACGTATCGCGGTAACTATATAGTTTCCCTTTCGCCCCAAAACACTTTTTTACCGAATAGAGCGCATCATTGTCTCTTCTCGGCAACCTCTGTGAACGTAGAGTTCATCTGCGTGGTCAAAGGGTTAAAAACCTTTTCACAGCCAGTACTGGGTCAGGTTCTACCTCTTCACAGAATGTTAGACGTCTTTAATGAAGGCTGCCACCATAAGGTTGACAGCTGTGATTGTTGGATGGATTGCCATTCCATTTGGAGCAGAAATTCATGTTCCCCTCAGGATGAACTGGTGACCCCTTCACCTTTTTCATGTTTAGACAAGTGCATGCTCTGCATGCTTTTCTAACGGGCAATCCTTCCACCGCTTATTTACTTGTCTTTTGGTCTGAGCACGCTGTACCCGGTCAGCTGTGGTTCCACTCTGAAGAGCAGGCCAACTGCAGCTTTTGGTTTTGGTAATTTACCAACCATTTGTGCCGTGAAATTGTCCTTAATTCAAGTTATTACGTAGATATGTCTAATGTTCTACATATAACAGAGCTCCTTTGGTGAAATCTGTACTCCTACGTTTTTTATGCTTTTAATAATGGAAGTTGGGCCGATATCTCCAGTCTATCCCTATTAGGTGGGAAAAAAAGACCTGGACTAGATGGTTTTGGTCTGAGTTCATTGGTATAGTGTAAAAATGACTAGTGCAAACACATTAGATCAGTTACCAAATGTACAGTAGATCTCTGTAAACTGCCCTTCTGGGTGGGTAGTCTCCTGTAAACAACAAGTCTATGTGAGAATAGTCATGGAGCATTAAACCTGTACAAAGCGTTGAGCTGTGATGGTGAGCCATCAGCTAGCCACTAATTCAACCACTTGTGACACAAAGCACTGAATCTAACAGAAGCTTATCTTGTGTGCACGTTATATTTACAGAAGGACAGTTCTGTCATCGGCCATGCTTGTTTGGTGGTAAGCTGATGTTGACTGGACAGAATAATGGGTACATGATAAGCTCCCCCTGGGAAAAAAGACTGGAAAAGAAATAATTAAATACAACCCTGTACAAGTTGTGGTTACCTTTTGTATATGCCACGGTGTCTTGTGTCAGATGGTGGTGATCACAGTTCTGACATCAGTCCTGGAGTTTGGCCGGAGGCAAGCTCTCACTTTTCTGGTAAAGATTCAGTCCCAGTTTGAATTACACCCCGCTCTCTGTGTCACGGTGTAAACTTAGCCGAGTTTGCTAGCGAGCACGTGCTTGGCATGTGAATGCTTTTAAATTTAACTTGACGGCACCCTTAAATAAATATTGACTAATAGTTTAAAGAGTTGTGTTCCTTAATGTGTTGGAAAGTCAAAACACGTGTTTATCTTTCTGAAAAATAGTAGATTACAGTCAAGGTTGTTTAACATTCACATAGGGCTGTGCGGTATACCGGATGAACCGGTATACCGGTTTCGGCTTTCCGTACGGTATGAATTTTTCATATACCGTCATACCAGTCGCCGCTCTTTGGCAGGCAACAACATTTAACATTCACAGCTTGAAGGAGCAGTGGACGGAGCTACTTAGCTCTCAGTTGACTTATGGTTTGAAGGGAATGACATTGTCAATGCATGCTGGGTAAATTACTTCGCCAAAATGCCCGCCCACACAGGAAGACTCTTCATGTGCAGGAAGAAGTCTCTTCCGGTGCGGCTGAGTGGGCGGGCTTTACCCAGAATGCATTTTGTCGATGTCATTTCTTTGAAACCCGTGAGTCAACCTCTATCCGTGAGACGTAAGTAGCTCAGACCGCTGGACACGCAGCTGTGACTGTAAACTTTAAATGTTGCTGCCTGCCGAAGAATGACAATAGTCGTTACGGCTGCGCATGCGGCACTAGTATGAAGGGATATGAAATAACTACATTCCCCTGGGTCCTAAACCCCTCCAGGTTTAGCTTCCTAACACAACCTATGTACCAACGTACAAACAGCTGCTGGCCAGTTGCGAGCGAGTGGTGAATAACGATGGCGGGCGGTCCTTTTCGGCGTCAATAAATTAATGTGTTTATTCGGGGGGAAAAAAATACCGTGATATACCGTGAAACCGCCAGAATCCTACAAAATACCGTGATATGGATTTTTGGCCATACCGCCCAGCCCTATATTCACACACAAACTTCTCTTCACGTAGATAATATTCCCGTGCTTGCTTTAAATGACATATACTGCAGTATAAGATGCGTGTATGTAAAAGTCTGACATCCACAGTTGTGCTAGGTTAATAATGGAGCAGCTTCAGATTGCACACAGTGACATCTCATCTCATTTGTTTCTTCAACCCAACGTGGTTGCGCAGCCATGTCGGATGGCCCAGCGTGGTTGAGACGCACAGAGCTTCATTTTAAATTGGGTTCAACACATGAAAGAGAACGAGAACACGGCAGCCAGCAGTGTAACATGTCAGCGAGGGTCAGCGGAGCCCGAGGGTCCTATTTCCATCGCGCAAGTGGAAAAGTGGCAGGCGCACGGACTGTGCGGGCATCGACCAGTGCACCTGTTGTTTCGGTTCATGCATGTGCATCAGCCCCCAGTGCAAAAGGGCTGAGGGAAGTGTAATATGGAGCACACGGTGTGGCGATGAGCCAATACGCCCTCAGGCGCAGCACATCACACCACATCGCCCTGGACGCGTGGCACGACGCTGCAAATCTGCTGCCGGACGCAGATTGTGTGTTTTGTGTTATTTGTGTGTGTCTCAAATCAAAGGCAGTCCTTTGGTAGTGTCCTGCTGCCTTCAGGTGGCTGCAGGGATTCAGTGAACTGAAGGAGGAGCTATTCATTCAGTATGAAGCAGACTGTAACGAGAACCAATCGTATTTATTGACGGGTCAATGCAGACCGCGTTCCGTTCTTGCTTTAACACGTTAAACCTTAAGGTTTTGTGCGCATTCCAGCCCATCTACTGGTTGGAGAGCAATTTAATTAGTTGTTTAATCCCATTTATAGCATTATTCCACTATTGCTTTGCATTTGCTCAAATGTAGTTTGCTCTTGTTATTCAAGTGGCAGCCGACTTCGCTCCAGAACAGACTAGACGTGGTTCTGAGACGATTGTTCACAACGATACCCAAACATTTGCTTTGCTCTCCCTCCATTTAAATGAACCTTACACTCGCGCTCAGCGCATCACAACAAGATTCCACAACTTGTCAACGGTGCGATACATTTGATGGAATAACGTTTTGTGGTTTGCATCATAGACTGAATATAACCATGTTTGGTTTAAGGAATCACTGGAATAATAAAAAAAGCAACATACAGGGATTTGACATCCCCATCATATGCTGTGAAAAAATATTTTATATAACTTTATAGCTAACTTAGGTGTTTGAACTTGGAGAACTTCACAGCTGGTCATCTGTCAAGAAATTGGTAAAAATATCTATAAAAATCATTCCAATCTGATTTACAGTTGTTACTGATCAAAGTTTCAGTCCTTCCTATACTTTGGTTTACGACCAAAATACTTCCCCATCAGGCATTTACTTTGAGTTTAATGCTAATTAGCACATGTTGGCGTGCTAATGTGCCCATAGAAATGGAATAGGAATGTCCGTTCTACTCCTACTCTATTTCTAAGACTTTGTCATGTTGGTAGACTGTTGGTGCCGTTGTGATTTAAGTCTGACTCGATAGACTGACAAACCAGGCAATATCGCGATCTTATTTTCTCAGACCCTATTGACCAGCAGGGGGCGACTCCTCCGGTTGCAAAGAAGTCGATGGAGAAAGTGACTCTACTTTTCTCTTGCTTTATTCCTCAGTAAACATTGCAAACATGAGTTTATGGTCTCAATCTCTAGTCTCTAGTCAATACAGCATGATGTTCATTTAGTAAATTATGGTCCATTTAGAGTCAAATGGACCATAAAGTAAGAGTACCATAAGAGTACGATTTAGGGCGGGCTTGATGTGATTAACAGGTCTACCAGAGTCGTATCCAATTTGTATTAACCTGCCCAGGGATGACTGAGGGAAATGAGCTCTCTAGCTAACTCTGGCACTTTACATTGAGGCGGAAGCTGAAATAATGATTACTTTGCACTGTCCCTGGTGAATAAATAAATCCAATAACTATTACTCCCAGACAATCGGACGAATGATAGGATTACTGTTGTATTTAGCCACAGTCATTCATAAGCGACTCTTCAGGGTTCTGTGGATTGTCTGTTTTGTCTTTGTGAGTGTGAGCGGTCAGCCTACACTGGGGATTAAGTCTCCCGGTTGGTGCTCGTTGTTGCCAGAAGCTCAGTGAAGCGTCGAGGAGAATTGAGTATTTAGAGTGGATTAGTCTGGGGCTTGTGAGGAAGGGGAAGCCCACCACACAATCCTGTTTCATTCTTAGTCATCTTGGGAACACCCAGTCCCTCACAGAGCCACAGCCAAGTTCATCTGTAGAAGACGAGCAGTGAACATTTACACAATGACAGCCAACAGGAAAACAACTGAATAAATAGTGAACTCTTGTAATTCTGTCCCAGTACCATAATAATTATCTACTGCCTTTTTTAGATGTTTTGAATGTGCTTCACCTTTTAAACATGGCACTTTGGGTTTCCTGCTCTTTCCCTTTGTGCGACTCGAACAGCTGTGCCGCCCAGAATATGTCTGGAGCAGATTGACATTTTCCAGTGAGCACCCATTATGCCATGAAGTACTTAAACAAACGTTAATGGTGCAAACAAATTACTTGTGTGTTTCCTGATCTGTGTGTGTGTGTGTGTGTGTGTGTGTGTGTGTGTGTACACAAACCACCGGCTTCAGTTCGGCTCGCCTGACTCGCGTCTCCTTTAAAGGAAGTGGAGGCTCTGCATTCTCTGGCTTCCTCTTGATGACATCATCACATGCACAGCCCGTACAGATTGTTATCACAAACCCCTTCCTGTTTATTCACCCAGGGGCTTTTTCTCCACAGTTTAAGGAACGGTGGGGGTGGGGGGAGGGGTTAGTGGGAGATTTAGTGCAGGTAATACAATTCATCAAATCAGGTACACTAAGGGTGGGGGTGCACTCATAACATTTGGTAGGGCCAACACAGCGACCAGAGCAGCAGCCACTACTGATGATTTGTTCATGCTACTTTCTAAAGTTTTCATTT
Source organism: Myoxocephalus aenaeus (assembly GCA_038501785.1). Taxonomy (NCBI): domain Eukaryota; kingdom Metazoa; phylum Chordata; class Actinopteri; order Perciformes; family Cottidae; genus Myoxocephalus; species Myoxocephalus aenaeus. The sequence continues at coordinate 240,631 of JBAMJR010000038.1, read as the reverse complement.
CAGAGTTCAAATGTCTTAGGACTTGGCCAGAATTAGTTTGAAAGTGTGTGCGCCCCCCTTCCCCATGCATGTAGCACTAAGAAATAAATCATCTTTTGTCAGAGACATTTCTCTCTGCAACTGATCTCCTGTTGGTCACTGCGCTCACAGAGCTGCATTGTCTAACTTCTTGTGAGGCATTGCTGTCTCCCATCATGCTTCAAAGTTGCAACATAAACTGTTGCTGCCTGAAGCACAATTTTTAGGCGACAGGAAGCTTCCTATTACTCCCAAAAAGGAAACAATGAGAGTCCCAAGGTAACCAATTGGAAACATGTGGGAACAGCCCAAATATCTCATATGATAGTCATAAAGATGCTTTTGCAGCTGACGCCATGACGACGTCACAGTGTTGGCAAGAGGCAAAACAGTGGAAATACTGGAGGCAAACACAAGTCACTTCAGCAGTGGGCCAATCAGGTGTGCTGCTTGGTGTCAGATTTAGATATTGCATTCATTTGAGATGATAAAACTGTTTCAGAGATGGAGAGAAAAGGTTGCTAATAGTTTAGCTTAGCCTCCCGCTAACCTCCACAGCCGCACGCTCCGACAGAAGGCAAAACAATCGGAGAGATCGCCACTGTTCAGCTTGTTTTCCAGTGTAGCATCAAAGCATTGTGGTATTAGCAAGCAAACTAGCAAACGGCTGGCTTCTTGGCTAGCTTGCTAATTCAGTCATGCTTTCATACACACACGTTACAGAGAAAGATCTGAACAAAGTTGTCACTTATCTGGCGACGGCAATGTGCTTTTCTACGGTGTTTTACTAATTTAGCAGCTGACAAGTTAGTTAGCTACCTCGCCATCTCCAACACTAGCCAGCCGTCCTCTCGTTAGTCCCATTGGCTAATGTTGACTTTCTCAAGTAACACTCGCTGTACATAGATATTTCAATTATCTTTAAGCTATTATAAAAAATAAGGCAACAAAACTTGCTAGACAGCGGCAACTAATGTGTTCACTGACTTATTCTGCCTTCACCTAGACTCCGCCCACAAAAATACATCATGTTAACTAACGAAAAAGAGGTCTATACAGTAAGTACACTAAGGACACAGTTTCTTGAGAGGAATGCTTGAGGATTTTCTACTTTCCACAATTCACAGTCTTGATTAGGAATAATATTAATGTGCTGCAAATGACACACTTTGTTGGTACTTCCGCATTTGAATCTGAAGAAACCCCTAAACTATGGAACTGTAATGTGGTTTTGATGTTTTCACTGCATTCCTTCACTGTTGAAACCAGGCTGCCTCGCTTGATTTCTATTTTTAGAAATCCCTGAAGCACACTATTTGTTTTATTCCCTCCCAGTGGCTAACTGGTTTGTTTGCAGTGCTCGGAGCTCCGCAGCTGCTCCATGCGTTTGTGGCGCAGCCTGAGGTTTAGTTGCATGGCTGTGTGAGTGGAGGCAGACTTTATCCTCGAGTGACCCGCAGTCAAAGGTGTTTCATGAGCGTGCGGGGGAAAGGGAGATGGGTGCTCAAATGTTAGGTGCATTTGTACACATTTGTTGTTATTCAAAGGCATATGCAACGCATACGCAAAAATACTTTGACTTAAATAAACTAATGCACAAGTCATCAAAAGTACAAGCAGCGGCTCGTGCTTTTTGATGCACAATCGTCACTTTGGAAAGGATTAGTAAAGAAATGATTTCATATTTATTATCGGTATAGTTATTTACATTCTAGTCTTTAAAATACGCCCTTCCTCCTTTTGTGTTTTTAACAAGTTGCCAGTGCCTCCTAAATGGATAACTACGCTGAAAATAGACATTTAATTGTGTTACTATGTGTGTCGATATAAATATGAACAGAATTCCATAGTTATCGAGGGAAAACATCAAAATCCTTGGTGGTGATTTATGTATGTAGCAATAGCCATTTTTCTTGGAGCTGATGATCCTTTACTAATCTTGATTGTCTTGAATCTTCCTGACAACGAGAAGGATACGTGCTACTGTAAAAGGTTGTCATCTGGCATGTAAGCAAATTGAGTGATTTGACAAAACAATCTCAACTGAAGGTCCGCTCACTAGATGCGTTTTTTGCAGCTTTCAACACAGTCTTCGTCACTTGATGGAGTTTGCTCCGGAAAAATTTTGATCAGATTTTGAACTATTTTTTAGTACAAGTCAAGAATGAACTTTCATGCTTAATATCACTGACGAGATGTTACTGACACTAAACCGACGTGCAACAGACCCGAAGCCCTGACGACTGAGCAAACTCCATCCACTGATGAAGGCTGCGTGAAAAAGTGTTGCCAACCCATAATTTCCAAAGTCAAGAATAAACTTTGATACATTCATTTATTAATAAATTCCAGTAAACATATATAGACACAGAAATATAGACATTAGCATCAGCCTCAAATCTATTTCCATTGTGCCCTTCCATACAAGACTATGATGTGTCATAAGTCACAGACTACATTATTATTATTATTATTATTATTAAATGTTATAAGACTTGGCAAATACTGGGGATCTTGCAGGGTCACTAATTGCAAGACTGCAACTAGATTCCTTTTGAGATTGTATCCCATCCTGCTCCACGTGGAAATGTACATTTAGAAAAAGTGTTCTGTCCTCCGCTGCCCCGGTGAGCGCAGCGGCTTGGACCTGAAAAAAACACATAAAAAAAAAAAAAGGGACGGCACCGCAGAATGTGGGGCAATTTCTCCTCCTCTTCCACATTCCAGAGGAACCAAGACGGGTTCACGTTCTTGAGCCTCCCGAGTCCTTTCCTCGTGGACCCGGTTTGCTGCTTCCTGCTTGGTGCCGGAGCACCTATTGGCCGTTGAAGGCGTTTACATAATTGGCATTTAAGTAGTTTTCCATGGTTGGCGGTGGTGTACTTTTTCTCTGTGAGCTAGAGAGTTGGTAAGGGTTTGGAAACAAAGGCTTAATTTATCCATTTCTGCCCACTTGTAGGAAAAAGACGTGTGTTCAGTTGACTCATGACTGTGACGTTGACGGTGTGAGCTGAGCGTTTCTAGCAGCCACTCCCTTTTTAAGCAACATCTGGGTGGTTTATAAGGTTTTGCAAAGAGGAAACGAGCTAGTCATCATGACCTTCAACTGGATAACAGACAAACTGTGTGTATCCACTTAATGGTCCCACCTCATTTGAAACTCAGTCAAACCTCTTTGCTGGTCAGAAATCAGTCATTGCTGTGTGCCGTCTTTGTCTTGCCTGTCGGCGCCCGCGGCCATTAAAATACCCGGCCATTTTGGTTGCTGAAGGCTGGCACTCGTGAAGACAGGACGCCCTTGTGGATTGTCAGTAGACACAAGGGTTCAAGTTGACAGAAGCCAGGCCAATAGGTCTGTAGTTTTGCGGCCTCACACACTATGGAGGACTGAAAGGTGCTATTTAAAAAAACCACTGTAGAATTTTGGTATCAATAATCAAGCTAATGGTTTGATTGCATAAGGTTTTGTTTGCAGAACATTTTTAATTCCTCATGTAATGACTTTAAGGAAGTATGCCCCTCTATGTTGTGTTTTTAAAATCGGTGCCGCATTCATTTGTAGTTTTTATTTTTCAAATGTACCCTCTTTTTGCAATTTTAAAATGTGAAATAAAGTGTGACATTTCATTTTGGCTTGATTCAGTAGCAAGTGAGGACTACAAGTAAGGAGGAAAAACACTGTTACATAATCCCCCTTTACACAATATGGTTGAAATCAGCCTTCCCCTCAAGTCTTCCGTTGTTTTTTCTTTTCTTTTATCAGCATCTAACATTTCAAAGGTTATGCCCGCTCATGTTCGAGCATCCATTTTTGTAATGAACTAGCTCATTTAGTCTCAGGAGTACAGTCACCCCGCTGAAATAGTGCTGAATTAGAGCAGGTTTGATAGAACCAGAGAGCATGTAGGTCAGTATAAATAGCTGTAAAGGAGGAGGAAGGATGATGTGGGAGTCTGTCTTTTGGCCTATTTAGATGCATCTTTCTGACTAGAGGCACCTACAGCACACACTGGTAGGAACAACATGTGTGGCCACTCGGATGATCCCAGATTCCACTCACTCACAGACACTGACATAATGGTGTGTTTTGATAACTGCACGAAGGTACTGTTTTGTTGTTTGTGTTTAAGAATTGTACTATAAACAACGTACTGATAGTCTAAGGAATACGGTGTTTGCACAGTGTTCGTCTCGCCGTTTGTTTCAAGTTGTCTAGTAAACCAGGTGGTGGAGTTTAACGCTTCCAGGCAACTCGGGTGGCGCCCGGTAAGTGATCAACCTCGGAGGAGAATGCTGACTCAACGCTTTGATCTGTTGTTGACATTCTCAAATAATATATAACTGCTCACACTTACTGTTGAAGATCATTTTGTACCTGATTTAATAATAGCATTGGTCCTCAGCTTTTGCAGATACTGACAAAGCCTGTTTTTTTTTTTTTTTGGTCTGGCGTTTAACGATGCGTTTTGTCAAAAATGAACCCTTGTATTTTTAGGCATATGCGTGCTCCCACCCAGTAAAAAAAAAAGGTCCACCGTAATGTCTAAATGATGACATCTTTCACACACCTCTTAGTGTGAAGAGGGTTTTGCTGTGCTGCTCCACTCAGATTTATACTGAAACTAGCAGCACAGGGAGATTACAAAATGGCAAGAACACAACTTTGCACATGATTTATAGGCGGCAGGAAAGTCTGAATGCTCTCTTTTCCCTTTTTACTGGCTATATATTTACTTTAGCACCAGTCATGCTGCACTTGTAGATTTCTGTTTCTGGCATGCAGTCATGCAAAAATGACCATGACTGATTTCCTGTTATGTGCTTGGCAAACAAGCTTAAGTTTAATAGACTGTATAATGTATTGTCAAGCTCAAAACATGATATATGTGTTGGTATTAGGGGTGTCAGTTTTGGTTACTATTGCTTTTGACAGCCCAACACCCTTTAGCCGGTAATTAATGGGTTTATTTTTAAGGAAACAAAAGGCCCGTTCCTTTTACCCCGCCGTTCCATAGCCTCAATGAGCTTTGGGGCAGCATTTAGACGCCCTATATCCGTCCATATTGTATTGTTTTGTTTTGTTTTATGGTGTAAATGGCTTTCCCTTTTTATTTTATGTTGTTGCATTTGGATCCGGTCACTGGGTGCTCTGATAAACCATCGTTGTCAGCTGATAGTGGTTCTAAATATCTTTGGTTGGTGGTCTCTATAACGGCGGCTCAGAGGAGCCGATCAGATGCCGCATCAATTGTGAATTAAAACGTATTCCATTCTCAGTTGTCTCCCTTCAATTTGAGTTGGGAGTAAATAGAGAGAGTTGATAGAACTCAAGCCGGTCCCAAATAAATTGACTGCTGTTAAGAACCAATATTGCACTGCAGTCTACATTACTACACCGGGTTTGGACAAACTGCATCAATGTGCTCTGAATATTCTCTCAGCCATTAATTGTAAGCCGTGTCGCAGTTTAAACAGAAGAGGTGACGGCAGAATGTGAGAAACTAAATGAGTCATACACTTTTTTTTATTATTTATTTTTATCCGCTTGCTGTTGTTGGGTGGGGTTTACTGCAGCCGGACAATTCAGAGTGTCAAGTAAGTTTTCATTCACACAGGAAAGTCTCTCTCGGTACGATATGATTGTCTGCATGTCCTCGCCCTTATTGTGTTGTATGTGGTACTGTAGCACCCACCCATCTGACACCTACACTTAAAACTGCTGGTAACGTGTTTGCCAATTATTCCCACCCCAAACTCTTGCCTTTCATTCAAAGGAAGTCAATAGAAGGTCCTGTACAAGCTGTTGAAACAAAGACTAAAAGGTCTTGACCCCTGAGAGCAAAGTGACCATGTTAGCGGAGGTTTTTAAGAGCTGCATTTACACTGCTTTCGGCCCAAGAGACTGACGTCATGTCACTCCTTTGACGCTGTAGCTTTGACAACCACGAGGGTCGTGGGAGGACAACATGTGTTCAAGAGAGAGAGACGGCGCACGCTTCAGTGGAGATGCGTCAGCACAGGTACAGGCCTTGTGTGTGTGTGTGTCTGAAACGGGCTCAAAATGTTAAGAATCCCAAGGACAATGGGCAATCATTGACTTGGAGGAAATGCCATGTAAGGTCAGTAAGTGGGGGCAGCAATCAGTAAGGGCTATTTCTGGAAAACCTCCCTCATCGCTCAGATGAATCCTGATTAGTTATCGGTCTCCACCCTCACGGACTTTGAATCGCGCTCCTGTAAAGTCTGTGAGGGTTTACCTCTGTCCCACGGTGAAATCATCGAGTGTTTGAGGACATTTAGAGCCTTTTATGAACCCTTTCCGTAAGTCAGCGTTGGCTGCAGACTCTGCCCAAGGGAATTACCCACAAGTCATTGCAATGTGACTTTAAAACAGTAACAAGTGGAAGCCTGGTGACGTTAAAAAAAAAAAAAAGTACCCAAAGAGGACAGCACCTGTGTGTTTAGAAACATTAAGGAAAAAAACGCGTGAAATCAGAAGATATGATTTTATTTATTTATTCATCAAACATTTAATTTTGTCATTGAAGCTGTTTTGACAAAAACAAGTAAATAGATTATTTAAAATGACCTCATCTCGCATGAGGTCATTTCACCATTTTCAAGCCCTTAGTGTCTCTCACTCAACCACTTACCAGGCGATGTCAGTAAGTCCCAGAGGGTTCAGGGTTTAAGGCCCTAAGACACTGGGATGAGGCCCTTGTCGGTGTGCTTTTTTATTTCTTGGTACCCATTCATAAAATTGAGCAGGAGGTGCTTAGCGCGCGCACACACACACACACACACACACACACACACACACACACACACACACACACACACACACACACACACACACACACACACACACACACACACAGCTCACACACACACACACACACACACAGCTCACACACACACACACACACACACAGCTCACACACACACACACACACACACACACACACAGCTCGCTGCAGGGTTAAAACGCATCTCCTCTGATGCAGCAACAAGCCTGCTGTTCAGACATTTTAGGCCTCTGTCGACCCGTCCCTCCACCGCTGGAACATTTTAAGAGCCGATTCAAGCAGATGGGCGTTATGTAAGTCTGCACACTTCAGAGCTCGTAACTCCAATCCTGCATCTTTAACTTCAAGAGCGTACACACTTCATTTATGGAGAGGAAGCATTGCTGCGCCGACCTCGATACGTTGCACAATATTGCATTGTGAAGCGACACAGGATGTGGACGGGGCAAAGCGGCCACCATGACGGTGCAAGCCGCTCTGTGAGAAGTCGTATGCTATGAACAACATTACAACATATTGTTTGGCGACTTCCTACAGCAGCAGTAACGCACATAGTTGAAGTGAATATGAAGCCGTGATCATGTACAGCATGGCCAGTCAAACACAATATGACATCACTCAACTACAATGTCAAAGTAAGAATGTTTTTACCTATAATATTATAGTTGAATATATTTAATAAGAAAGAACATATCGTTATAGTACGCCAGGTCTCTTTGTCGCTCCTCCCCATTCGAAATGTGGTATCTTCCATTCACTGGTTGCAAAAACCCAAGATGGTGACGACTAAATCGCCTATGTCCACTTCCTCTACGGTCTATGGTGACCAACCTCGCTAGACCCAGAACAGTAACATGAGCACAATAATAATAATGCTAATAATAATAATAAATTAGGATGTTCAAATACTGTAGCTTCACTCTTTAAACCAAAACAAAAAGAAAGAAAAAAATCATTCAACTTGACAAATGCTGTGGACCTTTCAGGGAGAGCCAGAGTTATTTTCTCCAATTGAAGAAAAGCATTAGCGACCTCGCCCAGAGGCAAAGGGACTGTAACCGCGTAGTGTCGGCCACAAAGCTAGAGGAAGGAAGCGCTTACACACACGGCCTGTGAGAGGTCCTTTTAAGGAGAAGGCCCTGCTCTTGCCCCGAGTGCTGAGCGGAGCAGAGGGAATGCCTTCGAATACAGAAATGTAAATGCATACGCACATTTACACGTCGCCATGTCCGCGTGGGTCTTTATATTCCCACGAGGCCGTGTGCTTCTAAATGCATCAGGACACTTGATATTCTGTGTTTTATAGACACCGTTACAACACTTCTCATCCAGTCTACTGCCACATACTGCAGTGTAAAATCTTTTAGAATCTATTTTCTGATTTTTGTTTTCACTGATTCGGCACGGGTTATAAGCACTACTCCTGTATTTAACTATAAAACCCTACAACTTTGGTTTCAGGGTTAATTTACTTTAAACATATGGTGCATTCCCTTCCCGACCATTAACCACAAAACTTCAATCAAAACGTCAATTAAGAACTCTGTTGAGGAACCGGACCTGTTCAGCATCTGTAGATGTGTAGATGCGTGTCACTTTAGTCCAGCTAAATTGGCAGCTGTCTCACTTCTCTTTTTCTTCCCCCCATTTTCTCTCTCTCTGTTTCTATTTCTTTCTGCCGCTCAGGCCGAGGCAAGGCTGGCAGCCAAGAGGGCAGCCAGGGCCGAGGCCAGAGAGATCCGCATGAAGGAGCTGGAGCGACAGCAGAAAGAGGTACGAGTCCAGACACACTCTCACATCCAAGACTGTAACTGCAAAGGCCGACCCCGGAGGCATATGTTTAAAGAGTTTTACCCATGTATCACTTCTTGTATCACTTATGTTCTGCCTAAACCCAAACGGCTCCACATCAGGGGTGGTAGGTCAGCGTATTTTTACGTTCATGTTGGGCCCACTAGGTGCTGCTGTCTGCCACACAGCTTGATAATCCATGACCCTCGAATAACAAAGGGATTCAGTCTTGTTGGGACTTTGTTCTTGGCAGTTCAGACCTAAAGCATTTCCTGTCCACGGTGCTTTACGCTCTTAAGCCGGGGCTCTTAAGTCCCGGGGGGTTGGAGGTCAGAGGTGTAAACAGACGGCTGTGACTGCAGTACTGAGGAGAACCGCCTGTTGTCGTTCATAGAAAGTGCAGAAAATAAGCTTGAAAATGGAAAGAACCTCATTGTATTGATTATGTATTGATTCAGGAGGAATTGATAAAACACTCACCTCCTTATCAATCCCGTCTGTACTTAAATGTCATAACCTCCATCAAAATATGTATTACACTGCAGAAAGGGAATTTGCAAAACCCCAAATGAATCCATTGACCGACTGATTTATTCTTAGAGGCCGACTGAACAAACACTGTCCTGATTAAGGTAGATTTGTGTCAAAGCAATGTTTCCAACTATGCAGCAACCCAATTAATATACTTCTGTCTCAGTCATGAGGCGCCATTGGTTTAGGAAACATTAAACGAGTGAAACGGAGGTCAAGTGGCAGTAAAAACGTGGATACTTTCCAAAGCAATGAGATGAAAGTCCTCAAAGAGACTCACTAAGCTCTCTCTCTCGCTCGCTCTCTCTTTCTCTCTTTCAGGATTTATTTCGGGTCAAAAAATAAACTTCCATGGCTTTTTATGGAAACTAGTCAAGTCGCACATTTGAATGGATCTGTTCTTGTTGTGGAGATGAAAACCCAAAAGCACACTGTCGCACCTTTTATGTTGTTTGAACCGATACCTGGAGGCCTCGGAGTCGGGGATTTCCTCCAGGAATGACTAGGCCTTAATCAGAAGGGGCCTGCTGTGACACAAGAGGTATTAAGTGTAACGGTGGATGGTACCTTCACCAGTATGTATTGCAAAGCTTACACATCATAGTTAAGTACAAAGAGCAAAGACACCCTAGAACTCTGGTGTGCACCATCTGAGACCAGCACCTCCAGTGTTGGCACCAGCGCTCCATTCTGTGTGAAATGGGCGCAGAGCAGAAACGTGTGTTTGTGTGTTTGGACTGCAGGTCAGTGGTGTGTTGAGTTTCTCGTTCTCTGGTTGAGCTCCTCTGATCTGCAGCATGGGGAGTGGAGCTTTTCCTAGCTCACTTTTCTTAGCCTGGGGTAATCCCATACTCACAAACAAACGCCTCTCCTCTGTCAAGATGGAGCCCTTGAAGGTAGTTTACAGGCGTCTGGAGATGATTTGGAGGTCAAGACCTGTATTGACATGTAACCCTAGTGGCCTTTTGACATAAAAGTCCTTGTCTCAAGTCAGCTCTTTGTAGCCTGACAGGGTTTCTTGTTATCGGAGTTGTTATATTCAATTTCAGAAATGAAGCTTTATTATTGTAAAAATGATGTAAATCACGGCATAAAGAAATCCTTCCCCAAGGGCGTACATCATTAGAGATAATCAAAGGGTATGCCATTAAGGTATACTGGTGTAATCAGCATGCCAGCATCACTCAATTATTCAGCAATCAAAACACAGGTGGTGAGCCCCAACAGCAACAATATACGTGTGCACACACACACACACACACACACACACACGCACACGCGCATACAGCGGTCATATGCATTGTTAAGCTGAGTGTGCGTGCGTGTTTGTGAGTCCCTTTAAACCCCTTAGCCGAGTTCCAAAGTAGCTTAGCGGGGTGTCTGTTCCTCGGTCCAGCCTGGTGGAGCGGTTGTTGTTGCCGTGTTGCCGACATGAGCAATGGCCCGTCGCTCTCGCAACCACCTTCGGGAGTGTTGGACGTTTTCTCGCACGCCGAAGACCGGACTTAACGGTGAATTATTGGCCGCGTAGCAGAAGACGATTGCCGTCGCGGTTGCCTCCGTTGGTCTGAGCTCAAATCTCTGCCCTTCGTCCGTTGTAATCCTGCCTTCATGACCGGCCGTGGTCTTACCTGCTGACGGCCGCAGGATGCAACCTTTCCTGGCACCCTGAGGGCAGCAGGACGGCCGGGCGTCGGCTGGCGGGGAGGGGGCTGAGGGCCGCCCTCACCGGGCGCCCGAGAACCCCTCCGATCAGGGCAAGCTCGGTGAGTTGAGAGCAATGGGTGAAAACACGCAACTGATTGTGTAGCTCACGGCTCACTTGCTAATTGGGTGTCCAGACTTGTAATTGGAGATAAGTAAGCAGACAGTAACCCATCCGGGCAGTCGCCGATCTGGTTTGCAGTATGCATTGATCTTTATTTTCATTTATCACTCATTTACCACGTTACCACTGTTTTTCTTTTGTAGACGGATGTTGGATAGTCGGAGCTCATGGAGCACAGGAAGTTGCTATGCGTTAGTCTGTGTTCACTGTTAAGGTACATGGTGTTTTCTTTTTGTCAATAATTGGAACAATTGGTATATTTTGTGCAGAAATAATGGGAAATTGGTGCATTACGTTATTCTTGCACATGTGACACCGCAATGTATCACTATTGATGGTGAGATATTTGAGAAGTAAGTCTGACCTCTGCGACTCAATGTCACCTGCTCGTAAGCGAGGAAGACTTTGTTTTCATGACTGGACGTGGTGAAGCACGTTCTTGGAGTCCGCTGCATTGCAGAGGTCGTTAGCGCCGGGCCGCTAACTGTCCTCCTGACCGAAGCTATAAACTGAGACGGCGAGAGGTCGTACTCCCATTGATCGGCGAGGAGCGCTGCTGTTGAAGTGATGCCGTGCACATAGAGGTCAGCTGGGAGTTGACTTCTGAGAGCCAGAATTACAAAGCAGCCAATCCTCGTATTGGGCAAGCATACAAGGGAGACAGTGGTAGTATATCTGGATTAAAACACTGAACCAATGAGGTGCAGCAGTGAGGGGTTCAAGTGTGTGTTGGATTCACTCTGTGGTATTTGGATAACTGCAAATAAGCAGTGCTCTTTTTGTATTTATTTGTATTTAGCGATGTTTGTCTCATTGATGAAAGGAGCTCTGGCATGTTATTACAACAGCTCAGACTCTTATTTATTTAAGTTTAACTTGGTGACTCACTGGCACAGTGATGAACTGGCCTTCCTACCTTGATTCCTCCGACTTATCTGTAGTCTGAAAGGTCCGCGGAGACGAGAGGACGCCGTGTCGCTGCTCAAGCGCTGATGAGGAAAACTATACATATGGTGTGTTTTGGAATAACACACGAGACAAATCAGCCCGATCTCGCACAAATGAAATGTGTCCTCACAGCGCGTTACGCGGTGGTGGCGTTGACGACGAATTTGGCCGCAGAGGAAGTCGTTAAATGTGTGGAAGCGCACAGCGCGAGGCTTAATAATTGACAGGTTATTTGGGAAGACAGTGATGCATTTGTGGTCGGATACAATGAACCTTATCATAGTTGGGCATTACTCTAGAGAGGAGTGTCTGTGTGCCCTCTGTTAGTGAATTCAGAGGATGAAAAGTGTCCCATGGAGATGAGCGAACAACTGAAAGTTCTTCCCCTCCACCAGACCCCAACCTGGTTTAAAAAAAGGAGAAATTTGGGGAGCGTCACCAACATTAAGCCAGGTTTCTGATCTCACAAATGGGTCAATTGGGTTAGTGATGATATCTTCTAATGTTACAGTGTGGCCAAAAGTACGAGTATGATTTTAATATTAGTTAGGTTATGTTTTTCTTTATGAAAACCATTTGAAACGCAAACAACGGAAGCATGGCACAATATTAATAAACAGCCGAGGGAGCGCGAGACCTGCTGTTCCATAAAACGGGTATATAAAACAGTGGCGTTGAGCTCAGCCATGATGTTTTCCCAAACTAAGTGGTTTTGTTGCCTAAACCTAACTCTAAATAGTTTCCGTGGGGGCGGGACATCATTCTGCACATTATGTGCCACCACCTCGTAAAGAGGTTGAGGTCGTTTTGAAGATTTCCGTGAGATCACGGTGAGGAAAATAGAATTGCACATTTTATGTAATGTTGCAGCAATAAAGAAAATAAAAACACAATTTGGGATTGTAATATTTCACATACTGTATAAGTGTTCTCTTGCGTCCAACAAAGAACTAGTCCGTCACCTAAAACCCGAACTTCTTATTTTTACACAGGGTTTACATTAACAAAATACAATGTGTCCAAGGATCGGTTCACCGTTGTTCTAGTCCGTCTTAAAACAGTGAATCTCTATGAACATTAGAAGTAGTTTGCCTGCTGTGATTCTTCCTTGTGCCTGGAGGACGGTGGCTTTTGTCGTCCATCACTTGTATAGTAAGCGCATTAGGAGAGCATCTTTTAATGACACGATGGTGTTTTGTTGTAAATGTGGGCACGTTTTGAGATCTGATGATTTGTGAACCTACCTACTCAGCTTTAGCGGGGCACGTAGCCCAATTTAAATGTGTTTATTTATTCTTTACACTCCTTTGCACCAAGCAAGGTGAGCTGTTTCTCCCCGTCACACGTTGTTATGCTAAGCTAACTGGCTGCTAGCTGTAGATCAATTCTGCACAGACGTAAGAGTGGTATCAATCTTATCATCAAACTAAGAAAGAGACCAATCAATTTCCTAAAATGCCAAACTACTCCTTTAAAGCGGCGATCTAAGAAGAATGTTGGAGTTCTGGTTGTTAATATTTACTTTATTTGAATGTTGATCCTCATTTCTTGTCACACAATAGCTCTAGGCCACGCAGACGCAACTTGATGCTTAAATGTTAAATACAGTGAGGAGTGTAATGCTTCTTTCAGGGATTATATAAAGATTGAGTGATATTCATAAGCATGTCAGCGAGGCATACGGGGCAGCATATGCTTCTTTGGTCATGTGACACCTTCCGAATCCTCCTCAAGAAATACAATGGCAAAGGTGTTAGTGTTCATTTTTGGACAAAAGTCTTTGGTACCAGGATGTGTGAGACGCCAGTTGTTTGTCACAATACTTATATCTGTAGTCATGGGAACATAATGTGGTGCTGTCCCAGCTTTCTGCCACTGGTAACAACCCAAAAGAACCATGGGGGACATGCTGGGTCTCGTAGGTCCTCAGCTGGGTCCCCCTCACCTTCCTGAGCGCCTCACACCTGTGCGTCCTCTCTGCAGTCTGTTCCTTTATGTCACGCAGCTGACTCTGACATTATCTTCAGTTTTAATTTCTGTCTTCTCGTCTCATTTGTGATGCTTTTCTCTCTTTTTTTTTTTCTTTTTCTTTTGTGGTCCCCGCTTTCATGTGTTGCTATCCTCCAATCTTTCTCCTCCACCCCTCGTCAACGTAGATCTTTCAGGTGCAGAAGGTAGGCCTCCTTCTGCTGCTTTCCACCTCAGACATCATTTGATTTTAAGCACGGCTAAAGGATTACCCTGAGCTTCAAATTGTTCCCAAGACAATAATGGAAGTCTGTTACCTGTGCTCTGTTTCCTGTTCTTTTTCTTTTCCTTTTCTTGTCCTCATTTCCTCGTCTCTTCTTAGAAATATTATGGCTTGGACACCAAATTAGACGACCGAGCGGACAGCAAATGGGGCGACATTGAGCAGTGGATGGTACAGTTTGTGCTGCGATGACGACACTAACGACACTAACCGCTGCGCATGTGTCTGTCTGGAGAGGCTTTCGCAGTGTGCCCAGTCTGCTCTTGAACTCCAGATAATTCCTGTTGAGCCTTTTTAGAAAATAACAGATTATAAAGAATCAAAGCTTGGCCATTGATGATAATCCACTTATTCAAAGGAGCAGGGTGCCCATTTGGCTTTGAATCAGCCGCACCATCTGCCCCGCTGGTGTGAGACGGCATGGGATTTACCCCTTTAGCCCTTTAGTGTGACTGGTCCCAGACCATCAGAGCTTCCAACCCAGCAACGAGGGTACTCCTAGTGTGTGTGTGTGTGTGTGTGTGTGTGTGTGTGTGTGTGTGTGTGTGTGTGTGTGGCTTGTAATTTGACTAATTGCAGTGTTTCTTTTTTGTTGTTGTTGTTGTTGTTTACTAAAGTGATCCATTTACTGTGTGATGCAGTTTGAGGTGACAGTGCATGGGTGTCTCAGTGGTTTGTCGGCTTGATTACTGGCTCGGTGTGGTGGTTTATTTATTTTTAAAGAACGTGCATGTCTGGAAAAAGTCATCTGCATTTGTTTCATGCAGCAATTGTACAAATGCGTTCAAATGAGCTAAAAAGCAGGTGAAGTAACCGGCACGTGTTCATTCAGCCAAATATCGTCCCATCGGATGAAAGCACAACTGTCTTGCCCAAAATGTCTTGTCTTATTGGACGGAATGAAATCATGTCATTTCTTCTGGGATCGGTGGGAGCATTTTGTACCTCTACCTCCCTCATCCATCTGTCTCGTTGATCTTTGACTTCTCTCTCTCCTCTGCACCTTCACCTCCTCTCTTCTCCATCTGCACCCCTCCCCTCCCTCATCCAGGAGGACAGTGAGAGATACTCACGTTCTTCACGGAAACAAACGGTTTGTAGCCCTCCCTCTGTTTCCATCTCCTCTGTAACCGCCACCACTTGGAAAAAGTTGAATGAAATACATGAATCCTAGTAGCTAATGTTGGCCTCAGGTTAATAGATTCATAATAACCATTTCTAAATGGATACAAAATAATGTGGTGATAATAATATTTAGTATTACAAAAGTATTTTTGTTAAAACGAGAAACTATGCTGAATAAAAGAAAAAGAGATCACGATTCTGGATTTTCTATGTACAGGTACATTTCTCTATATAGTTGGTAAATCCACTAGTATTTAGTACTTAAGGTGTCCACGAAGTGTTTGCTTTTCCTATTGTTCCCAATGAGGAGAGACTGTATGCTGCCGCAGAGAGAAAAAGCACCTCGCCTAGCTCTCTTTTCAACAGAGAGAAAGGCTGCTAGCCTTAGCTGCTGCTAGCCTTAGCTGCTGCTAGCCTTGGCTATCTACACTAACTACTCACCAGTACACTGGTGCAGTACATTCTGGTACATTTTGAGATGTGACTCTTGGTTTTGCTTTGGTTTTCCACAAGAGAATTTCTGTTTTTAATTACTTTTTTTTCTCTCGTCTTAATTCAAACAAAGGTCCCCTTTTTAATTGACCCGTGTGTGTGTGTGTGTGTGTGTGTGTGTGTTGCAGTGGAGGAGGGATACGTCCAGTAATCTGCTGTTTACCGTTCTCCCACACTGGCTATTTTCCAAACCCCTAACCCTCCCTCTCTCACTCTCTCACGCAGCTCTCAGACGACGATGAGCGGATGTCAGTGGGAAGCCGGGGCAGCGTCAGGGTCAGTATCACTCAAACAGCACACGCATTCAAAAATCCAGACCTTCTTGAAAGCTTCTTTTTATTCCTTTTTTTTATGATTATCAAACACCTTTTTTGCTTTTTCAATAACCGAGATCGGCCTTGTGTCTGTCTTTGGTAACTTCACAAGGTGCTGTTATTTGGGTGGTACTTGATGATGATGATGATGATGATGATGTGTCTTTTGCACAGTCTGATCTGGATGCGGTTGGGGCTTATGGTGTCGGGGTAAGGGTTGAAGAGTCACTGTTTGACTAACCGTTTGATTTGAAGAGCTCAAAGCATGGAGTAAATCGGCCTTATCCTTGTGAGGACACGGCCCTCTTCATAATAAAGCGCATGTTTGTGTGCTCACTTTATGGAGTGAATTAAAGGGATTTGAGTTTTACATTCTGTCCATTGTTTGCAAGATGAAAGTGCAATGTGTCAACATGCAGGGATCCATGCATGCGCACATCCTGGGTACGTTCCACGTAGTCCTATCCAGTGATTTTGCGTCCAATGTGCTTATGTTTGCTGTTGTGCGGGGACACGGACTACTGAGGAGGCAGTTGGACTTGATTTGGACAAAAGGAGCACGGTGTGCACTATTTAAGGCTCTGTTACGTCTCAAAAGTGCCATTTCTCCTGCGCTATGTAGTGTGGAAAAAATTCTTCACATCAATGATTCCCGTGGGCGTACGAGATCCAGGGCATTTGGCTCTGTGAATTTACCAGCTGAATCCGTTCATTTAGTTAAATAACTTCAAAGAGGATAGTTTGGATTTGGGTGAGAAGGTACTTTGGAGAATCAGACGAGAGTACCAGCACAAAGCAATGTACTGCCGTGGACGAGGGCAACAGCAAAACATATTCCAGACACCCAAAAAACATCTATATCAGTTTAAGGATACTTTATATTTAGAATATTTTCACCACTTCATCTTGCCGTCTGCCGTCGAACGAAAGTCATTCCATCCACCTTCTGTACTCTCTTCAAAGCCACAAAAGACGTCATTCAACCTCGCAAAACAGGACTTTCTGGCCTCCAGCTGCCTCGATCAGTTAGTTTATGTTATTTTCTGACTTTAGTGTTTTTAACAGTTGGTTCAGATCCACTAAAGTCACAAAATAACACAAACAAACCAACGGACTGAGGCAGCAGAAGACCAGCTACGGCTTACTTTTCCTGTCAAAGGGGTCCGTGGCTTTGAAGAGAGTCCAGATAACGGCTTCAGCTCTCCATCGAAAAGAGCTGTCCAAAAAACTAACTCCACCTCTGCAGTGTTAAGAGGCCATTGTGCGTGCATGTGTTGTGTGTCGCTTGGATTTCTTTCTATTAACAATGCGGTTACTGCGTATGTAGATTCTGAGAGGCGAGAAAAGAAGCGTGCCTGTTCACCCTCACGGCTCTCCCTCTCTTTCTCTCGCCCTAAGGACTCGTCCTCGCTTAGGAAGTCAAAGAAAAAGAAGAAACATAAGCACAAAGACAAAGATGTATGTAAACGCAAAAGTGGCCCACACGGACCCGGGCGCCAGTGTTTCTCACTCGTGTTCTTTGTTCGCAGAGGAACGGCCATGACGATGATCACAGTGTCGTATCCAGCCGGGTCAGTAGCTGTGTGTTGAACCGCCGTTTGCATTGGGTCTGTTGTAAACTGTCTAGGCGACCTGTCGCTCATCAGCCTCCTCTTTGTCACGCGGTCAGAGCTCAAGACTCAGTGATGAAAGCCGAGCGTCTCGCTCCTCCAGGCTGGACCTAACGGTGCGTCTCCCTCGTCCGCATTGCTGGATGAAGTGATATTATATTGCTTCATTTTTGGTGTGTGTGTGTGTGTGTGTGTGTGTGTGTGTGTGTGTGTGTGTGTGTGTGTGTGTGTACCCCATTACGTTCCTGCGCTCCTCCACTGACTTTCACAGAACTGGCAACATTGGAAGGAAGAGCTGCTCAACAAAACAAACGGCTTTCATTGTTGTCGTCGTCCTCGTAGAATGATGTAACGTTTTATTCCAAAGGCTCTGGAGGCTTGTACTGATCTCACATGGCTTGATAACCTGGTTCTTTGGTTTAACCTCATTATTTCTGCCTCTAACGTATCTATTTAACAACACTGCTATGAAGTTGTTGTTTTTTAACCCAGCTTTGATAACATGAGTATCCAAACCACTAGCAGCATGTGGCGTGTGAATAAGTTGAATCAGAGCTGCAATGTGATATTGTCACCTGTGCTCCCCGACCCTCAGAGCTCCAGACTGAGCGATGACACCCGGGCGTCTCGTGCCTCCAGATTAGACCTGCAGCCGGTGGGTGGCATCGCACCGCAGACTGTTTTTTAAATTCCTAATACCACTAATGTTGGTGCACACTTTTCTTATTGTCTTAAGTTGTGAGATCAACTGCTTACTATGGAAGCCCGAAACAGACATGAATCATATATATATATATATATATATATATATATATATATATATATATATATATATATATATATTTTATTATTATTTTTCCTGTCTGAACTTTATTCTCCCGAGATCACTCGAAAAATTACATAATCACAACGGAAGGTTGTTCTTCTTGTGTTACTCAAAATGTTTGGGTCAAATCATGTGACCGTAAACGAAGAACGAGCTGACAGTGATGCACTCGCCAAAGTTAGTGGAAGGATACAGTACATAAGTGACTACATCGGGTTCAAAATAAGGAGGCACAAGGGTTCAAATTCACAAGATGAACAGGATTATATTCAGTGGAAGTATAAAACATGTTCCCTGTGACCCTTTATGAATTAAAAAAATGTGGGAAATGACTTAATTCTTACATTTTATTTCGGTTACTGGGGAAAACAAAATTTAAATAAATAATTCCTGGCAATTACTGATAGATTTGTGTTGAAGACATCTCTGACTACATACAGACACTAAATCAAGCATTTTTACGATATCCATTATGAAATGTTCCTTATTGAAATAGCAACACTTTAAAAACACATTGCTCCATAATTCCTGACATATGATGGACATATTTGACTTCAGGATATCTGAGTAAATGCATTTTGAAATGTCTTCAGATCTGCTATTTTAAATGTTTGACTTCTCTTCATCGAGACAGTAAATATGTTTGATTTTTTTATTTGCAGTCCGAGACGTCCTGAAGCCAAGTAGGTCTGTCATAACGGAGATAAAAAGTTAGTTTGAATCATGTCCGTTTAGTGCTTCTGTCGCTTACAGCCAGTGGCGGTTTGGATTGTTTTTCATTGAGGCATGTAGTGTGTTGTTTAACAGTTTCTAATCAAGCGTTTCTGTGTTTTACTCAAGAATACATGTTTTAATTTCTTTTCTACGAGACTTCCCCGTTGGTGTGGGGTTTGTGTGCTCTATTTCCCAGAGATGTCTAGTCCCAGTGGAGTCAGTACTGGGACATCTTTTTAAAAATAGTCTTGTGTTAAGTTCTAGGTCTCGACAATCTTTTCATCGTCAGTCCAGCCACTTGGCGAGCATGCTGGTCGCCTGTTTGTTCTGTGTATTAGGAACAAGCTACTCATGACTTCTAACTTCAAGTTCTAACTTTTGGGCTAAGAGTTTGGTCTCCTTCTCTTGGCTCCTTACCAGCTCTCCTTCTTTCCTCATTTCAGACCTCTTACGCTTCCTCTGACTTGTACAGCTTCAATGGCCTGTCCTCCTCCAGAAACCCAGGTTCAGCGTTCAATGGTTACCAGGTCTGTACACGGGCTGACTGCGAAAGACGAGACACGCACTGTAAACTCTAAAAAAAAAAAAATGTCGTCGCCGCTCTGTAGCTGCTTGCTGACCTTTGACCCCTGGAGAGGGGCAGGAGGAATAAATAATGAATCAAGTTGAACAATCCTTCATTCCTTCACTCGAGTCTTCGCATCCTGTTCCCCTCCTAACCCGACTCGTCCCGATGCTGCAGTTCTGCAGGTCACTGGGTCAGATCTCCCAGCAGCCCTGGTTCCATTCATTTCCACCTCACTTATTTTACCCACTAAAACCTCCACGCAGTGTAAAAAAAAACCCCACCTGTAATTACTATTTCACCCCCATTAAGTCCAAGCCCCTCCGTTTAAATTCACTGAGCATTGACGTCGCTGTTTTGAATGGAGCCACACATCGGGCCCTAAAGGCAGCACGCGTGGTGTTTCACCACTAAGCAGAACAAAAGCATGCGGCTGCCTGAGGCGTGAGCGTTCTGCGTGTGTTTGCGTGTGTGACGTGTGCAGAGCTCCTTGTATGAAGACTCACAGCGAGCCTCTGCCTCCGGCGCTCATGTAAGACTCTCTTCGGGAGTCGTGGCCTCGTTGGTTTGACACACCTGAGAGCCAGCCTGGGTGTGAAAAAGTAGTTTCAGAATAATTAAACGGATCATGTGTGAAGTTTGCTTTAGTTATGATCTTTAACTTTTTTTAAGCATGGGACTTTTATGTAATTGGACTTCGATCTCTAACTTGTGTGCGTTGGTAAAATGGCATTTAATATGTGCATGTAAGCGGACTGTGATTCTGGCGTCCGTTCTCTCCAGCTTGTATCTGCTACTCGTACTGTTAGTGTGATGGTAATACATTGTGTTCAGGGAGCACTTTAAACTCAAAGACAAAGGAGATAAACTGGAGAGAGATGTGTGTAAACACATGCACGCGCACGCTTGTTTGTGTTTGCCTTCCAGCCGCAGACCGAAACGTAACGGTGTGTTTTCTCTGCAGCCTTTAGACTACACTAGTTATCGCAGCTCCGGCTCCAGAGTCTCGTCCAGGGCCGGGTCGGCCCGCGCTAGTCCAGTGGTGAGCCTCCACACCCCACAACCCTCACAGGACAACACACACTCGCACTACAACATTTTGTTCATCTGTCACAAGAGCACAATTTAGACTGTTCCTTCACGATGGAGACTCCGACTTGGCATGGTTTGCAGAAATTGGACCTGTACAGCAGACAGGTTGATGTTTTGAACCATTCATGAAGCTCAGAGAATTACCGAACAGAAAAATCCCATTCGGTCCAGTTGACTGTTGTAGACGAGCCACAGTGCACTGGCTGACCATACGTCACAAGCCTGTAGCAACGGAGTGAGTTTTGTATTTAGAAGTCCATTGGTTCATCAGTCTCCGGCTGTAGAACCTGTTTGCTACATTTGAATACAGAAATCTTGTAGTTTTTTTTTTTTCAGTTACTACTGTATGTGTCTGTCACCATGACCGAGAAACATGATGCATGCATTCTTTTTAAGGGATAGGGTGTAATGATGTATGATGGGAAATGAGAACATAAGTAAGAGCTTAGATTTTCCTAAAGTGTTGCTCTTCTGTCTTTTCATTTCTTTGTTGCTTTGTTTCGCCCCCTGGTGGCCGGTGCAGGAACACAGCGGCTCTGTTGCCAGTTATTTGAGGAGCGTGGCCGGTAGCAGCGGCGGCGGCGGCGGCGGCGGCAGCCTCCCCCGGGACCTGGACGATGTTACTATTCCTGACTTTCCCGTGAGTCGCTTTGCCGCCGCGGGAGGCCGCGGCCGTGATGTGAGCTGAGTTCCTGTTTGGTTGCTTTTGTTGCCACCCGTCCTTCCTTTTTGTGCACTTCACCCTGCAAGGAGGGCTGACTGTCCGCTGCGTTTGTGTCAGAGGTTAACTCGTGGGTTGACTGTGGAAACTACCAGAAGATTGTTTTGTGCGTGTGTTTGAGGCGGGGAGTGAACGCTGGAGAGGCCTTGTCGTTTCGACGTGTTTTTAACACACGATCTGTTGTTGAATGGAACACTGTCGTTTTGTTTTGGTGATTTTTGACGCATCCCGTACTAATTTGTTTTGGCATGGCGTTGTTTATTTCAGATACATTTGTGCCTTTTCTCAATTCTGGTCATGTGTAGAGACCAGATTGGACCACGTGTATTCACTGTGAGCAGGCGTAGCGAGGATTCTGGGACTTCCTTCCTTCCTCCTCGGTTGGTCTCCTCGGCCTCCACCTCACCCTCGCTCTGCTCTGACTGTTCTCTGTTTGTCTCAACAGGTGGAGGACAGAGATTATCTTGAGAAGGTGAGTGGATCACATCACCACATGCTGTGTATGCTCAAGATGCATGAAGGGACATTAGTAAATGAAGAATAATGAGTACTTTTTTTAGCTTTTATACTTATGCGATATGAGATGCTTTAGGAAGGACAGTTAGACAAATATATTCTGTTGATCCTATTTCTTAGTCTGATCTCAATGTTTTCTCTCCTGTGTTTATGACTTAAAAATGGTACTGATATTTTTTCCTGGTTTTGTCAGGATCATATTTGTAACCTTATTTTTTTTCACCTGTTTCTCAGATGAGAAGTTTTGCCAGTATCATGTTTTTTTTTTTTTTTTCGTTGTCCACCTGTTTCTCAGATGAACCATTTTATTTTTAAGGAATTTAGAAATAATATCCTGGCAAATACAGAACATTTTTCTTTCACCCTTTCAGTCATACACACAGGAGAGAAAACAATTCAGATCAGACTCGGGGAATGGAGCACCAGAATTTTCCTTTCTCGCTTGTCGTATTGAAACCTTTGTGTAATAACTGTCTTCTTCCTCAGGGGTCTCGAGCAGCTTCTGCCTTAACAGCAGCAACCCTCACCTCCGTAGGCGGGACTTCCTCACGGAGGGGAAGCGGCGAGACGGCTATAACTATCGATGCAGAGACGTCTATACGAGAAATCAAGGTGACGGGGAAGAGGTGGAGCTTCCTTCTGACGGAGAGACTAGAGTTCCCCGATTGTGGATTTTGTACGGTCCCAACTAAAATAAGAACCCAAGGCAAACGAGGCTTACAAATATGAACGTCATATTCATAATGTGTATGAAATGTACTTGGAGAGACGGTGTGTAGGATTTGGTGGCATCTAGCAGTGTCTTCAGAGTGCAACCGACTGAACACCCTCCTATTCTAAGACTGCTGTAACGCGAGCCGCCGAGTGCAAAACCGTGGTAACGCCGTTCCATACCATAATGACACAACCTTTGGGGAGCAACAGAAGTCAGACGGAGGCCGGCGGTACCACGGTTCAACACTGCAGTTTCACAAGCGTGCCACAAAACTACGGTGGCCTTTAAGGGAACGTAACTGTCCCTTGAGTCAGCGTTTGGTTTGTCCCTTCTGGGCTACTGTAGAAACCTGGACTCTGTGATAGTGTAGTCTCATGGTAACATAGTTTCAAGTGATCATACACTACTGAAAACGCTTTTTATTTATGATAATGAGCCCCTAGAAATGCTACGGACTGTTCCTTGAACGACGACGTATGATCAAGATACCCACAATTATTTTCCCATTGAGAATTTCATTCCAACATTTAGAATTTGACAGTTTCTGCTGTATTATGTCAAACTTCAGAAACTTCAGTGACAAATTGAGTGTGGAAGAGGCCGAGTCACTCGTCCACCCGGCTTCATATAACCCTCGTACTCTGAGAGGTTATCTGAGGAACTGTAGCAGACAGAATCTTTGTGCTGTCGTTCTGTTTTTCATTCTTTCTGCAAACACTGTGTTGCTTTCCTCGTTGCCCCGCGTCGTCTCCTGTTCTGATGTTGTCGCCCTTTGCTTCTCTGCTCACTGCTGCTGCACTTCACCAGGAGATTCATGAACTGAAGGATCAGATTCAAGATGTGGAGTCGAAGTACACGCAGAACCTAAAAGAAGTCAAGGTATATAAGCCTGAGAGAGACCTCCCAGAACTCTCAACTCCAGACTCACTATTCACTAATAGGTTGGGTGTCTCTAACTTCCCCTGGTGATTTTCAGCCTGGTTACTCCCACAGTGGGTCGGATATGCAGTAGAATACACTGTTCTATAGCCCAAATGACACAGTGGATCCTAGATCAATGAGCCAACAGAAACTAAGACTAAGAAACTCTTCATGAAGTATTTTAGAATCACTACTGTTGCGCCGGACTCGCGGCAAATATTGACACGCATAACTATACCTGCAGTAAGGGTCCACTGATCGATGCTTACCGGCCGATATGGGCTCTAAATAGTTTGATCGGTTGAGTCCATGAACGGCAAACAGAAAATGAGATGAAATGTTGTCGATACTGACTGGCCGGCTCTTTAATTTGCTCCGAGAGCAACACAGCTGGACAGACTTACTGTGATAAACACCCTGGTATTCTATTATAATTAATATAAAGGACATGGTCTGTAAAGGATCTGATTCGGACGAATGACAAGAGATGCATTTCTTGCTTGCAACCCTGTTGATTGTCCTCCCCCTCTGCCTGCTGTTCTCCTGGAGTTTCAATTCCCCCAATTTTTTACTTGAACACATTTCAAAATCTGCCCGTCCACTATATTTATTAGAAATAGCTTAGCATCACCGCTTTTTTAAATGATGTACTTATTCCACATGTTGGTTGTGAGAGAGAAACACACACACACACACACACACACACACACACACACACACACACACACACACACACACACACACACACACACACACACACACACACACACACACACAGACACAGGCACACACAGGCACACACACACAGGCACACACACACAGGCACACACACAACAGCAGAGGGGCAGAATGGTAGATGGCCGGTGCAGAGAAAGGGCTCCAAGTCCTGATCGCAGCACATGAAACGCAGCGCCTGTCGGGCATCATTTTTCGTTTATTTCCCAGATGTTTTTCTAACTTGTGTGTTAACTCCCAAACTGTTCAAGTTGCGTCTGCACGTTGCATGTTTTTCTTCATTTTGGTGTGTGTGTTAGCCTGTACTTAACATTTCCACTCACCACGGTTACACAGGCTTGCACAGTTGTGCAGAACAGATATTGTCTGGATTCCTCTGCCTGTTGCACCAAACGCATAGTTTGCCCATCCTATTTGATGAAGTATGCCAAGCTGCTGTGTTCCTACAGTCTTGTGTTCTCTATACGTCGTGACATTAGGATGCTTTCGTGGAGGTGGAGGAGAAGTACCGCAAGGCCATGGTGTCCAACGCCCAGCTGGATAACGAGAAGAACAACCTGATGTACCAGGTGGACACGCTCAAGGACTCGCTCATGGAGCTGGAGGAACTGCTGTCCGAGTCGCGCCGCGGATATGAGGACAAAGTCAAGGTACAGCAAGCTCCAAAACTAATGATCTGTGATTGTAGGAAACCCAAACGGCTTAAATCTGGTATCTGAAGGTTTTTACTATTCAGAAACAATGAATGTAGCCATCTGTATGGGTGTCATAAAAACACAATCTATTTGATTTTTAGTTCAAAGAACTCTGATTTACATTTCTCAACAGAAATGTGTCAGCTTGTGAGTTCATCTATCTCCTTGTTTAATGCCAGTAAAGTGTGAAAGACTTTACATCTAAATGTGTGGAACATGGCTTTCACGGTGCAAAGTGGAAACCGAGATGACTCTTGCAGTTTTTTTTATTGCTGCTCTGCCTTCCACAAAGCCATCACATTAAGATACTGTATACATGCAGAGACTTGATCGGTATCCTGAATTCAAACGAAGAAAATTTGGTCAAACATGCAAAGGTTGCAGATATCAAAGGTTTCCCACAACCCTTGAATGCATCATGTATGTTGAACCCTTTTCTTACACGAGATGATAAATGATCAACTGTGAGGTGAAGCTGAATGAAGAAGCATACGCAGTATTATTGTGCTGTAATGACGCCAACATAGAGCTTGGTCAAGTTTTAGTTTGTTAAATTTTTGTTTTTTAAATTCATGAAAGAGACATCAAAACAGACATTTGTAAAACATTCATTCAGAATTTCCTTTATTAAAAACTTTCAAATCATGGGTTCAGATGTAAATAATAATAATAACTTTATTTATATAGCACCTTTTTAAATACAAAGTTCACAAAGTGCTCTACAGAGAAGCAAAGAAGACGTAACTTAAATATCGGTAAACAAAAAGGACCATACCATAAAAGGCAATGAATACTACAATAACCAAAACAAACACATAAAATATACAAACAAAACCAGGGGAACAAAAGAACTGCATAATAGATCATAAAAGGACATAAAAGGACGACATCACTTAAAAGCAATTCTATAAAAATGGGTTTTAAGAAGTGATTTAAAAGAAGTTATTGATTCTGCCAGCCTGATCTCCTCCGGTAGGTCGTTCCAAAGCCGAGGTGCCCTGATGGCAAAAGCACGGTCTAAATAGAAAGATAACATAACTGTTGTACTCTGTTTCAAAACGTGGAAGGACATAAATGGAAGCTAGAAAAATCCAACACAGGAATATATAAACCAGGCAAACCTTTATGTCAAGGATCTCCAATGTACACGCAGACCCGTTGCAGCAGTAACGCAGCGCCATCTAGGGGCGGTTGTCAAAAAAGCCCCACATTCTCGTCTCCTTGCTTCTGTGCTCTCTGTTAAACTACAACAAATGCAGTACAACATACATTGTATTTGTCCTTAGGGACATGCATTAAACTGTATTTTGCGATATGTCTGCCAACGTAACGCACAGGACAAAGCTCTCACAACGACAACTGACATCAAACTTGACAGCGGTGAGAGTCGTGTTCCTGTGTTGTTTCAGAGTGGGGTGTGTATGAGATGGATAGTTTCTCATGAACACAATCCGTCGTTTGTTCCTCACAGGACCACGAGCGCGAGAAACACAGCCACACATTGCTTCAGTTCCAGTTCAATGAAATGAAAGAGACGCTAAAACAAAGCGAAGAGCTGCTAAACGTGAGTATTTTTCATCCGGTGTGAACGCGTTACTCAAAGTGTGTGTGTGGGTACAGGAATGAAGCCTCCCATTGGTTCAAAAGACATGTCATGAAGAAGGGTAACACCTGCTTTCTACTCAGTTTGTCACCTAGAGGCTGCGTTCCACCACTTTTCTTTTTGTTCACTCTGCACACGTGCATGCACTCTCTCTCTCTCTATCTCTATCTCTTTCTACATCTCAAACTTGCTTTCCTTCTCCTGCTGTTTAGGACATCCGCCAGCTGCGTATCAAGCAGGAGGGTTTTGTCAGAGAAATCTCTGACTTGCAGGAGACGTTGGAGTGGAAGGATAAAAAGATTGGGGTACGCCCTCTGAGCCCTGGTCCTGCATTAAGTTCATCACGTTCAGCGTGAATTCAGTATTCTCCTTTGCATGAACCCGAATGCCATCTTTTTACTTTTCCCTTCTTTTCCTCTCCACTCTCTCTTTTCCCTCTCTTTCTCACTGGGGGGCTCCGCTCAGGCCTTAGAGCGACAGAAAGAATACACAGACGCGATTCGAATTGAGCGAGATGAGCTCAGAGAAGAGGCGGTGAAGCTGAAAGACATCCTGAAGGTACTCGGTCAGCGTGTGACGTTTTGGGAAGCAAAGTGTGAGATTAAAGTTGTGAATAATGTCGTCATCCTGGGTTATTGAAAGTAATTACAAAGGCAAATATATATTCTGTGTCTACTTTGAAGGCATGTACACGATGGAGCTCATGTTTGCCTTTCTCTTTCTTTCTAGAAACATGGAATAGTGCTGGGTCCTGATCTGAACATCAACGGGGAGATTGGTGAGGCAGAAGTGGACGGGTCCCCCGGTGCAGACCCCGCTACCCAACCGGCTCAGGACTCACACCCCGCCCCATCGGAGGGGAACGGCATGCTGGGTAAAACTTCTCACTACATGGCTCGGCATTAAACTGTCTGAAGACTTTCATTCCACAATGCTTTACAGTAGTGAAGGAACAGAAAATTACACCATCAACATATAAAACAAGTAATTCTTCTCTCACATTTGATATCTGATCCAAATGGTTGATGCCTAATTTTGGAATGAACTCTTCAGTGTTGTGCTCCTGGAATGTCAAGTGTCTTTAACTCTGCTTTGCAGTTTCCTGAAAGGATAAGTCTGGTGATTTTCTGTATTCTATTCTTGAGGTTGAACCCTTACAATGACGGGATAATCTCCCCACAAGGTCAACTATGTAGTTGCTCTTGAGCTTTGAAGCCAACGACGACAAGAAGTCCTTTAAAAGTGCTCCGAACATGGACATTTAACATCTACAATTCGATGGCTACTGACCTTATGGTTTTGTCAATTATAAATTCCATGAAAATCCCAAAATAATGGAGTGAAATTGATCTCAAAATGGTCACACATGTATATTAGATGATCAACAAATGAAAAATAAGATTTACAAATGTGTACAATGATTTGGGTGTTTGGTTGTCTTCACACACATGAATCCGATCCGTGCGCATCTGTAAATCGATACAAAAGAATGTCAGACATGTTTTAAAATTAAGCATAAATCGTTGTATACAATTCCAAATCTTACTTTTAGATTTGTAGATCATGTAATAAACATTTATGATCTTTTGTGTTCAATTTTGCATCCTGAGATAGAGATATATATATAATATTCCTCCATAAAGCTCCATTGTTGTCTAAAAACAGACCTGTGGTCCACATTCTCACGCATGTAAATACTCACTCGAATACCACATTCACCAGAGCCAGACAGTAGTAAGTGTTAGTTTATTTTTAATACTTTCATGGAATTTGTTGACAAAAATAAAAATACAGAGAAATGCCAGCCTTATCTTTTTAAGAAACCTCTATCAACCTCTTGCTTTCCTGTTCAAACTAAGATTCCTCTTCCAAGCTCAACATGCTCCTGAACCCCTGGGGTTTATCTTTGTCACCTCTTTCACCCCCAGTCTCCATTATTAATGTTTTGGCTATTGATTTGTTTCTCTTGCACCTTTTTCATCATTTCAGCTCACACATATTAGTTCTGAATCACAGCTAACTCTGTTAATGCATGTGGTGTAGGAGTGTAAATGCTGACGGGTCTCTACAGGGTTGATGGTACAAAGCATTTATTCTTTTAGAAGCAAATATTATGTATATGGAACATTATTGTAAATGCACTGTCACGCAGCCGGCTTCTTCTCTTGTCGATCGATGTGCTGGGAATCAAGAACTTAATTTTGGTGTTCCTCCTGCCTATTTTCTTCTTCTTCTTCTTCTTCTTCTTCTTCTTCTTCTTGTGCTTCCCTTGGTCATCTTGGCTCTGCGCTTCTCTTCCTGGCCAATGAATCAATCAGGTGTTCTGCCTTACCTTGATTTCTGCTGATGCACTTCCTCATGAAGATTACAGTTTTGAAAATCATGTCTAGAGTCAACCCTCCATCACCGTGTACTCTTCATGATCTCTCAGGCAACACAGAGGAGACTCCGTTGAGAAGTAGCAGAGAGGAAGAGGTGGATCCAGAGCGGCGTCAAGAAATGTTTGAGGAAGAAAAAGAGAATCCTGCGAGCTGTGATGAACTCTTTAATGTCTCTGTTGTGTCTACGCTGGAGACATCTACCGAAGAACAGCCAACAGAAGAACAACAGATGTGCTTAGATAAGGACAAGAAGATGGCCGCAGAAGAAGACAATGCTGAAGAAACTGGCCTCAGCAAGGACTTCAATGTTGACATTATTGACCAATCAATCACAGAAGCCAAAGATATAATCATTTGCAGCCCTGGGCTTAAAGAGATTGTAATAAGTTCTGAGGAAAATGTTCCAGAAACCAAAAAGCAAGGGGGAGATTTAGGGGAGACCAGTAACCCAGGTTTAGAGGAGACAGAAAACAAAAGTGTTGAAACACAGGGTGATGACATTAGAGTGTCATGTAACAACCTTTTTGAGGAGCAAGAAAACAAACATGAAGATGAAAAAAGTAACTTGCTAAATACAGAATCATGTCATCAGCAAAAAGCTGCACAAGATGTTATGACCGAAAGTTTACCTGATGAGTCCGACCCAACCGTTTCAAACACCAAACCTCAACAAGAGCCTGAGAATGCCGAAGAGGCAGAGAACGACGAGGCAGAGGAAATATCAGGTAACTGTCAGCCTCAGGGCGCCGCTGCTTCAGGGAAGAAGAAGAAAAGGAAGAGGAGAGGCAAAAAGAAAGGAGGAACGCACGAGGACAAGAACCAACAAAAAGATGGAACTGATCAAGAAAATGGCAAAAAAGAAATGGACAACGAATCGGCTACAAGAAATAATGGGCCAACAGCAGAACCTGAACTTGACGGTTCTGCCACTGAAACCCTCAAGAAGTTACGGGTTGATCAAGTTAAGAATGAGCAGGACCGGCAGGAAGAGGGAATAGAAATGACAAAACCCACGGAAACCTTTTTTACCAACGAATCTCTGGAAGAATCCGCAGTGGAACTTGTTACAGATAAGCATGACAGGGAACCAAAGTTGGAGACGGAGAACTTGGAAGAAGCAGAACCCATGGAAACTCCCAAGAATGATCCGGATGAACAGAACAAGGGACCAAGTTCAGAAACTGAAACCGTAGAAGCAGTAGAGGCAGTAGAGGCAGTGGCACCCGCTGAAACCTTTTCTCATGTTGAAACTCTCAATAACTTCACAACAAATGGCAGAAAGGACGAGGGACAAACTTTGGAAACTGAGAAAGTAGAGGAAGTGGGATCTATAACAAGTCCTGTTCCAGAGACCAACTCCAGCACTTCGGATCTTATCGACAACTCTAAAGGTGCCGAGAGCACTGATGGTCTCGACAGAGAGTGTTCTTCCAGTATAGATAACTCTAAAAGTGAAACCAGCATCTCAACCACTGACGATGTCATCCACATTGAGTCAGAAATTGTTGATAGTGTAGAGGATGAAGTTGGGTTCATTGAAGAGATGCAATCTGAATGTACAACTAATAACACAGAGAACACAGCGAGCGGTAAGGAAAACACTGAAGAATCACATGTTCCAAGCAATGTGGACATTACTGCTGATGGACCTGGATCATCCATCAATCCTGAGACTAAGGACAAGGCGCCTGTGTCCCAGTCCTCTACCGATGTCTTCACCGACGCTCTCGAGAGCTTGTCTGGCTCGGAGCCGCCCGCAGCCGTGAACTCGAGCATCGGTGGCGCTTCCATCAAGGTTTCTGGTGGAGGTCCAGAGGAGGTAGGAGCAGAGACTGAGCAGGAATCCTCTCCTCCTCCCAGTCCTGATGGGGACGATTCAGAGCCAAAAGCAGAAAGACCCAAAAAGTTGAACGAAGGCTTGAGGGACGCCGAAGATTTAGTCAAGTCAGCCCACTCACGTGATGGACAAAGTGATAGTTGTGACAGCGAGTCATTAATGAAAACCACCGATGCATTTGACTGTGTAAAGAGTCTGATGGAGACTGTTGGAGTAGCGCAGGTCAAACAACAGGATCTGCCTGATGAATCAAATGCCAAAGTGTCCTCTGAAACAGAAAAGGTCAATACCATTGACGCGTTGAATACACCGGCCTCTCCAAAAGAAGCGAATGAAATCGGTTCCCCGGCAGAGAAGGACCACAGGTCACCGCCAACCGTTCCAGAACATCCAAACAGTCAAAAGGATCCGCAGAACGAGACGGAGCAACTGCATGAACCCGGCAAAGACAAGTCTGAGGATGACGATCCGGCTCAACCCTCCCTGCAGGACAGCGAAGAAGAGGACGCGGACGAAGGATGTTCTTTTGATTTCGATGACATGGAAGTGGAGGCAGCTGTAGCGAGACTTAGAAATCCAAAACATGAAGAAGTGGAGGAGGGAGTTGAAGTCATGCCCGATGACGACAGCAATGGTAGTTTGTCTGATGAGAATAGACGAGCTGAGCCGGTCGAGAGCATTGACGAGCAGGGTACGGTTGACGCGGGTAACCGAGTAGAGTCACTCGACCCAGACAACCAAAGCTCCCGCGGGGAAACCTCGTCCGAACAGGGCGGACGTCTGGAAAATGTGCGTGAAAAGCAGAAAAGCATTCCAGAGGAGGAAGAAGTGGGTGTGGCAGATGAGCCCGGGCACATTACAGAGGGAGGACGGGTTTTGAGTGTTGGAGGGTTGGGCGTTGTTGCAGAGGACATTGTCCAGGCGGCGTCTCTGCCTGTAGAGGAAGGATTAGATGCCATTAAGCATGAGCTGCAGGGTCAAGATTTACCAAAGGGAGCGGAACAGGTAGCCAGCAGTAAAGAGCCACAGCAGGCAGGGAAAGATGTGAAGAGGAACAGCAAGAAAGGCAAAGGCAAGGGCAAAGAGGAGTGTAAGATGTCTTAGCTTCTAGATGGTATATAGCATAGATATATATCATTGCACCTGTCTTCGCTTGGCTGTTTACAAAGTAGTAAAATAAATATGGGCCGCACTTTGATCCTTTCCCAAATGAAGATACGTTTATATATCATGTCAATTGACTCCATGTAAACAGATCTCAGAACCATATCAGATGTTAACTGCTTGGTAACGGTAGATCTTACTATTGGACAATAATGCACTTGCTATTTCATGTAACATTATTTTGTTATTGATGCACATTTCTCATGCTGCTGCTTGTTATGTGTTGTGGATGGATAATGTTGTATCACATAATTTTTTTCCTGCTACAATTTCGGGATTGATTGAGTCATTCCATGTGTACAATACAACACGTATGTTAATTGCTAATGGGTTAGTTAGAGTACTAGTTTTTACGTGGTTCTGCGCTAATGTTGGTGGTTAAAATGCAAAGTTGGAAACCCTGATCTGCTCTCAGGGAGTAATACAACTGCTGTTGGAAAGTAATTTCCATCTACGAGAATGGGAAATGTACGACACGTGTATGTTTGCTTTTTATTGCACACAAATGTAGTGCGTCCACGCCGAAATGCCAATAAATACCCCGCTGTTACAAGTTTTAAATGTGGATCCAAATGCATTTTTTATTTTAGTTTTTGTATGGAAATTCGTTGAGTGACAGAATGCACAATGTTTCAGCTCCTGGCAAATATTTTCAGTCAGCACATGTATACCTTCCTGTGTGGCCACACAGTGTGAATGGATCCAGCTGTGTGCTCTTGCATTGACCCTCTTCTCCACAGTGTGCATGCTAACACTCCCCCACACACACTGCGCTCCATCACTCCCTCATGGAAGCTGTTGCATGCATCAACCTCCCCCTCCCCCTCACCACCATCTCCTTGGCTACCTCCCACCCCAAGGTAACTGAACTTCTTTTTATTCAAAGACGGATGGCAGAGGTTGTGATCGTCGTTGTCTGCCACGATCTGTGACCGAGCCTCTGATGTTGAGGGTCTTCTCAAACGTGTGCTTTATCTTGCAGAGATTCGCCTGAGGAAATTGGTGGATGAGCGGGAGAAAATGATCGAGCAGGTGGGTCAGCGATCGCATCCGTTTTCTGAAACGGGCAACTGACGTCTCAGTGAAAATTACAACTTATATCGGGAGCTATTGTTTCATATATTTCAGTCAAAAGAATCAAAATCCCATATTCACCGTCCTGCTGCTCTAAAAACTCACGATAGCAGTTGTTTATTAATCCAACGTTGAAAATAGTCCCCCAACATTTGCATTAGTTCTTCCTGTTTGAGTTATGGTTGCTAAAAAACTACAGTGATCAGCTGTTTTAGGAATGACTGGGCCTTGTTTCTTCTTCTTTTTTGACTAAAACTATACATTTGTGAGGGGTTTATACATATGTATGCCTCCAGTAGCATTAGGGTGGGGACTCATTGGCAGGTTTGGTATTTTTAATCAACTGATGTGCTCATGGCTCCTCTTGCAGGTAAAGAAGCTCAAGTCCCAGCTGGACCAGAAGACACACAGGAACGGCACGGAGAACAGTTCGAGCCCGGGCGGTGACATTCTTGAAAACGGCACCGATCCGAACTTGATAGAGCTGCAGAGTGAGTAAACGAGATGCATGAGAACCGCCCGGCACTTTGCCGTTTCATTGTCACCTCAAACTCAAGACCGTTCGCTTCTCGCTCAATCTCTTCCAGGAGACTCCAGCAGGCAAATGAGCGACGTTAAGTTCAAGCTCGTGAAGGCGGAGCAAGAAGTGACTGCTTTGGAACAAAATGTAAGATGGAAAGAATCATAAATTCATAGCATACATAAAAAACAATTTTTTTAAATATATTCTCACCTTTTTTTATTTTTGGTTTCCAGGTGACCAGACTTGAGGGTCAGGTGATGCGCTACAAGTCTGCAGCAGAGAACGCAGAGAAAGTGGAGGATGAGCTGAAGGCAGAGAAACGGAAACTACAGAGAGAGGTAGAGGGCAACAAAAAGAAAAGAGGAGCCAGAGCGTTAAACAGGCTGTGTTTGAATCTTATCTCCCTCTCTCTCTCTCTCTCTCCCCCCCTCTCCCTCCCCGTTTGACCCGACAGCTGCGCTCGGCCCTGGACAAAGTCGATGAAGTCGAGTCGAACAACAGCCACCTGTCTAAAAGACTGGAGAAGATGAAGACTAGTCGCGGCATGGCACAGACTCCATAGCAACGCCACAATACTGGCTCATCTCCTGGATTTAAAAAAGTCTTCCTGCATCTTGGGTTCCTCTTCCATCTGCCTGAGAAAAACCTTGAGAAAAAGAACACACAAAAAGCAAAAAAAAAAATCTTAGTTATCATATCCACAGAATAGAGAACAACAAGCAACGTGCCATTTCTTTGTCTGTTTTTTCCTGTCCGATGAGAAGTCTTCGTAGCGGTGACGCACACGCGGTGGGGCCGTGTCTTTGTGGACCTCTGCTAAAGGGGGGAGGGGGCGGGGCCGTGGGGAGGGGGCGGGGCCACACGGAGGGTCCCGGGACGGAGCGCCGCTCTCTGTGCCTCAGCTGCACTGCACTCCTGTTTTCCTGCTGCCTCTCATCAAGACTCAAGACACGGGACTGGTCTTGCCCACATAGGAGGACGGAGACATTTTAGAAAAGACGGATCCAGAGTGCGGGGAGCGGTGCTGACCCGTTGACCCGAGACCGCGACGAAGACGACAGAGGGCTTTGTGTGTGTTGCCGTACCTGGAAGGGGAGCAGAATGATGCGTGTTGTCCTCATTTGCACTCAAAGCCAAACTATGTTTAAAGTTGTCTGAACATAACCCCCCAACATAATAGCACACGGTGTAAACAGCCTAGAAGTCACCAGCCGTAGCCAGCAGCCGACTCGCAGCGCGTTCCCGCCCTTTCTACCAAGACTCCAGTCTCGTGTCTCCCAGCTGCTCTCTGCTTCCTATAGTCAGTCACTGGTTGGCTCTCGTGCACGCACACGCACGCACACACACGCGCGCACACATGCACACACTCGCTGCGACTCGCTGCGGAAATGTGACGTTGGGGGACTCAGAGGGGTGTTGGCAGCACAGAGCGAGCCCGCTGGGGAGGAGCTGCTTCACGGTTTTCCAAGCTTCAAGATGTTTGTAAGGGAACTTTAACAACTGTAATCTTTGTGCAATAAAAGCTCCAACCTTCTTGGTGTGCGCACACGTGTGCAATTTTAGTCCCGGAGCAAAGTGTGAAATTAGTGGGAAAATAATAGTTTTAACGAGCCTTATTTTCTGCTATAACTGTGTGTGTGTGTGTGTGTGTGTGTGTGTGTGTGTGTGTGTGTGTGTGTGTGTGTGTCCCTCTCATCAGTGTGTGAATGATGACAAGTGTTAAGTACAGGTTAATTTACATATCATTATAGAAACAAAACAAAAGTTTATTTAAAATTTGCTTTAGTTATCTTGATGTGCATATTAATGTGTTACAACAAAAAGGTTTATTCCAAAAATGAACTGATTATCTAATTAATAATGAAAGAATGGTATATTATGAAAAGCATCTAGTTATAACATGAGAAAGATTGTTCATTAAAAAAAACTAAATGTTCACATTCCAACTAAAGGGGGCAGATATCTTTGTGGCGGCCGCATTGTGCTGCTGTATTTGTGCAGCAATACAATAAAAATAGAAAGGTATTGAAGACAACATCTCGGGAGCCGATCCCAGCTGACATTGTGTGAAGGTCATTCCATCTCGGGGCTCAGAGAGCTCACATTCACACCTACGGCAATTTAGAGTCCAATTAACCTGAGCTGCATGTCTTTGGACTGTGGGAGGAAGCCGGAGAACCCGGTGGGAACCCACACTGCCACGGGGAGAACATGCTAACTCCACACAGAGAACCCGGGCCTTTACACCACGAGATTTTGGCATATAAATATTATATTGTATATTTAGGGTGTTATCCAGTTGGAAAATGTTTAAGAATATATACCATAGATCTTTCTCCGTCTAAATCTTCAACTATACATATAAAGACGTATATACTTAACGTTACTTGACAAAATGCAATGCAGTGATATTAATATAACTCGTATGCCTCATTACTAACCTTTTAAGAGCTGCTTCTTAGCTAGCTAGCGAGGTTAGCTTGTCAAAATGTGAAATATGAACTTCTCCAATGTTTCTATTTTTGAGATCGATACCTGTGGGCTTTGCACGTGATTGGCAGATTAATTGATAATTTAAACAAATTGTTAGTCGAAAGGATCCAAACACTACTTTGGAAGGGCCTTGAGTCAAACAAGTCAATCGTGTCTATATCATAGTATCACCATATTAGACATAACGTGGAGGTCTGTCCCGCTCTGTGGGACAGAAATGCTGATGCTTGTGAGTTTTTAAGTTATTTTTAATTGTCCATACTGTGATGACTGCAGATTTTTCATTTAGCTCATATGTGACTGTATGTTGACTGACTGGGATGGCTTTTTGTTGCAATGCGTGACCCCGCTCTGCCATCTGCTGGCAGTGGACGTGTACTGCACCACCTGTTGATCAGTGAGGGCAAAGACAACAGTGTGCTCATGTTTCTGTCCTCTGGAGTTTGGAACACGTGGACCTAAATTGACTCAAATACATTTGTTTACTTATAAGGCAATTTACCATGAACACACATCAGAACCTTTGGTGGTCATTTATTTATTTATTAATCGAAATTTGACCTCTGCATTTAATCCATGGTACGCATTTGAGTTCATACAATTCATTCTATTGCGATCATGATCTCTGGTCATTGAAAATGTTTTGATTTGTTGGTGAACTGACGCTTTTTTATCTAAACATGTTTGCAATATATTATCTCAGAAATGTCTAAATTATGTGCAGCAGTTATTACAGCTACAGGTTTTCTTGTCCCAAAGGGTTGGAAGCAACTTGGTAGATGTTCAATTAGGACCTTTATCTTTTAGCTGAGACGTACAAAATAAATTAAAAAAAGGTATAAGAGGACGGCACCTATGTGTTCAGAAAGATGGAACATAAAAACACATGAAATCAAAGGATATTTATTTATTTATCAAATATTTCATTTGGTCACTTCTCTCTTGATCTATTCCCTCAGTAAACATTGTAAACATGAGTTTATGTCTCAATCTGTAGTTTCAAGTCTTCTTCAATACAGCATGATGTTCATTTAGTAAATTATGGTCATTTAGAGTCAAACAGACCATAAAGCAGGGGATGCTTGTGGGCGGGGCACGGCGTCTCCACGTCATTTCTCCGGTGGTCACTTCCGTTCACTGGTTGCAAAAAGCCAAGATGGCGACGGCCAAATCGCTAAACTCGATGCTTCAAGACGGCGGTCCACAAACCAATCACGCAGTCTGTGTCTCATGTTGATGTTTCGTTCATCCAAACATCCACATGCTCCGTTACAATCACGCTCAACGTCTAATCTGAACGTCAAACGAACTCATTTAAAGCATGATGAGTGCAATGCGGGTTTCATTGGATTATTTCTCTGGACCCTCATCCAGGTTTGGTGAGTTGGCTGCTGGGTAACGTTCCGTCCTGCGTGCTCGTGCTCGACGGGCCGGCACGGTGCGTCCGCTTCTGGATGCGTTGCACCATGCGGCGCCCGTAGAAGTCCCGATAGACAAATCGGCCGAAATTCAGCTGTCGACCTGCACATCTGTCTGATGGCAAATTAATGTCCCCCAGGATCCATTATCATACATAACATTGTACACAACTTAAAAGGGCCACTCCAACAATTCTACGCATGAAGATCACTGTACTTGTCGTGGTACTAGTGCTCAGTTGAATAATGTCCTCTGTTAAATAACCTTGATGATGTCATCAAACATTGTGTTTCAAACGAGGTCATGACAGTTTAAAATACGTGGATGTTCACCAGGCTGGAATGGTCTACTGAATAGACACTACTCAAATGCATTGTGGAAGTTTTGGGACTTTAGTCAGGACATCTCAACATTACACTCATA
>JBAMJR010000038.1:67500-197500 GCA_038501785.1 Myoxocephalus aenaeus | reverse complement strand
GAGGTGTGGGAACTCTTGAACTTGTCATTTTAACTATAATGTAGCATCACATGGGTGATCAAACTCATCTTGCTTTTTTGTTGTTGTAAAGACAGATGTCTAGTACTTTATTTCCAAGTAGAGAACTATTGTTTCTCTCTACGCAAGCCTGTGTGGTATAACAATGTTACAATTCAATGTTCCAGATTTGTCTCCACACAAAGTTATTGGTCTTTCCTTTTTTTTTTTTTTTATCCCACACAACCTGTTGCAGTAATCTGACTCTGAAGTACATGCTATATGTACTCTCTGTATACACGTGTTTGCAATGATTAAAGCTGCAGCAGACCCTTGATTATTTTATTAAAGATTTAATAAATGAAAAATGTGCAGTTATTTATTAATCCATAAGAATTGTTCTTTTTCTAATAGTTTAAATTAG
This sequence comes from Myoxocephalus aenaeus, assembly GCA_038501785.1. Lineage (NCBI taxonomy): Eukaryota > Metazoa > Chordata > Actinopteri > Perciformes > Cottidae > Myoxocephalus > Myoxocephalus aenaeus. The sequence continues at coordinate 197,079 of JBAMJR010000038.1, read as the reverse complement.
AAAATGTGTGCTAAAACATAGAAACGTTTATGAGGATTACATGAAGATTACAATCGTAAAATCAAAGTTAAAAAAACAAACAATTAAAGAAAACCATAGAAGAAAACAATCTTCTGACGTCACTCGCTATCTGCTCTCCCATTGGTGTATTCTCTCAAGTTCTTTCCTCCCATTGGCTGAAACCCCGTGCCAATCACTACCGTTTAGCCCAGTGCCGCTCCTGTTGTGCAGCCGGCGAGGATGACAGCCCGAGTGCTGTCTTACCGCGGCGAGGAGAAACGACAACATGAAGCTTAAACAGCTGTAATATCTTTAAAAAAAAACAGAGTCCGAATTGAACCATGAAAGTCGCCACCGTGGTCTTTTACGGGTTTGCTCTGGGGCTGCTGGCGGTCGGCCTGCGGGAGCTGCTGACCGGCTTCGAGGAGAACAGATGCAGCATGACCTATATGTTTGAATACCCGGAGTACCGGGTGAGTACCTCCACCTGACGCCTCACAACACGGCGACCACACGGCTAGCTAGCTAGCTACGTTGCCTTGTGTGTAGCCCGCTCTCGAGCTAAGAGAGAAACACCCAGCCTCGTGCTAACGTGGGAGGGCTCGTTCACTTCAACAGAAGCAGTGTTTCCACCTGAGCAGACCATATGCACGAGCTAGTCATTTCCTTAATGCTGCTAACGTTAGCCGTGTGTGTGTGTGTGTGTGTGTGTGTGTGTGTGTGTGTCTTAAGTACTCGAATAAGATTTGCAAAATGATTTACTAACATCAACTGCTGATCCTTGAACCCGTTCAGCAGGTTCTGCACACACGCACGCACACACACACACGCGCACACACACACACACACAGAATGCATTGTTGTGTGTCGCTTGCTCTGCTTTCTGCTCACTGATGTGTTCATCTGGCCAGAAGTGGAGCACAGCTGGGGGCAAAGCACAATATGGGTATGGGCCTTCCTTCACACAGGAGTCCATGGATGTGTTTATTGTTTTGTTAGGAATAAAATAGACCACCATATGTCTTTATCTTTGTTTATGGTCTCTTGAATCCTGCCTTGATGTCAGCAGCGCCTGTGATGAAGACCCCGGCTGATGAGAACAGAAATAATTAGTCAGTAAATATTCCTGAAGTCTGAGGTGAAAGCCAAAGAGTTGATGGCGCTGATGTATCAGTGTCACAAACCACAATTTGAAGTCGGATATTTTGGTCATTGTGATATAGTGATACAGCTCAAATGTCTGGTCTGCTTTTAATACGTCCATCATACTTTCACGTACCCCGAGGTCCAAAACCTCAAAATACTAATGTTGCAGTAATACATAGTGGATCAAAGCAGTAAGCACTCAAATTGAGAATGATGTTGGCAATTTAGCTTCAAAAAAACTATTTAAATTATTTTTAAATAATCCAAAATGCACATGCATCAATCGACCACTAGATTAATGGACTAATTGTTTCAGCCATAACCAATATTGCCTGGCCCCAGATGTAGTCTGGGTACAGTACATGAACAATGCACTACGGCAAAGTCCGGACACCTCTTGTGTCTAAGGGGTCAACTAAACCATTAAATGTAACTTCTGATTACATCTCGCATGAAGCCACAAGGTGGCGGAGAGCGGGAGAGTTAAGATGAACACACTCCTGTTGTGTGCTTTAGGGTGCTGTTTCCCACATGCCTTTACAAGTGTGACATGAAGCTTAATGAACTGTGTGAGAATGATGTGACAATGGGTCTCCCCCTAACCCGGTGTCTGTGTTCACAGCGCGTGGCTCTGCCTCGCCGGGTGGCCAGACTGTACCCGGCGTACGGCCTCTATCTGTACGGGGAGGGTCTGTACGCCCAGGAGACCCGAGCGCTCAAACTCACCGGCGCTCCTGTGCTCTTCCTGCCTGGAAACGCAGGCAGCCACAAACAAGGTAAGAGCACAGTATTATTGGAGGGTTAAACAACAGGGGGATGAGGGACAAGGCAAGTGGGAGTTGTGCGTTTTAGCCTTGGACAGCAATTTGTATTCAATAAGCGGATGTGCTTGTATAGAAGAAGAAGTCTGATTGTATATAAGTCTATGAGAGAATGACTCTACTTCTCTTCTGATTTATTAGTAAATGATGGTCCATTTAGAGTCAAACAGACCATAAAGCAGGGTAAGGCAAGGCAAGTTTATTTGTATCGCACATTTCAACAACAAGGCGATTCAAAGTGCTTCACATAAAACCATTAAGAGCATCAAAACATAATGCAGAGAAAACAGGATTTAAAACAGTTAAGAAAACATTAAAACAGTAGAAAACAGGATTTAAAACAGTTAAGAAAACATTAAAACAGTCAAAAAGCTAAATAAAAAATAAAAATTTAATAAAAGTTGCAGTGCAGTTTAAGAAATAAAATGCAGTAGTGAGATGCAGCAATTGAATCTGGATCAATTAAAGGCAACAGCAAACAGAAAAGTCTACAATCTGGATTTAAAGGAGCTGAGGGTCTCAGCAGACCTGCAGCTTTCAGGGACCTTGTTCCAGATAAGTAGAGCAGAAAAGCTGAAAGCTGCTTCTCCATGTTTAGTTCTGACTCTTGGAACAGAAAGTAGACCCGTCCCAGACCACCTGAGGGGTCGGGATGGTTCATAAGGTAGCAGCAGATCAGGGTATGCTTTAGGGCGGGGATACCTTGTGATTGACAGGTCGCTACAGCTACCAGAGCTGTATACGGCGTCAATACATCACTCCTCCACATCCCTAATATGGTCACTTCTGTTTATTGGTTACACAATTGGTCCACAAACCATCCACTTCTTATATACCATCTATGTTAAAACCACACCAGTGAGCCACACTGTTGCACTGGGTGACATCATGATTGTGCATGTATCCAAAGCCTGATATATCTTCTTCCTCTCTGCCGTTGAGCTCCATAGTTGACCAAAAACTATTAAAAGCACATCAATGAGCCACTCTGTTGCACCAGGTGACATGCGCCTGCATTACCACAAACACACACGCTGTAGTTTATTTTGAGTAAATCCCACATGCACCGTCCTGCTGCCAGAGACACTCACTAAAGCACCACATTGGTGTTGATCCTCTGCTGAAAATAATCCCTGTAGAAACACAGTTGGCTCCTGTTTATGTGACGTTTGCTAAAAACTGCCGTGCTCAGCTGGTTCAGAAAATGACACAGCCTTTTGAAAAATGTAAGTATACATTTGTGATCTATTATGCCCTCAGTAGGAACATGTGTGCCACAGACGTATAGTAATACATTGTATTCTATATAATATATTCAGTTAAATTGCAATTGTAAATAATTGGGGAATCAAACCTGGACCCTTTTGGTGATATCATTTTTAATTTATTTCATAACTCCAGTAAAGCTCTCAGTAAAACCAATCCTTTCTGAGATGATGCCACCACCCCCGCTCCTACCAGTTGTGTGTAGGAGGAGAACACCCGCGCCTTTCTTCATGTGAATACAAACACATTGCACTGTAACACTGTGGTGTTTGTGATGGTGGTCCATGCTCTCGGTTCTTCAGCGTTTTCGTGGCCCACGTTAAGACACCTGCAGAGTATTTTTAACAGCTGCTGTTCACAAGTTACACCGGCTCAATGGGGCACCAGTGTCGAGCTTTCTGTGCCATGTTTTAGGGCTCTTCCGTACAGGAAAATGCAAAAGACTGTCAATGGAATGAGCTTTTTAAAAATGATTTTAGCATGAAGAAGAGTTTTCTTTTTAGGTCACAAACAGTCAAGACGTGATGACTCCAATCAATAATTCAAAATAGTAAAAAATGAATTTCATATTGGGGCTATGCATAAATAGTTAGTGCAGTCCGTCCGTTGGCAGAGTAGCGTTAACGCTGAGTATGTGTATATGTGTGTGTGTGTGTGTATATATATATATATATATATATATATATATATATATATATATATATATATATATATATATATATATATATATATATATATATATATATATATATATATTAGTATACACACACATATGTTGGTTGTTAGTATAGGACAAGCATTGACCCTCACGTCTGTAATATCCATCTTTTAATGTGTTTTTTTTTTACTGTGCGGAAATGTTTGGCCCTGTTATTGTCAATCTGGTTTCAACACTTTTATTTATTTATTTTTCCTAACTCCTGTTCTGCACTTTGTGACCTTTTTGTCTGTAAAAAGTGCTATATAAATCAACCTTATTATTATTATTATTATTATTATTATTATAAGATTCCACGAAACGCACCCGGCCTAAACGCACCATCAAAATGTCTTCTTCTCTCCACCAAGCTCGCTCCCTGGGCTCGGTGGCCTTGAGGAAAGCCGAGAACATGGAGGGCGGCCTCCACTTCAACGTGTTCACCGTGGACTTCAACGAGGAGCTGGTGGCGCTCTACGGCGGCAGCCTGCTCCGGCAGACCCACTTCCTGCACGAGAGCATTAAGGCCATCCTGAGGCTCTACAAGGTCAGGCCTCGAGTGTCCGCTGCTCGTCAGGTTACTTGCTCTCGGTGACGGATACTGCTGGTGGAGTGATATTCCAGTGGGGGATACATATCGCATTTCATCACCTGCTACATTTAAACGTTAAGGCATATAATGAATTCCTCTGGCTTGTACGTCTTGCATTAATAAAGATGCTGACCTGGCAACAGCAGATAATTATAGCCAATTCTAGCGAGCGCCATCAAAATCGGCCTTAATTCTTTTTATCCTCTGACTCTACTTTCTGGTAATTATATATAACCCTAAAGTTATAATAAGTGGGTTAGGTTTCCAAACAAGTTTTCTCGTTGTCCCCGCTCTCCAGCACCTGAAGACCCCGCCTCAGAGTGTGGTGCTGGTCGGTCACTCCATGGGAGGAGTGGTGGCCCGGGCGCTCTTCACTCTTCCCCGGTTCAACACCTCCCTGGTCAGCCTCATCATCACCCAGGCCTCCCCACACCTGGCTCCCGTGCTGGCCCTGGACCCGTACCTGCTGGGTAAGGAGCGCTCTCGCGCTCCACTCTTTGTGCTCCTGAGATGTGTCGTCATTCCAAGCTAGCTGACTGCTGCTCTGAATACCTTGGACCAGACAGGAAGTAACTGATCAGTGCCATCGGCTACTGTATTGATAACCTGCACACATGTGACATTTTACCAACCATAGAAACAGTAATGTCATCATATCGGACAGTTCAAAGAGAGATTATTTCCAGAGCATAATGTAAACTACGAATTCAGATGACTTAACCTAAAGTTATAATCGGTCACTTTTAAAATGGCTAAAATCGACTAGACCGCCGTTATTTATGTTGTTATGTTGTACCTGCATTAACACTAATGCTTCCAACAAGCCAGTCGCTGTCGTAAATTTACTTTTTATTCATTTCCAAGCCACATCTTTATGATCCACTTTGTAGATCTTGGTTGTTTTTAACTGTATTTCAACTGGATGAAGTCATCAGAGAAACAAGCTGAGCTCCTCCAGGACCTCCGGTGTCTGCTGCGCAGTGACAAGGAAACAGCGATTTTTAACTCCTTCTTAGGAGAGGAGGAGATGCGTATATTTGGCTGAATAAGCTGATAGAAGCTGACTGCAATAATGTCTATGGTGTGGGAGACAACAACTCCCATAATACTTCTCCTTTGTTTGTCTTTTGTTGCTCTAATTGAGGAGAGTGCGTTTAACTCGTCTCTGCTCCGTAGACTTCTACTCGGCGGTGAGACAGAAGTGGGTGAACCAGGCCAAAAAGCTCAGGAACGTCACGGTTCTGTCTGTCGGCGGCGGTTACCGTGACTACCAGGTCCGCTCCGGCCTGACGTCCCTGCCTTGTCCACCAGGAGACCCCAATAAGCTGTCCCTCGTGGTAAGGACGGTTTGTGAATCTTTTCTTTAGTGGCACTGGTCGGAACTTTTCTAAGAACCCTGGAACGCTTGTTTAGAAACGAGGAGCGCTTTCAAGATTATTTTAGTTTTTTCGAGTTTGTAATTCTTACTTGACTGCAAAAGGCCTCTGGGTTTGATCCTGCACTGCTCCTCGCATTTTATTTCAATTTCTTCTTTTTCTTTTTTATCAAGGCAACTGCCGTTCCCAGGACTTGGGTGTCCACTGACCATCTGTCCATCGTTTGGTAAAAGACACGGCATTGTGTTTTTCTTCAGGTCTACATTCAAATAGAGTGCAGATCATTAACATGCAGTGTTTACATCTTTGTGTTCCAGGTGCAAAGAGCTTGTCCTGGCGACTGTCAGGGCGCTCTTTGACCTCCTGGATCCTGAAACCAGACAGGTCAGAACAACAAACGTTCATACACATCTTCAAATTAATCTGTCTGGGGAAAATAAATGCTGTGTGACGGAAAAATGGAGGAATGTTGTCGTAGTGGGACTTATCAGCCAGTATCGCATCTCTGGCTAAGTTTGCATTGGCATCTGTTTCCAAGCTAATGAGTGTGTTGTTATTAGTTCACAGTAAACCCAGAGAAGAAAATGGCTGTACTAAACCATCACTTCATCAGACACCCGGTCCGGATGCTGGGAGAAACCCAGGACACCTCCATCTCCATCTTAGGTCAGAGACACATAACCACGGAGAGGCTGGAATAAACGAGGACTTCCTGCGAGTAGCTCTCTTTGGTCTTCCCGCCCATGTGCTTTTAAAGCCATATCTCCACATTTGTATTCATTGTATTATATTTTGAGTTTTTAATGGCTCTATAAAGCGAATGAATGCCGTTTTGATTGAGTGACACTGTTAAGGAATCACTCATACCTGTTCCCTGTTGGTTTTTTCTCCCCTTTTCCAGATTCTCCTGAAGCATGGAGTGAAGTTAACACCCTGCGTCTGGCTTACAGCACACCGAAGGTACCAGACTGTCTCATTATATTCAATGGGTCATCTGCAGACAGATGGACATATATTGTCTTCAGTGTTGCTCTCTGCCTACAGGAAGGACAGCTCAAATACTTTCAGTTTGCCCTGTCGAGTCGCAGGAAAGCCTACAGCCATTTCTACTGCCGGAGCAACAACCTGGTGAGCGTTCAGTCCCCGCTGTGCAGGTTCATCCATTTGGGTTTGAGCGGCAACCTGCAGCGAGCCCAGCGGTAGACGACCGACTCTTTGATTAGTTTACTACAGATGGAAGTGAGATAAAAGCTCTCTTTGGTGATCCATTTTCAATGTCTGTTTCTTTTTTTGTTTCTCCCATGACTTATAGGGAGCAATTCATATGTTTCCTCTTTCCTGTCGAGCTATTTATCCATCTCCATTGTTTTGGTGTGAGTTGCCTGGTGTTGGAGACATCGGCTGTAGAGATGTGGGTCTTTTCTCCAATATAATGGGACTAGATGGCTCTCTGCTTGTGCTGCTCAACGCCTTCAACTATGGTTGAAAGAAAATAGTTCCTGCTTCTGATTTTGGGTGAACTGTACATTTAAGAACAGGCGAAGAATGTTTTTTTTTGTCAGAGTAATCTTTCCAACTTCCTTAAATGAGTATTTCATCTGCCTCCTGTTTTCTCAGATGAAAAAAGATTACCTTGGTAAAGTGCATTTTCCACCTGCTCTTAAGTCATAAACGCATGAGAGTAAACTATATCAGAATTAGAAAATGGATCACCAGAAATCTTCTTTTCTCCTTTGCCTCAGGGCTTTCATTCTGATTCACAGAGATGAATGTTGTGTTTATGAAGTAAAATGAAACGCCATAGAAACACATTTAGTAAAGCATGAACCAAAGTGATCTGTACTTTTGCCAGAGTTCAATTCTGATTGGTTCCCGTTCAACAGGAGATGACCAGCTGGGTGTACGGCTGCGTGCATAAGAATGCTTCTTCGTGGTAAGAATATGACAATAATGTATCTCTTCCACGTCTCAGGTTTTTCACTCTCCCAAATTTGACGACGAATGTCTTTCCTTTACTCTTCACTTTGCTCTTTGATTTTTTTTTATTTTTTTTTCAGTGTGCATGCGGTGGATCTGTCCATGGGAACTGAGCTACTGCCACCCTACAAGGTACTCCTCCTCTGAAGAGGCCCTGTCCAGTCCAGTCTGGGCTGCTGTTGGTTGCTCATTACTGTCTGTGCTCCTCCTCAGATCTTGATTCTGAGTCTCAGTGACTTGTCTGCAGTTACTCATCTGGTTGTCTCGGCCTCCAACCTCAACGGCAAGCAGGTACATTGAGAACGAGAACGTCTCTTCTCTGAAGATAAGTGAGGGAGGACACAGTAGCGCGACAGACGAGTCAACCGCCTCGCTAGTGGCTCTGTGGGGCTGTACCTCTGCACAGCTAAGCTAAATGCTAACACGCACAGCTGGTGACATGTTTCCATCAGCCAGCGAGAGTAGGCGGAGCTAACGCAGAAGACTCGCTCTTCAACTTGTGTACGAAGCGGCGAACTGTTGTTTTTGTCTCTGCTAGTCCTGCACGTCAAAGGTAACTGTTGACGAACAAACAGAAAAAGAGCGATGACTACAGATGATGAAAGTGAGAAGCCAAAGACAACAAACCTGAGATCTTTGAGATTGTAACTTTAAGCACGGGGGCACTGTGCTCACATCTTTTTGATTTGTAAAGCACAGCTGAGATTGATTGGAATGCCATTAGTTTTCCACGTGTTTGGTCTTAGAGTAATTATCTGTTTTGACCAGATGATGGCACAAGAGGGAAAATCAGGAAACCATGAATGCAAACGTAAAACAAAGGCCACCAGTGGAGTCAGAATGTAGGGTTCAAACCATTTTAAAGGGTTCCTGTGGACTATAAAAGCCTGAGACGACCCAGCGAAGTGGCCAGAAAAACAGAAAACCCTCAACTTGAATTGTCGCTCATTTTAATTCCTACAGTTGCATTCCAACATGTGTCTTGTCCACAGTTCACGGTGGAATGCGAGTGGCAGAGACAAGAATCTCAGACTCTGTCTGTCCCAGTGCCGCATGTTCTGTCCTTTGGTGAGTAGTGTTACCGTTCATGTGGATTTTATTAAGCTTGGCAGTGAAAAGACACGTTCCTGTTTTTTAGTGACCGTTGGTTTTCCAGGTTTGATTGTCAGCGATGTTTCGGTCAACTCCTCCGGACTTCTCCACACCATCAAGCTGCAGCACTTTCACCAGGTAGCTTTCTTTTCTTCATTAGGCTCAGTAACTCTGTTCCTACTGCGTCACTAAACTTTGAACACGTCTGTGTCCTTAGGTTTATCAGGCGTTCAGAATTAGTGTTGCAAGCCAGTGCAAAGTAAATAAAGGTAAGTTGGTCATGTGATACTGAGGCAGTAAGGAAGCCCTGAGAGGCAAGTGAGGAAAAACCAATCCTGATGGTCTGTTTTCTAAGTCTGATCTTAATAGTTTTCTGTCCTGTATCTTATGAACAAGGAGAATAAAAAGGTTTTCCAGTACTTTTTTTTTTTTTCATCTGTGAAAACGGGTCAAACATGTTTTTGAAAGGTGAAAAAAAAAATGGTTTGTTGTGGTAATACTCATGTTGACCACAGGAGGCTGAAGTGCACCACTAGCCCATGCTTTAAATGGGACTAAAAGCATTCATGTTTCCTTACATAACTATATATATATATATATATATATATATATATATATATATATAAAAATTAAATTTATTTTACGAGATGAGTATTACAACAACACTTTGTTTCACAGATAAAATATAAAACGTAGGAAACTCAGAAAGATGGCAAAACCTTTGTTTCACCTGCGACGAGTCATAAACACAGAAGAGAAAACTATTTAGATCGGAGATTTTATTTTTGTTATTTAGTCACTCGGCTCTCAGCGCTTCCACAGAAGACACACATGTCCATGTTGATGTAACAATGACCATTGCATGTCTTTCTGCAGATAGACTGCCCAATGTGTACAGAATACATGTGCCGTGGTTTCGAGAGGACTCTCTGACCACAGCCAGGTCAGTTCTGTTTCTTTCTTGTTCTGGCACATTTACATGTCGTTTTCACGGTTTCTGTCATGACGTGATGTGATCTGTCTGCCAGTGTGCCGTCAGTGACTGAGATCTCAGGGATGCTCCACACAAGTCGTCCAGATAACGCCTCCGCTGTCCTCCTCCAGCTCCACACCGCCCCCAACTGCCAATATAAGGTACTGCTCATCAGGCGCCGGGGAGAGCCACAGCTTGTTGACGACTCATGACAAACGTGGTGTTTATCCTCCAAAAGGAGTTTGAAGTACGACGTTAATTAAATCACGTTTACCATGTGATTATACCCTCAGGTGTCTGTGAGGACGTCGTTACCCAGGGTGCTGGGACAGGTACAGATTTCTCATCTTTTTTTTTCCTCTTCTGTTTGTTTTGTATTTGTTTCAATAATCAGTCCTCCGTGTTTTGTTCTTCCGTTCTGCTCTCTTGTCTGACAGATCCTGAGGTTCTGTGGTCCCATGGTGCCGGTGTACACGGCTGTAACCCTGCTCCAGGCCTGCGGGGGGCAGCTGTCCTCCATCCTGAAGTCCAGGCGAGCCGCAGACATGAGCCAGGTGGTGGCCAAAGGCCTGCAGCCTCATAAAGTCAACCTACCCGTGTACATTCTGCACATCTTACTCAGGTAGGCTTCGGAAGATTGATGTTGAAATGAATGAGAACAATCAATCATCATATTTCTCAAATAAATCATACTGTTCCTTCCTCCCCTTAGCTGCAGCTGGTTTCAAGATGTCTGGTCGTTTCTTTACCTCCCTCCTATGGACGCCCTCCCCCCGGCCCACCCTGATGGTGGATCTCTGGAGGGTGCGCCATCAGTTGAAGAGTGGCCCCTCCTCCTGTCCCCTCTACTTTACATCTTGGGGGCCGCCGTGGCCTACTGGGGAAGCGCACTGCTCCGCCTCCTCATGCGACTGATCTCACTGCTATTAGCTCCACTCCACAGGTATGGTTGGACATGTAAACATAAGGTATGTGGTTTGAGTGTCTCAAACAATATGATTCAAGTGTAAACCTCCTTCTGTGCAGACCATCTGTCTCCAGAGACTGTGGCACCCTGCGACCCCGGACCCAGCTCCTCATCACTCTGTGTCTGACTGTTATGGGAGCCGTGTCCTGCGGGGCTTTGGCGATCTTTGCCGCCTTTCTGCTCCACCTTTACCGGGTGAGTCCGAGCGCATCGTCCCACAGATGAAAACCTTAAACAGGGTAATGTCAAACATCAAACCAAAGACTCTGTTCATCCCCCTTCTCTACATACAACTGCCTTTTCTTTGCATTTTCAGTTACTGAGGCTACAGATGACAGAAAGATCCTTGAGTCACATGTTGAATCTGGTAAGACTTCCAGGTTGAACTGTATTGCAGCAGGTGGTCCATTATATTGCAGCTCTTGCAGGGTTCTTACGGTCATGGAAGTCCTTGAACAAAATAAAATCCCAAAACTTTTGCAAAAGTCATGTAAATGTGTTATATTCATGTGTTCATGACGTTCATTTACGCTGAGTTTGAAATAATGAATATGCTTTTAAAAGAAAGACGCTCAAAATATAAGCAGGCATACATACAGGCATCTATATAAATGTTTATTCTTTTAATCAAACTATTGTCTCATTCATTTGTGTCATTTAAGGTTTACTGTATGCTTTGTATTCTCATTGTTAGTTTAAATACTACATTTACTCACTTTTTCATGTTTACACCCAGATTTCACTAAATGTTTGGTCATGGAAATTTGGTTTACAGTCATGGAAATCCACTGGTCAGAATGTGTATGAACCCTGTCTTTAATGCAGAGCCAGGGTTCAGAATCTATTGCAATTTGATTCTCGTCAAATTAAGGTGGAAAGTAAATTAAGTTGTGTGTTTCTTCTGCATCTTCCAGGCGCCCCGGAAGCACACCGAAGCCGAGAACGGCACAGTCGGCGCCGAATCCCCGGTCAAGCCAAAAGAATGCAATGGAGCCCCCCTGCTGTCTGAGTGTGCTCTGCAGGAGGTGAGGGACGACTTGCAGCTCCACCTCTGCCTGTCGGCGCTCTTCACGCTACCCGTCATGCTCATCGCGCCCTCGCTCCTCCACTGGCTCCGCAACCTGAGGTACAGTCTGACGATGGAAGGAGAGCGCGAGGCGAGGGTGTCGCCCGAGGCCTCGTTCGTGAGGAAATGGGTAACGGGAGTTCGTTGTGATCCTCTGCAGGTATTCCACCCAGCTGGACCCGGACCCCTGTTGGCCTCGCAGCTTGCCTCTCATCATTGTGTACATCCTGCTGATTAACTGCAACACGTTGAGACTCAGCAACAGGTGAGAGCCCTGCGTCCCCGACACGCGCTTTGTTCCTTTTGTTATCCTGGAATTCTGCCGCAGCGTCCGAACCTTTCCCCCTCCATCTCTTTCAGTAAACTCTTGCCTCTGACGTCCTGTCTCCCCCTCCCCGTGTCCATCGCCATGGTGACCTTCTCTCCGCTCCACCTCTACAGAGTCACCTACTTCCTGCTGGCGGCCCTCGTCCCTCTGGCCTCGTGCTGCCTGCTCTGACGGTATCTGTCCCGTTTCAGTCCGCAGCGCTACCATAACAAGCCTTTCTCTAAATTGCAGCCCGACCCGCTGAAGCTGCTGCAGGAAGACGGGCTCCGTCTCGCTGCCGTGGAGCAGAGCCATAGACATACATAGCTTGGGGAACTGTGCGCTCGATGTTGGCACTAAAAGCTCCTTGACAATTACAACGATGTTTTCGAATGAGAGGATGTAATGGCCTTGGACCATTTGGTGTGAATATGGCTCTGAAGGATTGACCTGAAACCAAGTTTGCCTTACTCTGTATATCTATAGCTCTGCCTTCAAGGAGGAGCAACAACTCCACAACCAGTGAAGCTACTGATACTAGAGATTCTTAACAGGGTGTTACTGTTCAAATGTGTCCTTTTTTTCTTCCTTTTCGTTGTGTCTCCAGTGGCGTTGTTCACTGCGCTGTAAACTCCTCCTCCGCCTCCTGCTTGGAGAGAACTTCTGGCCGTGTGTCGTCTTTACCGGTTGACTGTCGCAGCACTGACGCACAACCGGTGGCAGTGTCGCACACTCGCTCCACGAGGAAAAGTCCAAAGTCATCATGTTTACATTCTCTTGTGTTCACCTTTTTTGATACCTTTTTTTTGTTTTTGCGTGTCTCCGCCTTCATGGAGGGTTGCACCGAACAGTTGGAAGCTTCACACGCGACGTTCGCACAGTTGCAGATAAAGATTAGGCAAAGGAAAAGATAGATGTCGTCATTTCCAAAATTCACCACATGAATCTAATAATTTTCTTCTTCAATCCATATTTTATATCCAAACAACATTTTCTCTTGCTTGCTGCACACAGAGCACCTGTATTATTCCTGTGGCCTAGCAGCCGTCTAACAGCACCATCAATTACATTTATATAACCAAAATAACAGAATTCTTTTTTTTCTTCTCATTTTCTTAAGGTGATGTCCTAAAATATGAGGACATTTAATTGAAGCTTTATTCAAAAACCTCAAGAGTAGCTTTGGGTGCAGCCCTCCCGGAGGCCCCGCCCTCTTTCCTTCTATCACCAAGGCAACAGCAACTGTTAAATGAGCAGCAGGCTCAGGCCGTGTCTAAAATAGGCGCCTGATAGTCTTCTTGTCAGAAATAATAGTGATTTATTTTCACGCTGATAAGAAATGAGCCAAGAACTGAAAGGTAGAACGCAAATAAGCATTTTCCATCATTCTGAAATTCCTCCGTTGGCGTCGTGCAGAAGCCTCGTTCTCTCCATCAAAACCAGTCCAACTCGATTTCCACAGCATCGCCTCCATCATTAAAATTCCACGGGTTTCTCTTTCGCAGAATTACTGTTTTCACTCCTGCACAGATGTTTCAAGTTAAAAGTGTCCCAGTGGGTGATGGGGCAGAGTTTCCCCCTGTTTTCCCAATAGGCTTTTAGTTTGAAATATCAGCGTAGGAAGTGTTAAGTTTAAAAAAAGAAACCTGGTACTGCTGATGGGATGAGTGCTGTTGAAATGTGCATTATGCTGAATGTGAGTGCAGCAATGGTTCAGCACCCCTCTGAGCTGAGCTGTATGGGATGGATCTTTGCTCCTGTTGACTTGCCAAATAATAATGAGCACTCCAGTACGGTTCAGAGCTAACGCACGCTTTCACATTTAAAACTACGTGAACAGTCCCACTAAGCGTCCCTATAGCACGAGGACATCTCCTGTCACGGAGGTCTTCTTTACGCTGTCGAAGCCATTGGGTTCATCCGCCTCATGATGACGCCTGTGTTCATTACACGAACATATTTATCAACACGTATTGATTTGTTACGGTTTATTGTTCATGGCATTGAATCACTGTGGAATGAAGCTGTAATGAAACAAATATCTACAACTCATTAAAGTCAAACTAAAGTATTGACCCCCGTCAAGTTAACAGCAGAGGTGTGGTTTCCAGAGTCTGAGTCTGTTTACATGCACACTAGTGTCCTTGTGTTCATGTAACAATCAGTTATGTATTTTTCATCTCCAGATTTAGAAAATCTGAACATGTAGAAAGGGGTTTTTCTGTTCAATTAAGAAAAAATATCCCAACTACCTCAACGTTGTAAACCGACGACACGCCAGTGCTCGATCCCCACATGTCTGGTGCCAAAGTGCCGGCGATGCGCAGGTGTTGACTGGTTAAATGCCTAAAGTGAGATAAATATGCTGAACAGAACCGTTCGGGCCAAGCGTAGAGATCATTGAGGTGTTTTATGTTCTGGAGGCTGACGACCATCACGATGTGGTCTCTGTGACACGATGCAGCTGTACGTTGCTTTTGGGGAGGCGCCGGGCGAGCAAGGTTGAAAAAGATTACTTGCTTTCCCCTAAACCCGGGATTTATGTTCAGTGGAGGATTATGGGATGTCTGTTTAGTATTGCAGCAGATCCTCCGTATGATTGGAGCTTCAAACGGCAACTTTAAGCTTTGAACAGACTTTTTTTTTAAAGTCCACGTTGTGAGTGGAATTGCTTCAGTATGGGTTGATCAGTGTCTTGTGGTTGCTGGTTATTGAGGCACTGGTCCTAGTGGCAGGTGTCCAGGGGAATACTGGGACCAAGCACACCGCCACCTTATGTCTTACTTTTGCTTTTCTTTTGCTTTTAAATACCGTTCTGTGTGTCCTTTTGCAAGTCCAACAAATCTTTTTTTTGTACGTGTTTTTTCCTTCATATGTGAGAACATCGTTTTTTCCAGATTGCAACCTTTCAAGATCAG
Source organism: Myoxocephalus aenaeus (assembly GCA_038501785.1). Classification (NCBI taxonomy): domain Eukaryota; kingdom Metazoa; phylum Chordata; class Actinopteri; order Perciformes; family Cottidae; genus Myoxocephalus; species Myoxocephalus aenaeus. The sequence goes on along the minus strand of JBAMJR010000038.1, from coordinate 181,881 downwards.
GTTAGAAAACGAGGCTGGAGTCATATTTTTTTCTCTCTCAACAGTGTGTTAGTTCATCTCAATACTCGGCCCAAAGCCCACTGCCTCCTACTAATGACGTGGAAAAAAAAAAATATATATATATATATTTCATTGTGTTTAAAAAGGCTCAGCGATCTCCTGAAACAGCTGGACACACTTATTTTTAGTCAACGTTACTCAAACAGGAGTAAATGGTGAAATTGTTGGACTATTTTCATAATCGTATGCTATAAGAGGCTTCAGATACACAGGGAATACTTTATTCGCAGAATGAATTGTCGGTTTCGGTCTTCTACTGGTTGACAGACAGAACCACAGAAAGTCAGCAGACTTCTCCTTCTAATGCCAGGTGTCGTAAGATAAGATGGAATATTCTATATCTTGACGCTTTGGGGTTCCTGTTGCCACATCTGCTTTGTTCCATCATCACGATCGTTGTGAAGAACTGTTTCCTGTGTTCTGCCACGTAGGCCTCACCTTTTTGTTGATTTTATTTTAATTTTATTTTTTACAATGACTTTTACACGCCGGTTAACTGTTGCAGTCGCTCCAGCAGCCCTTTAGCTGTAGAGGTTCATAACTTACCCTTTTTTTTAACGTTTTTTGAGAAAACGTGATGACATTCGGGGAAAAAAAGGTTCAAATACTTTAAAATGTCTGAAACGCAACTAACAACTTGTGTTTGACAGTCTGTCTGTGATATCACAGGTGATCGATTGATCTCACAAAACTGGACCAGAGTTCCCCTTTCTTTTCTATTTCTAGTACTTAATGCCGCTGTGTTTGAAATGGCGTCTTATTGCTCACACCCTCTCGTGTCAGTGGAGCAGCTGCTGTGCCTTTTCTGCTTTCTCCCGTCGGTTCCGCACCTGAAAGCCCGTCAGCCGTCCGGCGTCACTGCGTTCACGAGGGACCGACGGCCTCCATACAATCAAGTACGTCGAGCGTTCTCTAAAGACACGGCTGCTGTTTCCCCCCCGATGTGAATGTACCCGCACCGAATGTCTCCTCGTGCGCGTTGAACTCGACGCAGCTGCTCGTGGTGTAAGTGACCCGCTTCGTCGTGCACTCGTCCGTTTTGGTGCCGTTTTAGTGCTTTGAGTCGTCCGCCTCGTTGTGAAGAATTGTTGGCACACACGACTTTGTAGAAGAAATTAGTAAAGATGAGAGCTGTGTGGTGTTTTGGGGGTGGGGGGGGGTTTATATACATGTGATTTGTTCGGTGTTCACTGTGATCATGTCCTAGTTCCAGTTTTTCTTTCCAAACTGGAAAATCATCACTTGGTGGGGAAACGAAACCAAAATGTGACATTTCTTCAATATTAGGTTTTTAAAATGGGCGTATGGTTGTGTGCGTGCGTGTGTGTGTGTGTGTGTGTGTGTGTGTGTGTGTGCGTGTGTGTGTTTCACATTTAAGAGTATGACAGTACAATTGGCTCCTTGAATACTTACAGAATTAGGTAAAAAAAAAAATGGAGACCTGGAAATCAAAGTGTATATTTCATAAGCAGTCGATTTTAAATACTGCCCTTTTTCTTTTTTAATAAGCACTCAAACAGACGGCTGCTCTCTTGTTGCAGCCGTGAAAACGTGTCCATACTCCATCTGTTCATTTGGACTCAGACAGAGGATCTGTTACAAGACGAAGCAAGTGAATACTTTATTTCTCCACTTGGGTTTTATTCTCGGTCATTCAGTCTTCATTCAAATGTGTCTGGGTGTGCAAAAAGATGTTGATTATTGTCCAATAACTGTCTTGATGGTGCAGTCGCTGATACCGCAGACCATGTTTTGGTATCTTGTTTTTATTCTAATGTACATTATGCAGAATATCGTTTAATCCAAACATCAAACCTCCTACAGACAGATTCCTCCCTTCTCTGTATGAGCTCTTTCTTCATGTTTACCAAGCGTTATTAGAGTCTGAATCAAAGCCATTCTGCCTGACGACAAAGAATAGGCTCAGTCAGAGCAAACTCCTTTTTAGAAGCGACCGTTTTAATAGATAGATTTTCTTGTTTTGTCAAGCATAGGAAGGTCATTCTAATGTTGAATCGGCATGTCATCTGGTGCTCCCAGCACATCTGCCTGGCATTAAGGTAAACTGTTGTGCAATACCACAGTGTGACTTGACTTCCAACATGAAACCATAACCCATTAACAGACATGGTCGTAGTTACATTGGTTGTTTGTATTCACGATTATTTTCTTTACCAAGTAATGAAAAATGCCATTAAATGACTTTTTGAAGACAAAAAAATCTTCCACTGTCTGTGTGGCGATATGGAAGGAAAAATCCTTTTAAATGTTACTACTGTTTATAAGTGCTTTAAAGTCTGGTAACACTATCAGTTTTTCTTTATTCTGCTTCTGCCTCGAGTGACTTTAAAACCTGTAACCTCCTGGTCCTTGTTCTGCAGAATGAATTAGTTCTCCGACCTTTGCTAATATACTGCAAGAGGAAAATATACCTTTTTTGGAGGGGTTCTTTTCTTTAATTTGAGTTTTCTTGCGAGGCTCTAGTGTGGAAGAGTAAGTTCTCCTCAGGTTTAAGCATTAGTGTCAAAATTGATTGCTTTGATGTTTTTATATTTCTCACATTTTTATCTGATGTCATTGTAAATGGGAAAACTGTGCAATTTTTGGCACTATTGTTGTTGCAATAAAACTAAGAAAAAGAACTGTTTGTTATTTGTATTATATACATGTTACGAGTATGAAATGGAAATACTTTAAAAGCCTGCCACACCCACACAGATGTTTTCTCTTGATCTGGCTCATTAGACCTCTTGAAGGTAGGTGGAGCTCTAAAATCCACATGACATGGAATGAATAAGACTAATAAAGGTGTAAGTTGTTCTGCCTGAACAGCTTCATCATGAGTGAGGGTGGTCTTAATAGTACTAGAAACATCTGTGGAATTATATCACCGTGTCAGAATAGATTAGATTATTTTGTAACGCAGGGTACCACATTCTGAGACAGGAAAAAAATACTGTCAGAAGTGGGATTCGAACCCACGCCTCCAGGGGAGACTGCGACCTGAACGCAGCGCCTTAGACCGCTCGGCCATCCTGACTACAGAACGGAGAAAAATGATATGTGATGAAATTCTTCAGACAAGGTGTTTCTCAGTATTATGATATAGTTTAAACTGCTTTATTGAGTGGACACTATGGAGCATATTGGTGGTGGGATATGAAGTCATGCAGTCTTTAGACCAGTGGGTATTCCCAACCAATAGCAGTTGGTTATGCATACATTTATTCATGAGGTGCGTTTTGTTATTGCATGATGACTTTCGAGGTGCATTAAATATTAACACGGCATCAAATAACTGAGAGAGATTCCTACAACTAATACTGCTAATATCACTGAAACATGTCGGCACACCTACTGCTGAGAGTCGAGCATGTAGTTTGGGGAGGGAGTCTTTTCTCTCACCGGACTAGAGCCAGACGGTAAGTGAATACTGGACGTGTGTGTGCGACCGAGCAGAGCGACATTTGGAGCTATATTATGTCATTTGCTAGCTCATTATTAGCCATAACGGTTGTACGAGCTAGTTAGCTCATTGCTAATATGTTTTGCTCTGCTCTCTGTCGCCCCCTGGTGGTTAAACGGGCTCACTGCCGCTGTAAGCACGTTAAGTTGGGCTTGTGGTATTTCAGGCCATATAAATGTAACGCTAACTATTTAGCTCGTAGGCTGTTTAATTGAGATTTGAACGCTCCCGACCGCCTCTTCACTGTTCTTCATCTTTCACCATTTTAACTGTATCTCCGTTTGCGGTTTCAATTACTTTTGGGAGTCCATGTTGCACCTCTGCCTGCTGGCCACCAGGGGGCGCGGCGTCCCAGACAACACCTGAACACAGCCTGCGACAGTAGGAGTGAGAGTTTTACACGCTGGCTGAATGAAAACATACACTCCCGTCGTGTTTGACGTTACTGTATTGTCTTTATGCAGGGACCTCGCCTCACTGTGCTGAACAAAAGCGCTGCATCAAAGTCCACTGGGTCCTAATTGGGCTTAAATGGGTGTGCGGCCAGAAGGAGGGTTCGTTCACCTGCGCAGGTCAACTGAGGGGAAGAGGTAAGCCTACTCTGCTCCTTCGAAATAAAAGCACTCGGGTCACACTCCTGCCTTCAAACATGCTACCTGCCTGCAGTCATTACGCAAGAGAGATGCATCTTAATAATACATGCTCGCTTCCTTATGAGTGATGCATCGATACAGAGGCAACATGTTAATGTTGTCGTAGGTCGATGTGGATCTTTTGACTGTGTACTGTGGAGTAGTTCACTCTCTGACTGCCTCACGCGTGCACTGATCACATCTGAAATGTAGAAGCCTCTATTATAGATACAGCTGCAGTTAAACAGCAGGGATGAGGAAATGCACTCGGTAGATGTGTCTGTATACTTGTTCCACAGGTTGACGACATTCAGTGCTCTCTCTCTCTTTCTGTGTGTGTGTGTGTGTGTGTGTGTCTCTCTCTTTCTGTGTGTGTGTGTGTGTGTCTCTCTCTCTTTCGTGTGTGTGTGTGTGTCTCTCTCTCTTTATGTGTGTGTGTGTGTCTCTCTCTCTCTCTCTCGCTCTGTGTGTGTGTGTGTCAGGGACATGTCTCGAGTCACCTCCCACTCTGACACTTTCCCACATTAATGTGTGTGTATCAATATACACGTTATCAAAGGGCAAAAAAAACTCCATCTCAGGCACGACAATCCTCTGAATACCCCCCCCCCCCCCCCCCCCCCCCCCCCCCCCCCCCACACACACACACACACACACACACACACACACACACTCGCAGCAACATTACGCCATCCTCCGGTAGGCTACATTTCTTCTTCTTCCTCTTCCTCTGGGACTGACAGCGCTTACATGCTCTGCCCAGTCCGATCGTGTGTGTGTGTGTGTGCGCGCGCGTGTGTGCATGTGCTGGTGGGCACTGGTGGTGGGAGGACGTCGGCACTGACTGCAGCGCATTGCGATGCAGAGAGGGCGAATAAGGATGCGGTGCCTGTGTGAGCTGCACGCTTGAAGCAGCAGCGGCAGCAGCAGCAGCCTCCGGTGCGGACACGGTGCGGGAGGTGCTGGTGGAGTTTCTGCGCGCACCTCTGGACGCAGAGGGCCGAGGTGGCTCTGCAGCGCCGCGGCTTTTTCAGAGGGATACCGTCTCGGTACGTGACTCCGAGCCTGAAGCTGTCCCCTGGTTCGGGATCTGGGAGGGAGGGAGGGAGGGAGAGAGAGAGGAGGGGGGTCTAACGCGGCACCCCGCCCGTCCCGCCTCATTCTGGACTGCAGGGATAACGACCTAAACCGTGATATCCCCGCGCAGAAACCACCGGGCAGGTGTCGGGGGCTGCGCCGTCATCCTCCGCGCATCGCTCGCGCTCTCCCTCCTCGCGTCCCGCACCTCTGCGCCAAAGGTAAGCCTCTGCCGCCCGGTGCGCCGACGGGGACGCAGGGACCGTGTAGGAGTTCATGGCTTCCAGCGGAGATGGTGATATTGATGATGATGATGATGATGATGATGATGGTGGCGGTGGCGGCGGCAACGATGATGATGATGATGATCCAACCGCAGCGCCGTGTTTATTCTTAGCGTGTTCTGCTGTTTTTGTTGTTGTTGTTGTTGGGGTTTTGCACCGAAAGGGGATACTTGATGGATGCGTTTAGGGGTGTTCATGCGTGCGTCTTGCGAAAGCGATGCATGTGAAGAAAATGACGTAGGGAATTCCCACAGTAATCCAATAGCGAGCGATGACACCTGCACATTCCGCCAGTGCGGTCCCGACATGGCCCGCGCGGTCATGTGCGCGGAGACGGCCGCGCGCGGCCTCGGCGTCGCAGCACGGATTGATTCGAGATGATTAAAGTTGGAGACGAGCTGTTATGTAACGGGGTTTTGCTGACGTGAGCGGGGGTTACCTTCACCCGTAATCCGGCCCGTGTTTCTCCTGTGGACGGGTCCGTAAGCCCCCTGGCTGTTATCCATGAAGGGATGCTGTCATAAATGAGATTGGGTGCTATAATCCGTATGGGCCTGCAGTGTCTTTGCTAAATTCCCTTTAGAGATCTTGCAGTGCAGAAATCCCCCCTCCCCTCCCAACTGTGATCTCCTTTTCATGGGTTAGGCTGAAATCTGTGAAACTGCACAGCTTTCTCAAATATGATACATGAAGCAAATCTGTAATCTGAGATGAACTGGAACAAGCAGAAATACAGTTTTTTTTTTTGTTAGGTTTTTTTTATTTATTTTTGTCCCTGCAAATCATCATCATCATAAAAAACCCCAAAAAAAGTCCTCACTTGACAGAATTTGACAAGGGAGGCAACCTGTGAATGTTTGGCTCTGACGTCTGTTCGGATTTTGCGCAGAACCTGTAACCTGTCGGCTGCAGGAAACTGATGAGCAGATACGTGAGCTTTCTGAGTTGTGGGTGAGTAGATGTCAGGAGGGAGGAGGAGAGGGTGAGAGAAAAGTTAGGGAGTCCAAAAGGCACGGGTTTGCTCCACCCCTAAGGCACAGGAAGTGTTTGAATACATAACACATCCATAGTCTGCACTCTAAAGAGGAGCCTCCGTAACACACGGATGCCTTCAAAAGCATCCCCAGGATACCAGGGGTCCTCCAGCCTATCGTTCCTCAGCACCCGCTGAAGGGATTCAAGCGGCGTGAAGGTTCACCACGAGGATCCACCTCGAGCTCTCGGACCACGAAGACCTGAGGTCTCGAGAAGAAGTGTTCGACTGCTGAGGGGAAGAGAGGAAAAGCAAAGACACACAGGCGTGCTGATCACCTCTAGCATGAGGATGCATGGTGTGAACGACGGGCATATTTACCTGGCAAAAGGCCTCATCATCCAGAGGTATTGATAAACCCTGTGTGGTGGACTAGTCCTTAAATAGACACGTGTTACTAATAAACACCAACAATGGCTCCGTTCTGTTCAGACGGCCTGCTGAGGCGTGACAGAGCAGAAGCAGCGAGATGGAATTCAGTCATCATTTATTTATTTTTTGTCAAAATGTCTTTGGTGAAAAAGTGCTGTCGTTAATGTTTGTGTTTGTGTGTCGCTCACCGTGTCGAGTGGTTTTTAACCGTTCTGCAACTCATTCCAGTATTTGAAGTGTATCTGACGTCTAAAACGGGCTGCGTATGGACTGTAATGCGCTGTAGATGTTTAGGCTGATGAAAGGCCTGCCTGGCTTCTTGTGTTTAGGTACACAGCTGTTGTGAAAAAGAAATGCATATCTTCTCAAAGTAAGGCTTTTAATTTAGAGGTTTTCCAAAGTAAAAGTCCGACATTTCTCAAGTAGCTACATTTCTTTTCACATAAAAGTCATTCCAGTAGTAAAAATATAGCCGTCCTTGTCAGGAATTAGTAAGCGCCGTGTTTTTACAGCACCTCAAGTCTTCAGAAGTGTAGATATTTCACCCCAGAATGTGGGACTTTCACTGTGGGAAATCCCATAACTGGTACAGTGGAAATGCTGGATTTCGAGACGCTATGGAGTTAGAGATTCTTCTTCTTTTTATTTATTTTAATTTAAATTTATTAGGGATACAGGTAACATGTTTACATTTCATAACAGGAAATGGGCAGAGAGAGAGAGAGAGAGAGGGAGAGAGAGAGGGAGTCTCCACATGTGGGTTTGTACATTGTGCACTTGATGCACAACCTGGATTTGTAACGGCTGATCCCAAAGCCATTGCTCTAGATACGCTTTTTAAATATGGGTTGAAGAAAAGAGACCAGTTCAGCAGTTCAGGCGCCTCTATAGCAGATCCATTTGTGTTCTTCTCTACATTGTCTGTGTGCCTCGCTGCCTTGTGGCGAGCAGTCGGTCTCCATCCACCTTTAGGTTCATGCCGGAGCTCCGTGAGGAGAATGTATTTTCATCCTCTGACTCAGAAATACGGTTTCTAAGAGTGGATGGGTTTTTGTTTTTAACGAGGGGCGGTGCTTTTGTTTGAGGATGCAATGGTTGTTTGTGCTGGTTTTCTCTTTTGTTCCTTACATTATTGTGTGTGTGTGTGTGTGTGTGTGTGTGTGTGTGTGTGTGTGTGTGTGTGTGTGTGTGTGTGTGTGTGTGTGTGTGTGTGTGTGTTGGTGCCAGCTCCCCAAGGTGCCCGTTCTGTCAGGCTGTAAAGTGCAGCAGTCACCTCCACAGGAACACAGAGGGGTCCCTCTGCTGACACACACACACACACACACACACACACACACACACACACACACACACACACACACACACACACACACACACACACACACACACACAGGAACAAAGAAAGCGATGCAGAGGAATCCCATCGCTGACCTCACAGCACCTACTGCTCACAACAGATATCCGGCTGGCAAAAACACAGGGGTTGAAACAAATTAAAATTAGTTATTGATTAATCTCTTTTTATTGAGCCAAATATAACAACATATAACATAGGCTACTTATGCGTACATATCTGGGATCATGTGACATGGCCAAAGCTCCTCCTGAACACTTATCTAGAAACACCAGGACCAATCTAATTCCCCTAAACTAATACATAACATAGACATAAACAATACACACACACACTGATAATGTGTTCTAGTGAGTATTTCCTATAGCAGGATAGTGTACTTGGGAGTGATTCTACATTGTGTGTGTGTGTGAGTGAGTGAGTGTGTGTTCATGGTGATGAAGGTACATGTCACCCAGAGCAACACCGTAGCTCATGAATGTGTTTTTAATAGCTTTCCTTTAAATGATTAATTGTCTTATTCTATTATTTAGTTTTGTGTCAATCAACTCTTAATTAACTAATCGTTTCCGAAGTAAACGACATATTGAAACCATAAACTCTGCGAGCGGACACACACACACACACACACACACACACACACACACACAGAGTAGTGCGACTGTGAGGATTCAGCGCGTCCTCTCCGTCTCGGCGTGAGGTGTGTGTGAGGTGTGTGTGTGAGGTGTGTGTGTGAGGGCCGTGTCGCTGCGATGCTGCCTGTCAGTCACGGCTGTCACACAAGACAGACTTCTTCAGCGTCTGCATTCATATATCATCACATGGCTGTCACAAAGAATGGCGGTATTGTAAATTCCCAACACCTCTCCGGCACCCTGTTGCAGGACTCCTGCTCCCTGCAGAAAAGGCTTTTGGACAGGATATTTAAAACAGCAACACTCCAGCACATTCTGCTGCGCTCCAGCAGACCCCTTTCTCTTTTAGCATGCGCTGCACAGCGGTGCGCGGCACGCAACAACACAGCAGCACTCGGATGACTCTTCACAAGACAGGTATCAAATTCAACATCGTCCCAGAGAATGGTTAGAATCGGTCACAAATCCCGCATCTGGTCAAACGTGAGCAGAGCGGTCTGGAGTTGGGATTATACTGGGAAATGGCGGTGCGTTAGAAGTAGAAAGGCAGCGCAGTGAGTCCAGCTTGCTCTGCAGCCCCCTTCCCGAGGTCATGTTTGGGTCTGTGCTGGCGGACTCCTCACCCGCTCGGCTCCCACTCCACATCGGGGTTAGACAATGCACTTGGAACCACAGGAACACTTACATAACAACTCAGCAGTTACATATACACTTATTTTAGTTTCTTCCTCTTGGCGGAATAAGGAATAAGCCTCCGCTTGTTTATGGACATGCCCCCCTCCCCCCCTCCCCCCCCTCCTCCTCCTCCTCCTCCCTGCTGCGGCTGCTGAGCATACGTGAGCAGGATTTACGTATCCCTGCATCTGTGATGAAGGTTTTATTCTGTCATAAATCCCTGTATGTGATGTGTGTGTGTGCGTGTGTGATGGAGCCCGCTCTGGTAATCTTGTCGAGTCAGGGACGTCCAGGCTCCCCCCCCCCGCGCCCCACCATGTCAAATGCAGCAGATCTAATTTCAATATAAGGCCCGTGTTGTCACGGAAACACAGCCGATCCTACATACATCAGAGCGGAGGCCAGTTCATCATTTCTGCTCAGTCAGTTCAAAATGCAAAGTGAATTGATCCAGAAGCTCAGGAGCGGCATACAGTGTATTAGACAATCTGACATACAAGCGGCCGCGAACGAATCGCTCCTGAAATGGGTTCCTATCCCTGCACGGCAAAGAGTTCCCACAATGCACCTGTTAGCTCTCCACGCGCGAGCTCAACCCAAATTACAAGTCCACTGTAAAGGACGGAAGTGATGAGAGGAGACTTCCATAACAGCACATCCTCGTGGGGTTTTCCTCACTTATGCCCAGCCTCACATTTGGTTAGTTGTGTCTCTTTGATCGAGGATGCAGATGAAGTTGTTCGTGGGTTGACGAGGTAGAAGAGCAGAATCTCCCCCTGATGATGCTGCAGTGTGAACAACAGATTGCTGTTGAAATCCTGCTTGATATTGGTGAATGAACTGATTGATGTTGTGTTCGCTCGTGTCGATGATGCTTTACCATCGAGGGCAACTTGCTTCAGAAACGGAGTCACATTTTAACACACAGATACACATATTCATAAATTCGTTTGTCCATAAGTCTGCTTAGACATCATAGGAACAAAGATGCGCCTTCATCCTCCAGTAAGTGTTCTCCTGTCGCACGTTCATCCATGGGGACATTGCAAACAGGTACAGCTAACAGCTAATGCATCATACTTTTAACAGTGCCCAAATGTAAACAAACAAGCGTAAACAACAACGTCCCAGCCTTAGTTTGTACAGATTGAACACAAGAGGCATACAGTGAAGTATGAGCTTTAGAGGGAGTGGAAGTCAGATTGTATCTTCTACCTTTGGACAGAGCCCGGCTAACAGTTTCCCCTTGTTTTCACTCTTTATGCTAAGCTAAACTAGCCGGCTGCTGGTGTTTACTTTTTAGTTGCCATACTGATATGAGCTTGGTGTTGATCTTTTCATTTAACCCTCGGTATGAAAGCCAAAAAGCATACTTTCCAAAATGTCCAACTCTTCCATTGACATTAAAAAAGAAGCGGGAACATGACAGTTCTGTTCAGCCACTTGAACGTGGGTGACGGTAAGCTTGGGTTTTCAGTTTTGCTTACTTGAAGGCTAATAACTTTATAATCCAGATGTTTTTTTTATTAAATACAGTTAAAAGCAGTGCAGACCACACACTGAGGCCTGCAGAGGAAGCAGTGCATTCAGAGCATCACTGAACGGCTCAGCTTTTGAGACACAGACGCACTTAAAAAGCCAAAGATATCGAGGCTTAGCGCCGACTACGGCCCACGCGGTTTTCCAGTGACTGCCCCAGGCCCGTATTAGCTCAACGTTACCGGACCTATTCTCTCTCTGGGAAGAAAAGCTGTCAGCCCGTCAGCTGGCCTTTGGCTGGATTCTGAAGTCACATGCCATCCTTCCTTTTGAAACAAAATGGCTCTGGTTGAGACTGACAGCGCTCCTCCGACAGTCCCTCACTTTTCGGTCCACTCTTCTCCACAGTGGGAAGCTCTGTCTGTCATTCATAAAAAAAACATCATTCCTCCACCCTTTACTATTGTCAATACAGTAAAGGGTGGAGGCTTGTTTGTGTTGGTGACCGGTCTTTGACCTTGATGACTAATGCTTGTTCACTCATTTGTCGATGGCAACCCACTGCAATGCAACCGTTGATTTTTTGTCTCCATCTGTCTCCTCTTTCCTCCATCTTTAGGCTCCCGTCGCCTTTGCATAACATGAGATAAGAGTGTCGAAGGCTGCGACTGTTGTCGGACATCTTCTACTTCGGTTCTGTAACGATGTAAGGACCAGAAGGGCCGATAACAGGAGCCTCTGAGGAGAAGGAATCAGACCACCGTCTCTGAAGCTAGCGTATGTTCCCAGCCATGACGGCCTCTTCGACCGACGCTCACTGTGAAGCCACGAGGGTGGAGTCCACAGGAATGAATCGGTAAAATGCGTCTTCACGTTGACGAGCAGCCCAACCGATAAGAAGCCCCGACCCGTCTCTTCCTCTTCTCGGGCCTTCCCATCAGCAACACGTTTCCACCTCTCCTAGTTGCCTCTTCGACAATCGCTCAACATGCGTCCGTCCCTCGCCACGGCAGTCCTGCCGCCCAGGACCCGATCCCACAATCCACCCAACCTGGCAGTGGGGGGCCGGGAGCACCTGGCGGCCCGGGAACACCTGGCGGCCCCGCGGAGGCGCAGCCCCCACCTCCGGCACACCCTCAGCCCAGATAACCTGCGCACCCTGGCGGAGAGGGGCGGGGCCGCCGTCGACAGCGCCTCCGTCATCAGCAGCCCTATCGGGCTCCCGCGGGCCAACAGTGACACCGACCTGGTGACCTCCCACAGCCGGTCCTCGCTAACGGCGTCCACTCTGGAGCACACGCTGAACCGCGGCCAGAACCTCGTCATATCCTGGGACATCAAGGAGGAAGTGGACGCCACCGACTGGATCGGACTGTACCACATTGGTGAGATGATTTTTTTTTACATATGTAGTTGCTAGTAGAGCTGCTTTTAACTGTTCTGGGTTCGGTCGAGGACAAATCCCACGAGTCCAAGCCACGTCTCAAGTCGTTGGGGAGACGGGTTCGGGTCAGGTCGCAGGTCTTCATGAGCACATTTCGAGTCAAGATGAAAATCTTAAGGTCTGAATTCTGATCTTAAAAATTACACAGTTTTCTCTCAAAGCTGTGCTGTTTTCTGCACAACTGAAAGCCATGCATAGTTAATAATAACATTAAGGTCTGCAGCTGACCAAGGCTTTCCTGTTGCTGTCCTATACGGCTCTGAAGAAATCTTAACTTCCCGTTACGTTTGTGCTTGTAAAATATACATGTTGTGGCACGTAAGGTCCTCAACCTTGGAAATAGTATCTAAAAGTATTATATTCATAAATGAAATTATCAAAAATATTAGTGTTATATATTTGAGTCTAAAATGTATCCCTCCTAATTAGCTTTTTTATTTATTTTTTAAAGCAGGCTGCCAGACATGTTATGGTAGTAGAAGCACGGGTGTTACTAGTAGGACATTAGATAAGATCCATGAGATCCATGACCAGAACGTTCAACACGTTCTCTCATGATTGTCAACTATTGTCAACTTTCTGAGCAGTCAAGCCCAAATTAAGCAGTGATGGGTAACACAACTTGTTACATTACAACATTACTGACATTAAAAAGTTACTTGTTACCGTTTGTGTACTTTTGCTGAAACCAAACTTTGTGATCCCTTGCGCATGTTGATTATATTATACTATATATATATATATATATATATATATATATATATATATATATATATATATTATATCCAGAGGGCGCGTCGGCTACTGTAGGTCTACCTTTTGATTGTATTGACCTCCGTGCACAGCCTCTTTATCTGATGACATCATAGCTCCTTTACAGCTCTTTACTATATCCAGGTAGCTAGCAAAGGTTTTGTTCTCATGTTAGAAGGATTGGAGATGGAGTAGAGTACAGTAGAGTACAGTAGATGTTGGTTGCATCTCCTCCACCACGTAACCAGCCACGAGCTCCTTAACTTCCCTTGGAGAGACAGCTTTAGCTAAACCAAGAGCTAGCCGTCGCTGTTTTGTAGCTTTCCCCCACCAGTGTTGTGGAGCTGTGCTTCTTCAAAGATTATAGCAATGGTTTCTTGAAACGTAACTAAATTACATTACGTCACATTACAAAAGAGTGAGCCGAGTCCTCCCTGCACCCCGACTGTCCAGGACCTGAGGTGACGTGACCCTACCTGTCCTCAAAGCGTTTTCCGCTGACCCGGGTGTTTTATCAGCGGGAGCTGAGAATAGAAAGGAAGAGTCTTGTGCAGGAGCTTCCAACTCCGAGTCAATACTGCAACAGGAGCTGGAGAGACTTTACACGGGACTGGAGGCTGAGTCGACGTGTAACAGCTCTGCCTCGGTGTACAATAACATACGCACCATCACAAAGCTCGCGCCTCTCCGAGGCCAACGGGGGTGGTCTCCGATAATGCATCCTGCTTAGAGACAGGAATTTGACAGGGGGGAAATGCACTGAGCTGTGTGCTGAGGAAGGCTATCGCGGCGTCATCTGTCCATCCAGGTGAAAAGCAATACAGGAGCAGAGGCGTACAGTCAGCACATTTGTTATTAAGAACCTGTGTCTTCCACGCTGCTCTGCTCCCACAGAGAGGAGCTGAAGTCCTGATGTCGCCTCTGGGCCGACCGCTCCTCCAGCTTCTGTGACTCAGGCCCGCGTGATGATGAGACCTTCTGGGAAAAAATAAAAGCGAGCTTCTGAGATGTACTCTCCATATACTAAGACTCGCACAAACGTTGCCAATGAAAGTTAAACATCTTTGCGATCGTCCCAAATTTCAACAATTAATTTGTTAGCATACAACATTAGAATGAGGGAGGGTCAAACTAAAGTAAGCTATTTGTGGCATCAAGGGAAACTTTAGAGCCTAACCCATACAACGGACTAAAAATCAGGATATCTTTGATTGTGGCCAATCCTTTTTTATTTATTAAAATGTAAAATCTGTCACTTGAGAGTCTTGCTTCATGGAAGTACAATACGACTGTAAATGAGTGAAGTAACCCTCTAAATATACACAGTTGTTAGATTGCTTCTTGAAGATGTACCGTCCTCATCCAGACATATGAAACCAACTGACGTATTGTTAAACAGGACTAGTAGTTATACGTGTTATTACAAATGTCGATGTGGTTTATAATTAGTGTTTTTTTTTACTTCCGGGACAGAAAAGAGAAGTTGTAATTTTATTTTGATCTAATAATGTTGATTAAAAGCTGACCTGCCTCCACTGGTTTTAAAATGCATATGGAAAACTGCTCTTGAAAACACACTGCTGCCCTGACATATATGATTCATGACTTTTTCTTTAAACAACGTACTATAATTTGTTATAGTACAGTATGAACTGCAGAACAGTGTTGATCCAGTCAGACAGGCCGATCTCTCTCACCCTGTCACGATGGGTACATTACCTTTACGGTACAGTCTAACGGGACGTGGATAATTACTGATATAACACAGCGGCGTTCGGAGGAAGATCGCAGCCTTGTGAGCTGTTCAGCATGATGTATTGTGTTCATAATGGATAATGGATCTCTGAAAGCAGTGGGCGTCTTTGACTTCCGAGAGGTCAAACAAACCTGCGGTACAACACCCGGCGGCAGATCGCTCTATAAACCGATGCAGTTTGGGGACGGAACTAGTTCACCAAAACATCCGGTTCTGATGACCTCCAGGATTGGATTAGCTGATCAGGTTTTTTCCCAAACGTTTCCCTCGGAGGGGAGAATGCAGCACGGGGGAAAGAGATAGTGCAGAGCCGGTCGGTGCCTGGCAGGGCGTCAGGTCACTTGCCATCGATCACGAGGGCCGCCAGGACTTCATTACCTGCTCCAGGGTCTTATACCCAGGAGGGGCTGCCGCTTTCCTCGACTAAGCAGACATTCAATGATAAGCGACTCGCCCTCCCCATCCTCCACTCCCCTTCAAACATGCACACACTCCTCTCACGACTCTCTCCACCCGGCAGCTGAGTTTGGTGCTCCATTAATCTGTGTGAGAAAGTGCTACGTACAGCGGAATTCCCCCTCCCTGTTTTTTAACTCGGAGGAAGTTTGCTGTTTTGTCCTTCTGGGTAGAGGTTGCAGGGAGGCTATTTTGGGAGTGGATTTCACTGATTAAAGGCAAACTTGTGTTTGTTTCTTTCTTTCTGGACGACAAGAGTCCGCAGACTAAACACACAGAGACGGAGCGGACGCCGCCTTTTCTTAGCAAGAGCGGCATCCAGAGCCAGAGCGCTGTCGTCTGTTGTTTAACGTCGTCTGGTTTGACATTTAAAAGGGGACGTCAACACAGCGAGAGCGTGGTTTGTCTGTCTCCAGAGATGTAAACACTCACAGCTCCCCTCTTCTGCAGATGAAACCAGTCTGTCCAACGTGTGGGACTGTAAGAACAGAGGGGTGAACGGCACCCAGAAGGGTCAGATTGTCTGGAGGCTGGAGCCCGGGCCCTACTTTATGGAGCGTAAGTTACCCCAGGCTGTACACCCCCAAGAACAGCTTCATCCCGTTCTTTCAGCACATTTGTATTCACTTCAGTATTCAGAGAATATAGCGTAAAACATGTAATAATCAAAGATATTAATGTTCTTCTGGAATAAAAAGTAAAAAGGGTAATCATCATATTAAAAACACACAGACCATCTACAGTCCAACTTTGTTTTGAAGTCAGCAATAGGCAGATAACGTTTGCACTACTTTCACATCCCATAACTGCTTCCTCCGCAGCTGAGACTAAGATCTGTTTCAAGTATTACCACGGAGTGAGCGGAGCCCTGAGAGCCACGACGCCCTGCATCACCGTGAAGAACCCTGCAGTCCTGGTTTGTGTGTGTGTGTGTGTGCGTGCGTGTGTGTGTGTGTGTGAGTGCCTACAAATATATCTGTGAGGACCAATTTGAGTTTGAGACCTTCAAAGTGAGGACATTTTTGGAAAGCGTGGACGCCTCACATTGGGTCAGAATAAGGTTAGGGTTGGGGTCGGGCGGTTAGTAGTCATGGTCAAGGTGAGGGGTAAGATGCCACGGGATGCAATACAACCGGGAGTGTCCTCACAAAGATAGAAGTCCAAGGTTGTGTGATTTTGTGTGCGTGAGAATCAGTTTGATTTCAGCACTCTGAGGCGTAGTATTATCATCATGGTTAAAATGAGGATGAAGATTACACCAAATAATTATAAGGTTATTTTAAGATCTGATTATCTCACAAATTGTATAGTATTCTTTAAAAATGGCCAGCAGTCCTGTAAAGTTCACATGATTTGTGCATAATGGAGGTGGTTCAGGCGGAAGTGTGTATACGATGTTAAGCCATGTGTGTGTGCACCAATGAGCAGTAAAGATGATTCCCTGCACCCGCCAAGCTGGCTCCTGTATTAGCGTTTAGACTCCTGTGACTTTAGTAGGACAGACACTCAGGTGTGTGTGTGTGCAGAGTTTGACGCTGTCTGTTCCCTCTCAGGCGGAGGGCCTGGCAGAGCAGGTGGGCATCGAACATCCACGAAAACTCATCAGCTTTACTTTAACAGGTGAGTTGAGAGGTTTGCTCACATTGCTGTTCACAATACTTTGACAAAACAAAGGAAACCTGGGGTCAAGAGCTTGTAAGTCAATTTACCAAAGCCTTCAAAAACACAGACAGACTTTCTGTCTTTTAGCCGCGTGATGTAATCTCCGCCTCAAGTTTGTCTCGCAGTCCTTCGAGAGTAAACATTAAAAGCTGTCTTCAGGAAACACAGTGGTCTCGGAATTTAAAGAGGTGCTTTCCTGACGGAGAAAGACAGAGAATGTTATCAGCTTTCTGAAGAAGTCTGTTGGTATCACCATCTTTTAAAAAGACGTAAACAGGAAGACGACATGTCCACTACAGCTTGTTTTAATTATCCGTTGCATCCGAAGCGGCCTTTTGCTGTTTTTCTCAGCCGCAAGCCCCACTGTAGTTCCCATTCTTCCAGATGAAAACATTAATAAACCAGCAGGGAGTTTCATGCTCTGATGCCGTTATGGAGTCGTCTATGGACTCAGACCAGAGGCAGACGGAGGGAAAGGCTGAAAGGTGGCGACGACATTCGAGGATTCAAGAAAAACTTGTTATCATTGAACACAACGGAAATGCAGTTGTAGCCCATTTTCTACAGAAGAAAAACATGACTAACTAAGCAATAGCGCATTCCTGTGCAGTTTTTTTTCTTCTTACTTCAGCAACAAAACAATTCTCTGGTCAATATGGCCGACATGTTCACGTAGAAAATTCAACGTCAGGGAACATTGTCCATCACATATTAATTGTTTTGTGCACCAAACGCCATTAAAAGTCCCTCCTCTGCAGTCTGCAAGTCAAGTGCTGCTTGATGCGGGATGCCGCGATGAAGCAAGGTCTAAAGATGCGGGACGCCGCGATGAAGCAGGTCTAAAGATGCGGGACGCCGCGATGAAGCAAGGTCTAAAGATGCGGGACGCCGCGATGAAGCAAGGTCTAAAGATACGGGACGCCGCGATGAAGCAAGGTCTAAAGATGCGGGACGCCGCAATGAAGCAAGGTCTAAAGATGCGGGACGCCGCGATGAAGCAAGGTCTAAAGATGCGGGACGCCGCGATGAAGCAAGGTCTAAAGATGCGGGACGCCGCGATGAAGCAAGGTCTAAAGATGCGGGACGCCGCGATGAAGCAAGGTCTAAAGATGCGGGACGCCGCGATGAAGCAAGGTCTAAAGATGCGGGACGCCGCGATGAAGCAAGGTCTAAAGATGCGGGACGCCGCAATGAAGCAAGGTCTAAAGATGTGGGACGCCGCAATGAAGCAAGGTCTAAAGATGCGGGACGCCGCAATGAAGCAAGGTCTAAAGATGCGGGACGCCGCAATGAAAAGCAAGGTCTAAAGATGCGGGACGCCGCAATGAAGCAAGGTCTAAAGATGCGGGACGCCGCAATGAAGCAAGGTCTAAAGATGCGGGACGCCGCAATGAAGCAAGGTCTAAAGATGTGGGACGCCGCAATGAAGCAAGGTCTAAAGATGCGGGACGCCGCAATGAAGCAAGGTCTAAAGATGCGGGACGCCGCAATGAAGCAAGGTCTAAAGATGTGGGACGCCGCAATGAAGCAAGGTCTAAAGATGCGGGACGCCGCGATGAAGCAAGGTCTAAAGATGCGGGACGCCGCAATGAAGCAAGGTCTAAAGATGCGGGACGCCGCAATGAAGCAAGGTCTAAAGATGCGGGACGCCGCAATGAAGCAAGGTCTAAAGATGTGGACACAACACCCTGCGACCAAACGTTAGCCAGGTAGAGGAGTAGCCTTAGGTTCTAGCTGGATTAGTGTAGCTACACACAGCTCTCCTCCCTGGGGCAGTCGACCTATGGCTACTCCTCTACCTGGGGCAGTCGACCCCGATTTCGGTTTGGTCAGGCTGGTCTTGCCGGGGGTCGGTCTTTGGGCGGTGATTGTCTCAAGTTCCTCTCCCGAAGAAATTCGACCAAGCAGCGCGCTTCCTTCTCCGACGTTGATTGACTGAGTGCTCCAGGGATAAACACAAAAAGTCAACATACAAAGACAAAAATGCAGCAAAATCCACGGGAGCTAGCCGCCGTAGGATGTGGAGAAGATTAGAATGATGTGTCTCAACAGCTTTGGCGAAGAGATAGATGATCCTCACATCATTCATTTGTACAACTGGCGATTACCTAACAATTCATCTGGTGGCACCTTCAGGTCAAACCTTTGGTATATGATGAAATATTGTATCCCAGTCCCATCTGTCTCACCCGGACTTTGTGCTCATTAGCGAATGAACTAACGTGCTAAACTAAGATGGTCACAGTATTTAACCCTCTCCTCTTCACAAGCTTGCTGTCACTGATGCTTTGCCGCAGATCTGCGTGCCACCGGCCTGAAGAAGGGAATGTTTTTCAATCCGGACCCGTACCTGAAGATGTCCATTCACCCGGGGAAGAGGAGCGTCTTCCCAATCTTCAGCCACCACGGACAGGAGCGCCGATCGGCCATCATCGCCAACACCACCAACCCCGTCTGGCATGGAGAGGTGACGTGTTTTCATTGGGCTTCGAATGCACCGCACTACACTGAGCATGCTTATTTCCACATGCACAGAGGATATTTCTTTCAAACAAACAATGTGTGGAGTGTATATGTTTGTCTGCTTGGGGGCGGCTGCAGCTCATGGACAGAATGGTCGTCCTGAAACCACAAGGTAGCCGGTCCCATCCCTGGTCTCCCCATAGTTGGCATGTGGAAGTGTCCTTGAGCAAGACACTGAACCCCGGGTGCCTCACGGCAGCGCACTGCTCCTTAATTATTAAGGATGGGTTAAATGCAGAGACCAATTTCCCCAAGGGGATTAATAAAGGATACTTACTTTCTTCTTTCTTCTTCTTCTTCTTCTCTGCAGAAATACACGTTTGTAGCTCTAATGACGGACATCCTATACATCGAGGTGAAGGACAAGTTTGCGAAAAGTCGACCGATCATCAAACGCTTCCTCGGTCAGCTCACTATCCCCGTGCAGCGGCTTATCGAAAAAATACCCGGGTAGGTGAATCACAGGTTCCCGCACACACAGACAGAACGGACACTGCGTGCGCTCCATGGAACTTCGGTTCAGTCCCGAGGACAGATCCTAGGACTTGAATCTGACGTGTGCAATGTCTCAGATGTGTTGGTGTTTCTCTGTCCAGAGTCCAGCCTGTGAGCTTCCCCCTGTGTCGCCGTCTGCCTACTGAACACGTAAGCGGCAATTTGCAGTTCAAAGTGGAACTCACGTCGACTGGGCCTGATGGTAAATCAATCGAGTCTTTAAATCGAGTGTGTTTTCTTGAAATTTGTCTTTTCCAATTTGGAAACACAACCTGTTCTGCCACTGCAGGTGCCTCTCCCGAGTCCATCATTGGCCACTCTCCCTTGAATGGAGCTCCAGGGACTCCGTCCGATGATGAGGACCTGCCCCACCATCTTCCAGGGCTGGTCTCTTCGGGCCCTTCTCCCACCGGCTCCCATGGCTCCCATAGCATGTGGGAAGGCGGGGCCACGGCCTACCCAGAAAAGGACCTGCCTCTTGTCGGAGCCCAGGCCAGATTCATGGAGCACGAGAGCCTGTCGTGCCACGAAATGCTCCAGAGGTCACTCAGCGAGGGCCTGGACGCTATCGAGGCCCCCAAAGGCCCCGGGGAGAGGCCCCTGTGCGCGGCCTCGCCCAAACTGCGCTCCAGCTTCCCCACTCACACGAGGCTCAGCGCCATGCTGCACATCGATTCCGACGAGGACGACGAGAGGTCCGGGGCCAATGACATCATTCCGGTGCCGCTGTCGCCGCTCCTGATGAACGGAGAACCTCCCGACTTGGACGAACCCGATGAAGACGACCCGTTCCCCGAGTTCCATCTGGGGCCGGAGCGGCCGGAGCCCTCGGCGCTGAAGGAGGACCCGGCGGGCGCGGGTGGCGCGACAGAAGACGAGCCGCCTGAGGCGGAGCTGGCCCTGGAGACGGGGGCGGGTCTGGACCTGGAGGATGTTTTGGAG
Source organism: Myoxocephalus aenaeus (assembly GCA_038501785.1). Taxonomy (NCBI): domain Eukaryota; kingdom Metazoa; phylum Chordata; class Actinopteri; order Perciformes; family Cottidae; genus Myoxocephalus; species Myoxocephalus aenaeus. Next base: position 160,783 of record JBAMJR010000038.1, on the reverse strand, counting down.
ACGGACGTCTTCTCCGAAGTAGAGGAGGCTCCTTTCACAGAGGCTATGACCCATAATGCCGTGCCAGAGGGGGACGTTCACGGGGAAGGAACGGGGCCTGGCGAGGACCCCTCCTCGGAGATCGACACCTGCTCCATGGCCACAGCCCCGCAGACGGTCTTGTCGTCGTCAGAGAGCTGCCCAATCACAGTGACGGCTGCGGTGGTGAGTTCATTATCCTGGTATGGTCACGAGCCGCGATTCATCTCTTGTGTCTTTTATCAAACGTCATCATACCGTTTCTTAATCTTTATCTTTAAGTGAACGTGGAGCCACAGTCCACGCTGTGGTGGCTGAGCGTCATTACCCATAATCCCCAAAGTGCACGTGTGCGACTGAGCAGCAGTCTCCACTGGGTCCTAGCCCCGGCTGTGTTAGGGTGACAGCAGAGGTGTCTCAAATACTTTGTTACTTTACTTAAGTAGAAATTTTGGGTATCTATACTTTACTGGAGTATTTATTTTTCAGACGACTTTTTACTTCTACTCCTTACATTTTCACGCAAATATCTGTACTTTCTACTCCCTACATTTTAAAAATAGCCTCGTTACTATTTCGCTTTGGTTTGCTTTCATTCCGGCTTGTCATCGTTCAAAAACACCAAAAAAAAAACTAGCCAGATAAATCGCGCCATCCGGATAGAGTGAATTTGATTGTGGTTGGATGAGAAGTATAAACATATACCATTCCAACACCCTATTGCAGACCTGGGCATCTTACGGCCCAGTCCGGCCCGCGTGAGGTCAATCAAAAATGAAAAATAAATAAATAAGGTGCACGCCATGAATGCAATACAAACGGCACTGCTTTTACTTTGAAGGCGATTTATTTATGTGTGCGCGCGCTTACGCAGCCTCACGACGGGCAGTGTTGCCGACTCGGAGACTGAAGTGAAAGCGTATTGTTAAGCAGTTTCTGTCCTCAGCGAGCAGCGGGTGCTGCCGCGAGACCCCCGCCTCCCAAGGAGCCTCGCGCTGCAGTCTCCGCCTCCAGATTGAACATTAATCGCGCAAAGCCGCCGCGGATCTGACCTGCGGTCTGATCCACTATGGCAGAGCACTTTAAGTCAGGATCACTTCTGGATCTTTACTCTTCTCTCAAAGAGGAGAACTTTCCTCACATGAGGAGGCCTGCTCAGAAGATGTTGGTTCTCTTTGGATCTACCGACATGAGAACAAACATTCTAGTGATGAAGTTCAACAGATCAGATCCTCTCACTGATACCTGTCAGCTGTCCACATCTCCACCTCATTCAACCAGACTTCATGCTCTTGTTCAAGACAACACAGACTGGACTTTTCTCACCGAGTAAGAACAACTGAACTGGAAAACATCAAAAGCACTTATTGCTTTTGTTTAAAGTTAATACATTGCTGGTCTTTAACATACATATTTAAGGTAAGGTTTAAAAAAATCTTTAAAAATTAAATTAATTTTTTTTACTTATTTTCATAGCCTTATTGTAACATGTATTCTTACCAGTAGCAGCTCAAAACCATATAATTTACAGTTTTAACATTAATATTGAGTTAATTGAATTAAATTCAGACTATTGGTTCGGCCCTCCACAACGGTCCAAATGTCTCATGCGGCCCCTTGGGAAAATTAATTGCCCACCCCTGCGCTATTGGTTTTCTACGCGATGCACCTGCAGATGACACAAATCAACCGTTACAAATCACGTCACTCTCCAGCAAGGACAGCAGATAGGCAACTAGTTATCATGTCTTCTGCTCCATGAAACGCATGTTAATGCTCAGTAGTACACATATGGTACTTTAATGTATTTGCATTGTAATAAAATTTGATCATTTTCAATGGGCATATACTGTATGCAGCTGAAACGGGTAGCCTAGTGCATCCCACATTTTTCAACATAACATTTTAAAACATTATAGTCATTATGGCCTTTAGAAAAATGATTGTTTTGGGGGGATGTGGGGTAGTGCACTATAGGCCCCTGGCTTAAGAGTTTGTCCTTAATGGAGAAAAAAAAATCCCCTTATATTACTTTTACTTTTATACTTTTAAGTAGTTTTGAAACCAGTACTTTTACACTTTTACTGAAGTAAAAAGCTTGAGTTGATACTTCAACTTTTACAGAAGTATTTTTAAACCCTAGTATCTATACTTCTACTTGAGTAATGAATGTGAATACTTTTGACACCTCTGGGTGACAGCACCATAACAATCTGCCAAAGCGCCATCATTCCACGTTTAAGTGATCTGCATCCACTTTTCATGGAGGAGTTAATTTTGTGTCTTAGCATTCGCGCCTACGCACCGATCCATTTTAGCATAAATTTGAACATTTCACTGCTTTCTTTTTGTTGCCTTGGGGACGGCTTCATGTTGTGAGCTGCTATTGTAGTTGACTGACTTCCTGAAATTCTCAGATATTTTGGAGCCGTAGGTGTGAATATCTCAACTCAATATGTGTAACAGTGTATATGAGAGTCACCTACATCAGCATGAAACCCTCTATTGATCCTAATCTATGATCATTGTCTGTATGTCGATTGTTTTTGTGACACATCATTATTTTGCACTCTGTAGGAAGCGGAGGCGGGAGCGGAGACGGCCATAGATCCGGGGGGAGACGTCGTTTCCGGAACGCCACCAACCAATCACGCCGTAGACGACGAAGGGGGCGGGCAGGCCGCCAGCGCCGAGGCTGCGGGAGAAACGCCCCCGCCCGGCGAGCCGGTGGCGGTCGAGGAGATCAGCGTGAGGAGGCTGAGCCTGCAGGCTGCGGGGGGCGTGCCTGAAAGACGGGCCGGAGAGGAGGCGAAGCCGAGCGAGGAGGCGGGCGCCGCTGATTCGGAGCAGGCCAGCACAGAAACAGATGGAGAGGAAGGTACTCAACCTTTGTGCTTTTTTTTTTTTATTCCCAAGAAATGCAAAAAGTTGTCCCCCGTGCTTAAAGGTTAACCGCCCAGTGGTGCCATTCAAACAATATTTCATCCCATTTTCATCATATTGAAACACAAATCTGTCCTTTTTGTGTTTCCCCGTGTTCAGGCTCTCAAGTTAACGGCCATACTGTCCGCTCGCTTCCGTCTGTGCGTCATGACATCCACCGATACCAACGTGTGGACGAGCCTCTACCTCCCAGTGAGTGTGTGTGTCTGCTTGCACCGTAGCTTTTGTCTATTGCATCTGTCTGTGTCACATCTCCTTTGTGTGGCAGCGTGTCTGTGTGTTTGTGCATCTGTGTGTTTTGTGTGTGTTTGTGTCCATGTCCTACTCAATGATCCTGACTAAAACTACCACTGCATTTACTGCTACTGCTATTCTATAATGAGAAGTGTTGGAAAGGGGACGTGAGGACACTAGCGGGACATAGGGGATGCCAGTGTCTGCCAGTCAATGTGTCGGTCTACCGACTCCAGACATATCTTGATAATGCCCATAAATGGTTTAACAGAAGTTCAGGATGAATTCTAATGTCTTTGGCGATCCTTTGAATTTTCATTGCGTGCCACCATGAGTTTTTTGATTCCCATGAATTGTAATAACTTCTCTGACTTTCCCTCTAGCGCACAGGTCAAAATGTCCAGTACTTTGGTTTATGACATAATAACTTAATGTATGTAAAAATATTGCCATTGCCATCTTTACCATCAGGCTCAGCTGTACTTTGTGTTCAGTGCTAATTAGCAAATGTCAGCGCGCTAAAACTGAGATGGTTAAGCATGTTGTTAGCGTGTTTATGTTAGCATTTGGCTCACAGAGTCTGTAGACTTTTAGTTTCGTTCATGCAAATTTTGACACAGAATGCACAAATACAGTACATCGTGAAATTGATTTATGACCTTAAAATAGAGTATATGTCTCATAGCAGGTTGTATATGCTTTAAATTCAGCTGTTGGTGTTATCATCTGTCATTAATCGTTGGCTAGCGTTTATTCATACAGTTATGTGGCACCGAGACATTAAACACAGACTGTGTATCAATTATTAATTTCCTCTCAGACTGGGAGGCTCGGATCGACAGCCACGGGAGGATCTTCTTCGTGGACCACGTGAACAGGACCACCACGTGGCAGCGCCCCACCGGACCCCCGGCCCCGCAGGGCCTGACCCGCTCCAACTCCATTCAGCAGATGGAGCAACTCAACCGCAGGTGGGCTTTGTGAAGAGAAACGTATCGCAATAAGCGTTATGTTTCCCTCACGAGCAAATGCCGTTAAAAGCTTGGTTAGATGCGCAATATCTCCGATTACATAATAGGGCTGCAACTACCAATTAGGAAATGTCCATCCCAGTTTTTTCATAGTCCAAAGTGATACAAATCCCAGGGGTGTTCAGTTTGCTGTAAAACTGTGGAAATCGATTATCAAGGTAGTTGGCATTGTGCCATTCAACTGATCGACTGGTCGACTAATGGTTGCAGCTCTATTGCATGTGTATTGTAAGAATTTATACGTTATGAAGGAAAGAAAAACTGTTGAAAGTTGCAAACTCTGATTGTAACGAGTCCAGTCGGGAAATACATGAAGTTTTTGTATTAATCTGTCTTTGCTCAAAATGCTGTGAAATGTGTTAAGTACATAGTTTTATTCATAAGTCAGATTTCTTTTGCTGAGATAGTAGGAAACTATACTTGTACTATCTTTGCTCTCTACCAGGTACCAGAGCATTAGGAGGACCATAACCAACAGCGATCGGACAGAGGAACCCCCGGTTGATCCTCCTGAACCAGAGGGGGAACTGATGCCTCACTCCATTTCGGGTTGGTTTCATTAAACACATTACAAAACAACAAAACACAAATAGAAAAACTAGAGGTGTCGTTCATAAGAGCTCCGTACTCGTTTTGGGGAAGTACAAAAAACATTTGTCCAATTAAATGACTCACCTCTTGAAAAGGATTCATCTCTTGACATACTATTGCTGTTATAGCAGTAGTCTGTGGACACATGTGGTTCTTATCCCAGACACATAACGCTGGATGTGAAATAAGCTGCTTTCGTTAGCGTCTCTCTTGTTCATGGTCTGACTGGAATCTGTTGATATCGTTGCAGAATACCGACGAGAAAGTGCAGTCGCTCACTCCAGCGGCCGCTCGCGCCTCTCCCTGCTGCTGCAGTCACCCAGCGCCAAGTTCCTGTGCAGCCCCGACTTCTTCACCGTGCTGCATTCTAACCCTGTGAGTCTACCACGCTCCTCCTGCTCCGTCACCCCCGTACTCCTTTTACACAGCGTCTGTCTACACACAAGCAGACGCACTGTTCTCGAACTCTGCATGTTGACTGATTTAATGTCTGACACTCATCACCAGTGGTGGGACGAGCATAGAGTGCTGAAGGAGTTAACCAGTTGGTCATAGGCATTGAGCAACGACGGCACTCATTTTCTCACCTAGGGGAGGTGAGAAAATGAGTGCCACACCTCCGCATGTCCGTTTGAACCTGGACATGCAGATCGTTTTGGTTTATGTACAGGGGCGCTTTTAGGGGCAAGTAGCGAGGAGCCTGGGCACATACAGTAAAAAGTAAATGATCTATGGCAATATATAGTAGGTAATATGTTAGAAACAACGTTTTTTGTGAATTGGGTGACTTAATTATTTAAGACATTACTTTGGACTTTTTATTTTAGACTAATTTGAATGAAAAAAGACAAATTAATCCATAATTGAATGAATACTTTGCAGCTCTAGTGACTTGCAGTTTTCAAATGCAAAAACATTTCAAACCTCAGTTTATTCAAAGTCTCCAGCACCGCCATATGGATATGATGGCTGAGATCCATGATCAGAGTGACATTTGAACTATTTTAACACCATGCTGTATGCAGTATTGACCCTACACTAATCATGTTATAGCGGAGTATCATGTCTGGCATTTATTTTAAATGATTCAGGACATTTAGTGGATAAAAGAAAACTCCCACTGGCATTAGAAAGATATTATCCACACTGTCTTGAATGAAGTGAAATGACCCCGGAGCTCTCGTCTTTCTCCTGTCCCTCTCTGATGACCTCACCTCTCTGCCCTCTCTGCCCAGAGTGCCTACCGCATGTTTACGAGCAACACCTGCCTGAAGCACATGATCAGCAAGGTGCGTCGGGACGCCCATTACTTTGAGCGCTACCAGCACAACCGCGACCTCGTCACCTTCCTCAACATGTTCTCCAACAAGCAGCTGGAGCTTCCGCGCGGCTGGGAGATGAAGCACGACCAAACCGGGAAGGTGTGTGTGTGTGTGTGTGTGTGTGTGTGTGTGTGTGTGTGTGTGTGTGTGTGTGTGTGTGTGTGTGTGTGTGTGTGTGTGTGTGTTGACATTTGACCTGGGATCACCCCAAACTCTGAAGGTCATGTGTGTCCACTGATTGTTGTGTTTTCTGAATAATCCTCCCCTTGTGGACTGCATGTGAAGATGTGTTTCTGTGTGCACGTAGTGGAGTTTATCCGTGCCTGACCGCGGGTGTTCGCATCTCAATCCTCAGCCCTTCTTCGTGGATCACAACTGTCGCTCCACGACCTTCATCGACCCGCGGCTTCCCCTCCAGAGCTCTCGCTCCACCGGGCTGCTGGCCCACCGCCAGCACCTGAGCCGGCAGCGCAGCCACAGTGCCGGGGAGGTGAGAGACTAGCCGCCACTGCACCATTGACTCACCCGGAGTCAACTTAAGGCTAGGAGAGGCACTGCGATGTTTAGAGAGGCCGCTTTGAAGGAGGGGAAAAAAACAGGAAAGTCACCCTGCCAGTTCACCGAGCAAGGACGCTGCATTCAGTGTAACACAAGTCAGAGAGGAAAGAGTGAAACATCACCTGATTTAAAAACAAAGCTGCTTTTGACGTAGTCCTTCTCGATAGCCTACTGTATCCTCTATCTTCATAAACACACCGTATGTCGAATAATTGCGATGTTGACAGGTTGCTCCTACCTTGTTGCCACTCACCTCTCCATGGATGTACGTAGGAATGACAGCATCACTCAGTCGTTGTCAAATTAGTAGTGATAGCTCAGTTTGATTACTATAAACTCTCGGGGGACAAGAGGCTTTTGTTGCTTCTTGAATCCCTTGAAACTACAACACTATTGGTTTCAGTTATCTGGTAATGGTTCTTTGGATAAGTCTCCTGTGTATTAAATACTAATGCAGCAGTTTAACATTATTAAAATTAAGGGTTTTGTGGAATATCTGATTTTTGAGACTGGTGAAAACCCTTTCTGTTACAGAAAATTTTAAATGGTACATAACTGTTAAACAATGCCCATGATTAGCTATAGTTTGTCCTCTGGGTTTGACTTTCTAGAGAAACACTTAGAGGCAATTGAGAAAAACTTAAATTCTGGTGATCCATAGTTTTTATGACTCAAGAATCGGTGGGGAAAAAAAGGGATTTTTTTGTTTTGTATTGTCGGGGTCAAGTGTTTATTGTTACAATATTGATTTTGGCCACAAGGGGCTGACGTGCACCACTACCCCATGTTCTAAATAGGACGAAAAGCAATTTTTTAGAATACAATGGTAAATGGCCCCGTACTTGTATAGCACTTTAACACTACATGACATCATTCACCCATTCACACACTGATGAGAGGAGCTACCATGAAGGTGCCACATCAGGATTATCAACCATTTATACGGGAGCAATTTAGGGTTAAGTGTCTTGCTCAGGGACACAACGACATAGGCTAGCGGAGCCGGGGATCAAACCGCCGATCCTCTGATTGAAGGATGACCCTGCTCACCACTGAGCCACAGTCGCCCTGTACGATATATGTACCTTGCGTTTAGAGAGCACAGATGAATTGTGACTCAGCTGAAAGAAAACATGAATTGTTTTCATCCTCTTTAGAACATGAGGGTCGTGGTGCGCTTCAGCCTCTTGTGGTCGATAATTAGTATTACAACAACAAACGCATCAAAACGATCAGCTGCCAAAACTTGTTTCACAGATGGACCTCAGAAGTATTATCCAGGCAAAGCCTTTTTTTTCAACTGTCCAACTGAAGTCATAATCACTGGAGAGAAAACCATTTAGATCAGACTAAAATAAACAACCAAATCTTTTCTCAGTTCCCACTCAGGGCTTCCGTAGTATCCTGATATATGCAGCAGTCCTCTGAAATCATGAATTCTGGGCTGACTGGGATACTTATTAAATACAGAATCTCTGCAAGTAAATGTTTACACAACACTGGAATGAATTTCTTGGGAGATTGTGAATCCATCTCCGTGCTACGCGATGGAGAATGGTTGGCCGAAACATGAGAAATGAGGTGTGTAGTTCAGGTGTCCTGACAGGCGGGTCGGTCTCAGAACTAGGATGCGACCTGATCTGTAGTGCTTCCTTTTGTCGCAGGTGGTGGACGACTCTCGCCAAGCCAACCCGCCCGTCACGCCGCGCCCGTCCAGCACCTTCAGCGGCTCCAGTCGAAGTCAGTACCACGATGTGGTGCCTGTGGGTAGGTCAGGCACAATCACATGCGCGCATGCAGTCGATGCAATTGATGCAATTGATGCAATTGATGCCAGTGTGAACACGTGCACAAGCGAGACGCGGGGATAAATACACACGCCTCCTTTTCTTCCAGCCTACAATGACAAGATAGTGGCGTTCCTACGGCAACCCAACATCGTCGAGATCCTCCAGGAAAGGCAACCCGAGCTCGCCAGGAATCCCTCGCTTAAGTATGCCTCTCTCGGTTTTCCTCTCCCCTTCCTCCCCCTCTCTATCACTCTCTCTCCCCCTCACCCTCTCTCTCGCTCTTCCCCTCTAGCCTTGCTCACATCCAACACCTCCATTATCATCATCAGTCAAACTGAACACACAGTTAACCTTTAATCCTAATGGATTGTGTCAGTTTACCCGCTGACACGTGTGTGTGTGTGTGTGTGTGTGTGTGTGTGTGTGTGTGTGTGTGTGTGTGTGTGTGTGTGTGTGTGTGTGTGTGTGTGTGTGTGTGTGTGCAGGGAGAAAGTGCAGTTTATACGCAGTGAGGGAGTCTCAGGGCTGGCTCGTCTCTCTAGCGACGCTGACCTCGTCATGCTGCTGAGGTGAGTCCTGCTCGTGTGTCGGGGTGGCGGACCGTTTAATTGTTCCTTGTCAGAAGAAAAAAAGATAACCAGCTGGCTCTACCACTTCCAGGAATACAAGTCTAATTTGATCCACCTATGCTGAAATGTTCTAAGATTTATGATTCCTACACATCCGTTCCTCTCTGACCGTTCCGCGTGTGTTCCTCCCTCTCGTCTGCAGCTTATTTGAGGAGGAGGTGATGTCATATGTGCCGCCGTTGCTCCACCCAAATTACTGCCTCTCGTCTCCTCAGAGCTCCCCTGGTAAGTGTCTGTCTCACTCTATGTCTGCAGCCTCGTTATTGGCATGATACGCCATCACCCGTCTTTATTAAGTTCTGTCTTTTTATTACATTTCACGCCTTCCGCCGTGAGGATTGGTTTACATTGTATACTAAATAAAAGAAGCAATTTCATAGTACCTTCCTATATAACACAAGTTGATTTAAAACATGAATACACTCAGACACAGAAGACGTGCTTTAAATGTACACTCACATTCCCTCTTAACCCCAACCTATACACGCACGCACAGTTTTCTGTCCTTTATTCTCCTCAAGTCCTCAAAGGTGCTACATGAAGAGCATAGCTGTGATTGAGGGATAGACCCGTTTCCCAGCAGCCATTGTGAAATGTCATCGCTGAGTAAGCGCAGGTGTGATAAACGGCGTTAGTTATGGCCTTGTTCCATTTAGGTTGGCCTGGTCTTGTGCATGCTGTGACACGCTAATTAGAATGGGACCATAATTAACATTATCAATTACACCTGCGATTTACATGTTTAAATGGCTGCTGTGAAAAGGGCTACTGGCTCCACGTGGCTCATAACATGGCGATGGCTGAGCAAACAATGCTAATCGTGCAAACAGCAGCAACGGCGCCGACGGAGCTAATGGAGCTAACGGCGTTAGCCGTATGAGCGCAGTACAGAGGAGCGGCAGCAAAAACAAGGGCCATAGAAACTCGGATGAAACGCAGAGGGAGACATTACTCCACTTACATAGATAACATATCATAACACTTGGGCTATATAAAATAAAGTGAATTAAATTGAATATGTTTGCTGCTATTTTAATGCTCTGGATTTAGCACCGTTAAATGACCATGCACTTTTATTTATAAACCAAAACACTCATTTCCATAATAATCTGAAGGAAAAACTGATTGATGAGCAAAGATCAAATGTACAAAAAAAAAGAAACGGAATGTCCTTGTTCTCTTTTCTACTCTTGTATTTCAAACTGTGAAACTGGCATCCCAAATTATGAGTGTGAAAAAACATTTTAAATATGTTTTGGCTGATTTGGATATTTAGCGTTATTTACTGAAGCCAGAGTATACAGGCTAAGAAATGCAGCAGAGTGAGACTACATTAGTCATGCAAGAGGACTATTAATAGCCGACGGGGTCCCTTCGGCTGTCAGAAGCAATGCATCCTGGTACATGTAGGCACACTGCGTAAGCAGGAGAACTCAGCTCTCTGGGTCAATAGTGCACTTTATACATATATTTTGTGCCTTATTTTTATTAATTTTTTGCCTTAAGTTTATTGTAAGGTTGTTAGGAGGACCCAGCAAAATAAGTTTATCATTGTACAGAGTAACTGCCTGTTATCTGTGCATATGACAATACAAATATCTTGAATCTTGAATCAATATGGCACTTGCAGAGGAATTTATTGCTTCAATCGACTACATTTACCACTTAAAAGGTGGCAAATGTTCCCTTTTAAGTAGTTGGCCCGTACACAAACATACACTTCCTCTCTCCAGCTCATCCGTCAGTGTTTATCTACGACTGTCTGTCCATCTGTACTCTCTATCTAGACTGAGCCTGCCTCTAATCTTAAACCGTTCAACCAAAACACGGACAGATGAAGAGATGTGTCTCTGTGTATTTGTGTGTCTCTCTTGTAGCTACAGCAGTCTGATACAAAATGACAATCCAGGATTAACCTGCTCCAATTCTCCCATTTAGTTTGTATCCTTACCCGTTCAGGCTTAAGCCAATTTACGCTTTGGATTATTAAATATTTCATTTAATCTCAATCTCCCTGTCTCTGTTTTATACCCATCTCTGCCACCCCTTTTCTTTATCTTTTTACTACTCTGACTTCCATTGTCCTTTTTCTCCACCCTTTTCTTTCTTCCGTCTCTCTCTCTCATATGTACATCTCAGGCACCCAGCGAGCCAATGCCCGCGCTCCTGCTCCCTATAAGCGGGATTTTGAGGCTAAACTGAGGAACTTCTATCGAAAGCTGGAGACCAAAGGTTATGGACAGGGGCCGGGAAAAGTCAAGTAGGTTTTAAACCCTGCGTTTGAAAAGAGATGTATGTCTGGATTGTCAGAGAAAATCAAACATGAGCTTGCAGATTCATCTGGATGTTCTCTGCACGTTGTAGTCTGTTTACATTCGTCCGCCGCTCAGCGCCACATCACATGCTTCGTTGCTCCAATTGGTTGTAGGTTTATCCAGTTGATCCTTTGCTGCTACTCCGTCAATCTGTCAGTTACCATCGAGCCCACACTGTCATTAACCGCACTGGCTCGGCAGTGAAAACGGGTGAAAAATAAATAAAAATACAGATGTAAAGCCAACCGATCACAGTGTGAAAGCGTAGCGAGTCTATGGAGTGAGTCCCTGGGCCCCATTCCTCGTACCTGGAAAGCCGCTGCATGGCTTGCTGTTCTTAAGTTTATTTAGCGCTTAAGAAACTTATGGATGTGTTGAAAGCACTCATAATTATATGACAGTGTTATTAGTACACCATACATCATTATTGTAGAAAATGATAAGGGTGGACTCGTGATAAGAATACAGAGAATCACACACAATTTATTTTCACTGCTTCAATTGATTGAATTTCTGATTATGAATAATACATACATACTGATCCGCCCATACACATATTCAAACTCCTAGTTATATGGTAATCTACACATACATGTATATACACATATATAGTACATACGTACAGTACATATATCCTCATAAGTATATATTAATTCATATACTACTGCCAGCAGGCACATTTAAAGAAATATAAATCTGATTGATTTGGGTGATGAGGCACTTAAAATTAGCCGATACATTTTCCCAACACTGACACATTTAACTTGTCTGATATTTTGCGATGCTTATGTCTCGCAGCGGAGGTGGCGTTATGCTGCATTCACAGCCAACGCGTTGCGAATATTCGCAACGCGTTGGCTGTGAATGCAGCATTAGACTTTGCCATGATTATGGTCTTGACTTCCTCATATGCGTTCATGATCATCTCCTGCTCCTCCACGGAGACAAAAGAGGCTCTTTCTCTGATCTTATTTGCCATTGTAGCGTTTGAAGATCATGCAATCTGTGTTCGACTCCTCCCCCTTTTTGAAGAGGAGCGTGGACGCGCAAATATCCAGATGACTGACGTCTTGTTCGAATTAACGAGACTGTTTGAGGGCGGATCAGCCTTTGAGGAACCGACATAGCCTGACGTCAATCATCTCGGTAATTTAAGGTGGATAATAGGACATTTGATCGACTTTGTTGAACCAGGTACGAGGAATGGGGCCCTGGTCAGAACTGTCTGATGCTACGCTATGATTGGCCAGTCTGCGTTCGATGGGCGGAACATAGCGAAGGGTCATTTGGGTGCCTCTTGGAAATCCCCAAAATGAACTGAGAGATTACAGACCAATTAGAAAGAAAAAAAAGTGCAACACAAGTCAGATAGAACAATTGAAACATTGGGATCGATACAAAGTATGTTGTTATGTTCACAACGGGTCTAATTGTGTGTGTGTGTGTGTGTGTGTGTGTGTGTGTGTGTGTGTGTGTGTGTGTGTGTTCCCCCAGGCTCATCATACGCAGGGACCACCTCCTGGAGGACGCCTTTAACCAAATCATGTGTTACTCCCGTAAAGACCTGCAGCGGAGCAAACTTTACGTCAGCTTTGTGGGCGAGGACGGGTGAGAAAGACTCATGTCATTCCTTATCGAGTTTTAGGCAGTATATTTACAAATCAAGACAAAGAAAATACACAAAATAAATAAAAATCACATTCTGAACCACAGACGGAGAAGTCGTTATGGGACTTATTTGAACATCAATAGGTAGTGTTACGATAAACAGAGATGAGAGGCAGCATCTACACTGTGTTTTTCAGTGACTGATATCATACTCTTTGATAACTGTATTGTATCCTTGTCTTTTTGCAAAGACACAAGAGCCGATGATTACGTGGGTGTATCGTTAAAATAATGACCACTAGATTCAGCTCAAACTGTTGTCTACATCAGTAATTGCAGAAGAACAACACAACATTCCAACACGTTCTCATTGCCAACTGGTTACAGATGGACACTAGGTCAGTGTTTCCTTTAACGTCATTTTCCAACGTGCAGCAGAGTCTGATAGAATTAAAATATAACTACTTGGTTAGGTTCAGGGAAAGACTATGGTTTGGGTTAAAAAAGGGACGCTTGTTACTTGAATTAAGTAATTAGTCTAAGTTAAAATAACTCAATGTGGACTTTGTGCATCACACGGGACACTGTGTTTGTCTGACCCATACATCCACCACACCTCCTCTCTATGTGGACTTTGTTACTCTTTATACTATGTCTTGGCCTTTACTCCGGTCATAATGACTACCACCAGAGGCAGACCTGCCAAAACTGAGGCTAGAGGAGTATGAAGGCATCATAGTTTGACATCTGATCCAGGCGGCTCTGCTAAGTGAAGTAATGCGGAAGTGTCTTAAACTTGCATGCTCTCTACTGTCCATCAGGGGGCGACTCCTCTGGTTGTATAGAAGTCTATGAGAAAATGACTCTACTTCTCTCTTGATTTATTCCCTCAGTAAACATTGTAAACATGAGTGTATGGTCTAAATCTTTAGTTTCAAGTCTTCTTCAATACAGCATGATGTTCATTTAGTAAATTATGGTTCATTTAGAGTCGAATAGAGCATAAAGCAGGGGATGCTTTAGGGCGGAGCTACTGTGATTGACAGGCCTCTACCAGAGCCGTATACAGCGTCTCTAACCAATCCGATCAAACCGATGGGTGACGTCATGCCGACTACTAGTCTATGGTCGGATCACGCTGCCATATTTGACGGGGTGGGAGTGAGAACGTGTTGAAAATGTACTGATGTAATGTTCCTATACTGACATGCATGTGTGTTTCAATGTGTGATGTCTGCAGGCTGGACTACAGCGGGCCATCCAGAGAGTTTTTCTTCCTGGTGTCCAGAGAACTGTTCAACCCGTACTACGGCCTGTTCGAATACTCGGCCAACGACACGTACACTGTCCAGATCAGCCCCATGTCTGCCTTTGTAGACAACCACCACGAATGGTGAGGTCTCCATATGGTATATGTACCTATATCTATATGTATCAGTCTGTCTGATGTATGTTTGTTGAACTTAGCCTGCTGCCGTGCTCACTGTGAAGTGTCCGTCTTGTCCAGCTCTGACTGCTGCGCGCCGATCCTAAAATAGAAGTCATCTGCGGGGTGCTGTGGGGAAATTTCAATCAGCAATTTGTGGCTCCCCAGTCAGTTTTGCCTCAGCGACAGTGATTGGAAGGACGGACGGATGGATTGATGGATGGATGATCAGACTGATGAATGGATGGGCAGACGACTAGACAGAAAAACAATAATATGATATGCTGGATGAAGAAGAAAGCAACATTAACTCAAGTCTTCAGGGGGTTTGTTTGTCACGCTGGACAAACCTAATGGCACTTATCAAATTGAAGAATGTCAAGTCAATACTTGTGTTCTTGTAGAGACAATTTGTCTGACGTTAGAGGAGTTCTCACGACAGACAGGGCAGAGAAACATCGTCCCTGCTGCTTCAGCCGGTCTCTGTGCTCCAGACTTCAGCTCTGTTCTGACTCCATGCATCGTTCTCACAGTAAATCTCTGGGTGGGGGGGGGACGTTATTTATTGTCATAAACAATGTCACCATCTGGCGCATCCTCAGTTGGAAAGGGAACTTCAAATTTAACTTTAGCTCGTTTAATACTACATGAAACAAGAGACAAACTAACTTCCACAGTGTTTATGCATCCGCAGAGAGCAGATGGAAAGTCCCTCTGCTCCGTTACGACATCTGAAAGAGTAAACTCCCTCCATCTCGTGCTCAAAGCCACCAAACCCCTGGTCAGAAAACAATCCTTTGAGGGGACGATTGACCCTCTTGTTTTCTGTGTCGCGTTGTAGGTTTCGCTTCAGTGGGCGCATCCTGGGCCTGGCCCTGGTCCATCAGTACCTGCTGGATGCCTTCTTCACCCGACCCTTCTACAAGGGGCTCCTTCGCATGTAAGTCCCTCAGTCGACTTCCTAATTTCACAGCAGCCTGCAGGGCACCAGCGCCTCCAATCAGATCCCCCTCACTAACTCTATAAGGCCGTGCTGAGAATGTAAGTGTTTCAGTCAGATCCTCTCAGCCAGCAGCTGGCAGTAGGAGCAGCATCCTTATTAATAGCTTTTTTCCAAACAACCTCAAACCCTGCCAAATATCTGCACTAAGGACAGACGCTTATGTAATAAAAAGGGTTCTTAACCTCTTCACTGACATGGATCCTTTTTGGCTCCACCGTGATTATACCGACGGGCATTTTTTTTGTCATTATTTTTTTTATTGGTATTAGGCATCAATCAGACATTTACAAATGCTCTTCAGACAATTGCCCTCCCTGATGATGCTCATACTAGACATGTACGTATACAAGGGGTGAAAAAACAGAACAAACAACAAAAAGAAAACAAAAAGAAACAAAAAGAAAAAACAATGTATAACTAGGGAGCGATCTGTTTTCATTCTTATTCATTGATCCATGAAAACAAAATCATTTATTAAGCACATAGAAATGTATTTTAGATCCTAATACATGTCACGCACAGTAGTTTCTAATAACTATATATAAATAGTGCATGCTGCATTGCAGAAATAATTTGTTGTGATGGTGCAATACAAACAAATGGTGATCTACATTTTCATATTTAGTTTTTTCTATATAAAAATGTATCCAGATGATGTGCAGATTCACCAAAATGTGAAGAAATAAAAGCTAAGAAATGGCAATAAATAGCTAACTCACTGTCTCCATAGCAACACAAAGCTCAATGTATGATGGGAATAGTGATATTCTTCTCAACATAATAATATATATATATATATACACACACACATATATTAGCGATATATTATTATATAATAGCGAGTGTTAACTTCATGAAAATCTTCTTTTATTGATTTGCACATCAGCACATTTATTTTTATATATATATTGCTATATATATATATATATATTGCTGATGTGTATATGTAGTATTAGCTGTGTGTCCTGGTCAGCATCTCACATCCTCCACGGTACATCTCGATGGGGTTCATCCTGACACATAACACATTTGGGAAAACATATTTTCCTGCCGTGCATCAGGCCGGGTCTCACATTTGACTATCTTTGAGGACAGCTGTCTTGCGCTATTGTGCTTGGTCTAATTAACCTTTGACCCTCCCTGCTCACACTCAGCCATGGTTTATGAGTAACCCATCAATGCCTTGTTGACCTCCCTGCAAGCTCTGTGTAACCTCTGCCGCTGCTCATGCAGCTCATGTGACCTGAGCGACCTGGAGTTCCTGGACGAGGAGTTCCACCAGAGCCTGCAGTGGATGAAGGACAACGACATCGAGGACATGCTGGACCTCACCTTCACTGTGAACGAGGAGGTCTTTGGACAGGTGCGTGGGAGGGATTGAAGAAGAAGAGTCTTTCGTTGCTCAGGTCTTCAGGAATTGTGAGACCTGGTGAAAATACACCCATATTCAAGACTGCAATGTGTGCATGTGACTGTGCAGATCACAGAGAGAGAGCTGAAGCCAGGCGGGGCCGGTATCCCCGTGTCGGAGAAGAACAAGAAGGAGTACATCGAGCGCATGGTCAAGTGGCGTATCGAGCGAGGAGTGGCCCAGCAGACGGAGAGCCTGGTCCGAGGCTTCTATGAGGTACAGCGCTTAATTAATGAGGCTGTGAGTGTGAAGGGCCGATACGTACGATTCCTCTTCTCCAGAGCACATAATGGCTATAATACACTCCACACAGGTAGGGACGCGACGATGTAGGCCTTTATTAGATAAAAACACTCACAGTAAGTCGAACGTTGGGAATTTCTTCTCGCTTGCGATCACAGTAAAAGAGTATAAAATAGTGCCTGATATTGAAAATATAGGAATTATTATTTAAGAGACTCACACAATGTTGCTATTTTTATTTTTTAAATGACTTTTTTTAATGTATCCTTCATTTGAGCAGCGGGAACTTGTCATTCATCACCTTATTTAAGATAGTTCAAAGTTTAAGATAGTTAATCCTTCTCTTCTTTTCGACCATTACAAACTCAAGAACCCATCAGCGTCCTTCCACCCACACTCCGACCGACTTCTCTCATTTTCACCGGTGGAAAGCTAAAAAATAGTTATAGTTACTGGTGTCTGTAAACTACTGAGAAGGGTTACATTTGTATGCACGGCTCCGCTTGGATCCAATATAAGGGCCCGTTCCTGCCGAGCATCTCTGGAGTGGTCCGTTCAAACTGCGTGTGCAGTATATTTATCGGAGAAAGAACGTATTCCGGTTTAGGTTTTAAGAAGACGGATGTTGACACGTGACAGCTCCCAGTCCCACACGCTGTGGGAGCTCAGAGCGGACTGTAATCTGGACTTGCGCCAACATTCTGCTGCTTCCTCGTGTGTTTTCACAACTGGTACAAACCCAACCCGTTGCCTGCAGATTACCGGGCCTTTGTGGGGATACGTGTGAGTTTACAGGCTTCGGTTGGATTCAACAAATCAAATCCAACATTTACCGTGAACAAAACGGATGAAAATTTTGTCCCACCATGTTTATCTTGCTGCCATCTGCCTCACTGTGTAAATCTCCACACTTAAGGAGCTACTGTCTTAGTCAAACAATGTGATGTATGAGTGAAGATGTCAATTAGAGGCTGCACCAGCATGTGATACCATGTGTTCCTCCGTGTGCGTTTGTTAGGTGGTGGACGTGCGACTGGTGTCAGTGTTTGACGCCCGGGAGCTGGAGCTGGTGATTGCAGGCACGGCAGAGATCGACCTGGCAGACTGGAGAAACAACACCGAGTACAGAGGAGGTACGTAGAGACATAGAAGGAAGTGTTAAACATGCAGCGTGAGAAACAGTCCAATGCGTACGCAAGTGTATACACTGGCTCATTTTCTAGTGACAGAGTCATCCACAACTTGAAGCTGCGTGTGTGCAACCAGTCACCTTCTGGAGTCAGGGGTCCGCTCACACTCGACACAATTCAGAAACTCTGGAGGAAATCAAGTTGAGTGTATTAAACTAGCGAGACAGCCAGCTGCGTCATTAACCAACCTACATAGCCTTTAATGAGGACGCAGCCACTGCAATGATGGGCGTGAGAGAGGCGGGGCGAGGCGCTCCACTAACGCCAATTGGTTTGGTCCAATTTAGGGGTGTCTGACATCATTTAAAATATTTTTCCAGACATGAATATAGGAAATATATTGACCTCTTTTGGGGCCCCTGCAATTCAAACCAGGGTATACCTCTGCACCTCTTAACCTCGACCACTAGGCTACCCTTTTTGTCTGTTTCCTGTGAATCAGGAGAAAGAATGCTTGGGTTTTCCTTATATTACTATATATTATCCAGGAGACACGTATACTCAAGTAGCATATTTACAACATGTCGCCCTAAATGTAGCATAAGATACGTTTTGATGTTTCTGATGCTGATGTTTGATCAGGTAGAACAGTTATTTTATTTTTAGTTCATGAGTTTAGTTAATATTGATTTCAATTCATTCAAATCTTCTAAAAAAAGAAAAAGTATATATGTATAAATCCCTGTACATTCTGCTGCTATCGTATTAACAACTCACTATACAATCAATAGTGATTCTTGAGTTTGAGAAATATTTCCATTGCCTATTAAACAACAGATATTAACAGCAATGTGCTTTGTAATGAGCACTTGGATGTTTGGTGGAGTTATTGCTCTTTAATTATTGTGATTCACATTGCGTACAGCGCAGGCATGCAAGCGCCAGTGTCCAAACCATTTAGAGGAGATCCCATTAAAAGGCTTTTTAAGGGTCTGGCCAATACAGTGGAGAAAGCCGCCAGCAGCGGGGAGACGAGAGCGCTCCAACCGACAGTCGTCCATGACTCAGTGTGAGGCTCTTTTAATAGAGGAATCGACTGAGACGGACCAAACAGCTCCGGACATTAAACATTTAACGGCGGAGCCCGCTGCAAAATCACAGAGGGGCGGGAGTGAGATGGAAGGGAGGAACCGGGGACAAGAAGCCTCATTTGTTATTCATCTGACTCATGCACCATCATCGTCTATCTCCACCCCCTCCCCTCCCAGGTTACCATGACAACCACATAGTGATTCGCTGGTTCTGGGCAGCTGTGGAGAGGTTCAACAATGAGCAGAGGCTGAGGCTGCTGCAGGTAGGGCACACCGGCGACCGCACGCACGCAGGCTGCCCCCGTGTGGCGGCCGGGGGTTCCTGCAGGAACACCGCAGATGAGCTGGATGATGTGCTTGTGCAGGAGGCTGTTACCATCATAGTTTATATGTAACTGGATTACACAATATGCAATCTTTCTGTTTTCATTGAAGCCTCAGTTAAACGCACAGCACTAAACAGACTAATTTACATACAAGTTTGAGTCTCGCAGCCATAGATGCAGTCAGAGGCATTCTGCAGATACTAGCAGTGTCTTCAGAAGCTGCTTTCATACTTTGTGTGACGAGTGTCGCCCTCTTCTCTCTAGTTTGTGACCGGCACCTCCAGCATTCCCTACGAGGGATTCGCGTCTCTCCGGGGCAGTAATGGACCCCGCAGATTCTGTGTGGAGAAGTGGGGGAAGATCACCTCGTTACCCAGGTAGGATGGTTTTAATGGGATGACTGCAGAGCCTTTAGGCACTACACAGGAAAAGATTCACTTTGCAAAAGAAGTTGGAGTTTTTTTTTCTTTTGACTTTTCTTCTTCCTCACCCCACATTTGTATTTTACATCAGCCGTCCCGCTAGATTCAGTATTGATTATTACACATGATTAAACAGTGACCAACATTGGCCTCAGTGTGCACAATAGGTTGTGAAGGTGTGTTTGGCAATGTGCACAACAATCCTGTCTCTCTTCAGGCTTTAGTATTCTTTCATTACAATCAACTAACTCCTGATGGCTGAGGCCATTGTTCTGCTGGGTTGTCGTGCTTTGAGGTCCATGCAAAATGGGTGAAATTCATAGTGTGGCTGGGCTCAGCCAATATGTCAATTTTAAGAAACACACGGAGCCTTTCTGGATCCAAGTGATTCAACATGGTCTCTACCAGTGTTCCCACGTTTACTTTATCAGGACATTTGGTATAAGGCCTTACACAATCCAGACGTCTGATCTCGTACATTTAAGGCATTGTCAGATTTTTCTATTCTTTGTCTATTATTTCTTCTGGTTAAGTCAATCAGCCGGTGTAACTTCCAGATTTGGCAATTGCTAATCACACTTGTACTATGTCATTGGTGACTATTGTAAAAATCTTTAATATTGTATTCTTGCAAGCTGATATGAAATATAAATATGAGGTGAGAAAAAATTATTAAAAAGGCCCAACTCCTCATTGCAATAGTTGGTGTATGGTCCCTTACCAAACTGATCACAGTATATCAGCAGGGCCCTGCTCCATTTAAACCATATACATCTTAACAGGGGGGGAAAGCATATTAGGCCTAATATCATGTCCAACAAATACCATTTATTCAGGATTCTATCTGTGGATAATTAGCTGAATTACATGTTTTATAGGTTTAAAAGTTGTACAGTACTATTTATACAAAGCACTCTTTATGATTTATACATATGCTTAATGTATGAATCATCTATCTGATAATCTTGTCCGTCTCCATAGGGCTCACACTTGCTTCAATCGTCTGGACCTGCCCCCTTACCCCTCCTTCTCCATGCTCTATGAGAAGCTGGTCACTGCTGTGGAGGAGACGAGCACGTTCGGTTTAGAGTGACCTCCAATCAGCTCGCACGCAGCTTCAGCTCTGGAGAGAGAACCATCTGGAAACCCACCGCTCTCACTGAGAAGAGACATGGAAACTAAACTAATATCCTCAAATGGCAACTAACCACACCTCCCCCACCCCTTCACCTGTGGAGAACTCTGCAGATGTTTTATTTATTTTTCCCCGACTGGCTTTTCGTCACTCGGCAGCTCTCAGGCTCCGTTCCGATTCTCCGCCTCTCTCTCGCGTATCTCAGAGAAGTCCGTGAAGTGAACACCTTCTGGTGGAGAGGCGGACAGCCGGAGAATGGTTTGAAAAGCTGTACAGTACAATTTCTTGTTTTCATGGTAACCGTTGTTCATTGAGCCACATGTGTGCTTTATCTCTTCAGTTAATGGCCTTGTTTACTGGATTTCTAGCACCTCCTCCTCCTCCAACCTGCACCAAACACTAAGCTCCCCTCTCCTTCTCTGGACCTCAAAACTGTGTCCTTTCTGCACCGAGGCTGCAACGTTATGAACTTTAACACACACACACGCTAACCACCTTTGCACAAAACACACACACACACACACACACACACACACACACACAACATAAGGAATGTTGGTCTTGTTGATGTTGCAAACCAGTGTTTTCCCCAAGATTTTTTTTATCAGCATAGAAAGATATGACATTTTAGAACTGGATGTTGGCTGGTCCTCCTTGCCTGTCTGAGAGTAGGGGATACACTGGAGTGCACACACACACACACACACACACACACACACACACACACACACACACACACACACACACACACACACACACACTCACACTCACGCAGATAAACATACACAAATTGTATGTAGACTGAAAATACACTTGTTTTTCATCGTTTTGAATGCTGAATATGCTGGACAATGGGTTACAAATCATCAGTGACACCTACGGACAGTGATGATTACAGCAGGCTCCGGTCAGGACTTTAACCCCCGAGCTACTGCGTCATCGGAGCTCTTACATGGGTATGGGAAGGTAAAGACACACCTGAGACATGCGGCACCAAGGTGCTCACCAAGGTATCCAGTATCTCTCTCACACACACACACACACACACACACACACACACACACACACACACAGATAATAGTGCGTACAGTATTGCAGCACTAGCCTGCTGCGGGTGCACTTTCTTCCAGTATGACAGACGTACTCAAGATACACTGACTGACACACTTCAGTCAGACAGAAGGGTTCCTGTCTGACAAAACTATTCCACACAGGCGTCATGAGCAATAGATGCACTTTCTCTCACAGACGGGTGACGGCCGCTCATAAGTATGACAAGGTCCCTCTCACTGATGTGACCCCAGTCCCCACCCAACCTACGAAAGGGATGAATGTACCAAAAAAGTGACCGAATGTATGAACCTCGAGCAACTCTGTGCGGCCCTGGAGGAAGGTTTCACGAAACTCAAAGTGGAGGGAAAGGAAAGGTGACGCGGTTGCTTGAGGCAGGAGGACGACTTCACCCTGATGTTGGCACCGGATTAGGCCTTCTTAGCCGAAAGACACTAGCCGGGCGTCACCCCAGGAACCTGGTCGGGATGCGGTGGTGGGACCTTTTTTTAGTGCCTCTTGGGTTTTCCTGACCATAAAGTGAAATTTCATAAGGAAAGCTATTTTATTTCCTTGTAAAAAAAAAAAATAGAGAAAAAAAAAAATAACGAAGAAAAAGACCAGATCCATGTGTCTCCCAAATCAAAGATGGTGAAACTTGAAGGTAGTCGTGGTTTTAAATCCCCAAACCAGATGTGAACACAAGGGGGCGGTAAAGGGTGCCGTTGTTACAACGGCACCTTCAAAGAGAAGAACCAGCGGTTCCCTCCTTTCTGAACGACCCGGCCCGGCGTGAGGACGGCGACGTCGGCGGGGAACAAGCACCAGCCTGCGGGGCTGTGTGGATATATCAGACTTCAGAACATTTGGCATTTAAGTCCATGCCAGGCAATAGTTTTGTCTTATAAGCATGTGATTCAATTTCTCAAACTCTCAAGTGCACGACCCAAATCCCAAGGTCTCACACACACTTTCTTACATGAAATACACACACGCATACTCGTTTTCTATGGGGTGCATGCAAGATTACACCTACTGTACAGAGTCCTGTTGGAGCCAAACCACATGGGGGGGAAGAGGAGGAGGGGGGGGGGGGGGGGGGGGGGCGAGAATAGAGCCCCACATGTGATGCGGGACGTGGAGGCAGACTGTCGTACCCCAGCCCCCCACCACCACCACCTCCACCAACCCCTCTACCCAGTCCAATACTGCATGCGGGATCTTCCCGGTCAGCTCTGTGAGCTGCGCCGAGGGCAGAAACCCCTAGATGGCGTTGTGTTATAGCTCGATATTGCATGCTGAAATAGTGCAACACACTGTCCTTACTAGCTTTTTTTGCATGAGGATATTGCTATCCATTCAGAAAAAGTGTGGGCGAGGGAGCTGGTCAAGTTGCGTCACTTTGGTCGTGGCATGCGGCCTTCTGCTTACCGTCGTACCCTGAAGCGCCAAGCGCATGGGGTCACGGCGCGGGAATAAAAAAAGGTGCTCCAGTCACTTAGTTTTAGCTCCGGGAATGAAGCGCGAATGCAATAGTTTTTTTTTTTTCTCTATGACAGTGTAACAGCAAGTGTCTCGGCAGCATGTTTAAAAAGAAAAGGTTAAAAAAAAAGTGTTGTTACTTTCACATGTGCGTGTCTTCCTATCTTAGTAACAGGTCGGTGGTCATGGTGCATCGCTCATGAATCGGTGGTGAATCAATAGGGCTGTTTTTTGATTTTGTGAAACGTGAGAGCACATGTTCGTGTACCATGTGTGCGGTCCTTGTTCGTCTCTTTGTATATAAATGTATATGTGTGTCCGTCCTGTTGAGTGTATAAATATATATTTTGCACCGAATGTACCAAAGGTTTGGGGCTTGCAAAGTCAACCATTAGGCCTGCTCTCTCTCTCTCTCTCTTTCTCCTTTTCTCTCTCTCTCTCTCTCTCTCTCTCTCTCTGTCTAACAAACACATCCCACTTCTGGCTCCTGCCAAATCCTTACAGACCATCACCACCTCATCAGATTTGTGGCATGGACAACACAGCGCTTCACGTGATAGGATGTATTCACCTGGGTCAGTTTGACGCTTTCCATTAACGAGGCCTCCCGGCTGCAGGGGACGGGTAAGACTGATCACTGGCTTCACCTCCAGATGGAGGCAGCTGCACCTCTCTTCCTCTCCTAGTACATTTCTGACAGGACACGTCTCCGGTTTTCAGAATTCCACTCTATGCAAAGCTCCTGTGTGTGTGTCTCCATTTCACCCCAATGATTGTAATAAAAGAGAACAAATGGCAAATTTTGATTAACGATACGTGACTCTTATTCATCTTTTACAAGAATTGTGTGCCGATTTGAATGAGTAAAATGACGAAATGTGTTATCTTTAAAGTACATTATAAAAGTGAACCTAAGTATAAACATTTTAAAGATAATATGGGGATAAATATACATACAAAATATCACATTATAAAACTATGCCTATCCATACTTAACATTGTCTTCATGGGTTCGGTGCTTCCAGTGCCCTGCAGATGCTTTGCCATATGGACAGATGTGTGGAAACTTATTTCTGACAGGAAAAGAAAAACATGTGTTTGTGGTAGAAAATGATCAAAAGAATGACAAAAATAAAAATACTCATGGTAAATTCAAATTATTACTAAGTAAGTTTGACTCTACATTAAAAAAAATATTACAAACACATTTTAAACAATTATAAGATACTAACTTAAAATCTGGCTGATCTCATAAAAGTATGACTTAGTTATTATGACTCATCATCAACTGGCGACCTGCCCTTCGCCCAATGCCAGCTGGGATCGGCTCCAGGGACCTTAAATAGGATAAGTGGTTTTGGAAAGGGATTACTCATCATTGTCAGGAAACTGTCATCAAAGGATCTGAATCTGAATCATGTATGTTTCACATACAAGGAATTTGTCCATAACAATAAACATTTAAAGTCTTAGAAAACTAAGTCAAAAGTAAGTCATAGTTGTGAGATTTTAAAAAGTAAACAATGAGTCGAAGGTTTGATTTATTCTGTCATATTTATGAATTAGACAGTCAAAGATTTGACCTATTTCACATACATACTCATATTTCTGACCTCTCATGAGAATGTTTTATTTATTTATGTTGCACATTCCTGAACCTTTCATTGTTTGTTGTCTTTTCTTTTCCACTCTCCATTACACATAGCTGTGGAGAACATGAGGACAGTTCACACACCTCAACGTTTCAAATCAACTCGACCTCCCCTTTTTTTTTAAACACAACGATACTGCGCATGCGTCAAGCCGTGACGTGTCGAGAAAGTGTCAAACAGAAGGATGTAAAAAAAGAAAGATCGAAAACTCTCTAGATAAACTTCCTACGCCATGTAATAGTCGCCGCGGTGGTAGTCTGGATACTCGGGCCTCTGGAACCAGCCAACGACCCGCTCCTCCTCAGTCGTTTTTTGGGGAAATCGGTTTAACTCACTTGTGAAGCCGCGACATTGACCGCCGAGCTAATTTAGTTAGCGACAGTTGAGCTAACCGGAGTCGGTAACGTTAACAGTCGCGCGCTGACCGGCTTAGCTAACACTACCATGTAACTAACGCAACGCTGGCAGCGGAAACGGTACACGGACTCTTGGCTTAGTTGTGTCGTTCGTCTCCCACTTTTACTCCCATTTTTACTCGGCGTTCAGCGCAGCGGCATCCAGCCGAGGGGCAGCTGGCAGCGGGACCGACACCCGCACGTTCCCCGGGGGAGAGGACGATGTCTCGGCGGAGGATGGACGGCCGCAGCGGGCTCGCAGCGGGGCTGCTCGGGGAAAGTCAGACCCCCATCAGCACAGAGCCGCTGGAGAGCGTGTACGATATCACCGGAGAGCTCGGGAGGTGAGTCCAACCGACGGGACAACAGAGAGGGAATCTGAGTATTATAGTGCATAACGGAACAACTTATCACGGTCCTGCAGACACCATACTCCTATGGTGTCTGTAGTATGGTGTTATGCACTATACTACTCAGATTACAAGGTTCATGAGCTATTGATTTACCTAGCTGCCTAACCTTATAGTTAGGTGATACAGGAAGCCTTATCAATGCAGACTGTGTCATTTCTATGTCCATTTCTATCACATTCAACTCAGAGATACTTGTATGAAGTAGTCTAATTCTTGATAATGGTGGACACATTGTATTGGTACATGGTTAAAAATGACAGTTTCTGTGTAGTTGGAGACTGGACTGGGTGAGCAAGTTGTTGTTACATTGTCACCACCATTAAACACGCCACACATCACCTCTGGATGACAGAACCATTCAATGTGTCCTTTCTATCTGACATTGTCTCATTTCTGTAATTGTAAGCATGAATAGCACGCACACACACACACACACACACACACTTTTAACTACACTTGGACTCTGTACTGTAAGCTTCCACCCCTGTAAATACACGAGGCTTGCAGTGTCAGGGTGCTGACTTGTTCGTGCTACAGTAGACCTTTGTCGTGTGTGTGTGTGTGTGTGTGTGTGTGTGTGTGTGCGCCATGGCAACAGCCGAGATGTCTGAGGTGTGTTTCATGCAAGTGATGTGTCATGCAGCGTGTACTGTATAATTCTGATTTCAAAGCAAGAGGAAGGAAACGAGCAACCCGACTTTTCGAAAGAAGAAGTGGTTCTGGCCACTGTTCACTTATTTTGTGTGCAATTTGCCATAACAGGAAGTACTGAGATGCAATACTTTAAGGAACATGATGAGGCCAATTTCTGGTTCTACTTTTGACCTTTTTAAGGCCTGCGTAGTTCTGCACATTGGCACAACATAGTATTGCATTAAACTAGAAGGTTTCTGTCTCAGTGTTTCCCTATTTCTTTATCAGGCTGCAACTTTCTGTCAGGAGTAACAACAAGTCTGTTACCTGCCCAGCGTCAAACCACAGACAAAGTCAGCGGCTAGCTGGTTAGCGTAGCAGCTAGCAAGCTAAAGAGTCAGAAATGTTTGGTGTCGACCAAACCAGAGCTACTAGTGTGAGTGTTGGACATGCATCCGCTGATGTTTGGGAGAGAAGACGTGAGCCATGAAAACTGGTATCAGCCAATGGCACGTGGTGGCTGTGTCTGTCACCTTTTTTCTTAAATGGGTTTCTCCCCCCTGCCAGCCAAAAGCTGATTCAAGCAATTCATCAATTTTGAAGATGAGTTTACCTTCCGTGAGGACTGTTATTCAGCCTGTAATTTAAACGGCTGTCAACGAGCTCTGTGAAGAGAACATAGCCCAGATGACGTCGTCAGTGGTGATTAACAGGAAGAATGAAGTTTAAAAGGTGTGGACAAGGAGAGTCAAACAAAGAACCACTGAGTTGCATCATGGGAATTATAGGATCCCGCTGTTTTGGAGCTTGAGTGTTCAGGAAGTCATATATATATATATATATATATGTATGTATGTACATATGTATGTATGTCCCACAACTTTGATAAAGTTACATTTTTTTATTTTTATTTCTGGAATGCTCCTTTAATAAGTTTACCGTTAAAAGTGAAGCATAATGACATCATATCACATGTCACCTTACACTAAAGTGCTCATTTAACGTGATGAGGAGCCAACACTTGTTTTTACTTAGTCTGTAAGTGGCTGCCAGATACAGAAAGCTATATGAACATGGCGTGGAGTATCATGCTGTTCTATCCGCTTTGTGTATCAAATGCTAAAACAGCAGGAAAATATCGGACTTATAGCGGTAA
Organism: Myoxocephalus aenaeus; assembly: GCA_038501785.1. Lineage (NCBI taxonomy): Eukaryota > Metazoa > Chordata > Actinopteri > Perciformes > Cottidae > Myoxocephalus > Myoxocephalus aenaeus. The sequence goes on along the minus strand of JBAMJR010000038.1, from coordinate 132,776 downwards.
CAGGCGGCGCTGTAAAGTAGGATGGTTCAGCTCCATTGTGCTACTGTTTCAGATAAGTCTCTTTGTGAACTCTCACTGTCCTCGGGTTCTTGCAATGCAGTTATTTTTTGATTTAAATAGTCTTTCTCTTTTTGTCGCCGTCATTGCGAGGCCTTGTGTAGAAGTGCTTCCACTAATTGAATCAAATATCAGCCAAATGTTTTTTCAGTGAGGGGAAGTTTGCTCTAGTTCTCAGGACAGTTTGAGAGTTAATCGTTTTTCCGGCTTTCTTGTTTAGGAGATAAGGGGACATATCCTGCTCATTTCCAGGTTCATGCTTGTATTTTTGAACGTGTTTACATGCCGTAGCGTTCAGAAAAAGTAATTTTTCTCTTACAGTCTGAACATACCTGTATTCCTACTCTGTCTGAAATGCAGAACTGGCTCTGATTGGCTGGTTAGAAAGAAACAAAAACACGGTGCGTCGTTACCACGGTGGCTCTCGAGTTGTGGCCGATATATTGTAATGAGCCTGCAATTAAGGCTCATTACAAGGTGCTCCAGTCATCAACGAAACCATGGCATGAAAAAGGAAGAGGAGCCAGATCTGAATTGGCTTGTTGAATCACATCTGGTCTGATTTCAAGGTTTAAGGCACTCCAGATACCAAAATGTGAGTTTTTCACGATATGTCCCCCTTTAAACAGTTTTGAATATTATGAGTAACGAACACCCACATCAGCGCTGCATGCTTTCAGTCATTCCATGAGGTTATTGGGTTGTTGCCATGATGAGGTTATTGGGTTGCTTCCATCTAGTAGCTGATAGCCACTATCTTCCCAGCTTGAGTAACGGGAACAATTACCCCAATGATCAAGACGTAGCAGCACCATTAGCACCAAGCTATTCTGGGTGAGATAACACACAGATGTAATCTAATGATTGCACCGTTGTCCCCATGCTGCAATCATTTACACATAGCCCAGCTATTTCTATTTTATTTTTCCCAGATATTTCTATTTTATTTTATTATTATTGTATATATCTTTTATCTTTAATTTTATTAATAAAGTATATATTCATTCATTCATTCATAGCCGTATGCCATTCAGCGTGGGAATATACAGTAAATTAATTAATGTCATGTAGTGTTTTATTTTGGAAGTATTGTGGGGACATTATAAAAGAGTTAAAAGTAGTAAATACTTAATACAAAACTGCCTTTAGCGCTCCTCGTTAGCATACACTCGAATGTGAGAAACCTTTTCAAGCCGAAACATTTATTGTGATACATGTTGGGACCTTAGTTTCAATTCCATATAATCCAATTTTACATCACATTTTAGAAATCAAAGCTTTATAATTGAACTAATTGGAGAATGTTTGATCTTTTAATGGAAGAAATGTATCTGAGATCGTTTCATTCAAGGATATATACTTATACTTTGTTACTGAAGCTGATCTTTGTCTGACTAAAAGCGACGCTTGCCCACTTTCTCCTCCCAGGGGGAAGTTCGCTGTGGTGAGGCGCTGCGTGGAGAAGGCCACTGGGAAAGTGTTCGCCGCCAAGTTCATCCGGAAGAGGAGGCGAGGTCGCGACTGCCGGGCAGATGTCATTCACGAGATGGCCGTCCTGGAGACGGCCCGCAACAACGCCCGAGTGGTCAACCTGCACACGGCGTACGAGACGGACCACGAAATCGTCTTACTGCTGGAGTTGTGAGTTCACAACGGACCCACATGTCATGTTTCACAATCTGTCTCAATGTGTCGACCACAAACATGCACAACCAGCAGAGTGATCCTGGGAAGGCCTGTGTAAGGGCAAAGTCCTGTTTGTCCAACGTTCAGGAGCTGAGGCGCTGTTTTTGTTGTTGTTGTAATGCTCGTTGATCAACAGGTTTATCCGGTTTAGAGGCAAAGTTACTGTACAGATTGAGCTGAAACTCCAGATCTAGATGAGCTGCGTGGACATCTTCTGAGCTACTATCAAAACAGAAAACTAGATGTGAGGGCCACAATGGAAATAAGAATACACAGTTAACCAATTAAATCTTTTAGGACAATCCACTTTATTGATTCACGACAGCCTGGACGGCTCCAAAAGAAGCGGAGGAAAAAAAACTAAGTTGAAGAACCTGAAACGTAATGAAATCAGGTGAACTTTGTACTCTGCACCACCATTTCAGGGCTTTGCATCAACTTTGGCTGACGCTCTTAGCTGCAGTGCTTTACAGCGAGTGAGCAGAGAGAATGCTGCTTTCTTGCTCAATACCACTTTGCCAGGACATGTAGGATCAAAACCAGAGGCCCTCTGGCTATGGGTTGGCCACTAAAACCACCAATACAGTATATTTCTGTTTTAGCGTTGAAAGTGCATCGCATACAAACTGCTTCAGATGTTTCTAAACCGCCGGGTGTTTTACTCTCCGTGGACATTTCAGTCGGCGGCCGTTTCATGAACAGTCTCCATGGTGTTGACGGTGTGTTTTCTCTTTGCCCAGTGCGGCCGGTGGAGAGATATTTGACCACTGCGTGTCTGAGGAGCTGCTGCCGGAGGCCCAGATCACCCGTCTGATCAGGCAAACCCTGGAGGGAGTCCACCACCTCCACCAGAGCAACCTGGTGCACTTGGACCTGAAGGTCTGCACACACACACTCGCTCACGCAGAAAATCTGGAAATTTGGAGTCGAGGGAATCTATTTTTACGTCCTCACTCGCTTCGCCACAAACTTCCCCCATAAGTGGTCGACGGCGTGTTCCCTTTTTTTTTTTTAGAGAAGTTGTGGATTCCAAAACCCCAATTTCATATTTTCATGATTACAGTTGAGAAGGGTTGTAGGTGTGCAACGGGGGGAAAGCGTGAAAGCACAGTGTAAAACAAGTGATTTTTACAGTGCCGCAACATTGACACAAGCTTTTGTTCCCAGGCCTAAATTAATGCCTACAATAATGCCAATGTAAATTTGACCAGGGCCGAGGCTTTAACATGACACACTGATTTGGCTTCAGAAACTCTAAATAGATCGGTGTGTTTGGTGTAAACAAAACGAGCGAGTACTGTATGTTCTCAAGAATGATGTAATAATTCAACAATAGCAGTGTTTGCAGTGTTATATGACCAGTGTATTTCCACTTAAACCAGTAATGGTGCTACAGAACGGTAAACACCTCTCATTATAGAATGACAGTTCAAAGAGAACTCAGAGTTATGTGTTAGCTTTTGAGTTTAAAGTACAGCATGTCTTATCTTTGCAGTACTTGTATCTCTCTGCATGATGTTCACCCCGCTTTGTTTCACCCCTCAGCCGCAGAACATCCTCCTGACCAGCCTGTCTCCTCCGGGAGACATAAAGATTGTGGACTTCGGCCTGGCACGCAGACTGGGCGCGGTCGGAGAGCTCCGAGAGATACTTGGCACGCCCGAGTATGTGGGTAAGGTGATGTTCATAAAGAACGCTTTGATTACTCAGAAGACATCAGGCAGGATCTGCCATCGCAGGCACGGCCGCGTTTCAGTTGGCAAAGTCCTGCAGAGCGAGACCCGTCTTGTGCAGCTGATGGAAACGCCTATGTAGCTCTGAGGTGCAACTCTCAGAGATAAAGTAGTTTATGGATACTGAGACATTTGTAGCTTTCGCAGCATTCTAAGTGTGCTGTTTTATGTCTCGCCTTCCCGTGTATATTTTACTTATAATAAATAAGACAGTAACTAAAGACACAACAGTCAGTTGTGGTGAAACTAAACAACACACAACACGAGGTATTAAATGATCATCAACATTCTTGTAAGATTGAGTGACAACTGATTTATTTTCTTTCATGTCCTCACTAAGCTCCTGAGATCCTGAATTATGAGCCAATCACGACAGCGACCGACCTTTGGTGAGTCTATTCTTGCAAAACCGCCGCTGTTGCAATTTGAAAAGAGAACGTAGCGCCGAGCGTCATTTCTGTTGTATAAACTGTAAACCCGCAGCGATTTGTGAATGAAAAGGAAAGCGAGCCACAAAGTAGCTCTGCAAATGCTAATAGCCGTTTACAGTTTGGCTAATCATTTTAATCGTCACGTTTGTTCTCACTTTTGTGGTGGCCAAAATTATGAAAATATTTGTGTTTATTATATTCAGCCCTCAGACGCATGTTTTGACTGTTACTCGTCTGTGTGTGTGTGTGTGTGTGTGTCTGTGTCTGTGTCTGTGTCTGTGTGTGTGTGTGTGTGTGTGTGTGTGTGTGTGTGTGTGTGTGTGTGTGTGTGTGTGTGTGTGTGTGTGTGTGTGTGTGTGTGTGTCTGTCTGTGTGTGTGTGTGTGTGCCTCAGGAGTGTGGGTGTCATAGCCTACATGCTGGTGACGGGTGAGTCTCCGTTCGCCGGCGACGACAAGCAGGAGACGTATCTGAACGTGTCCATGGTCAACGTGGACTACAGCCGGGAGGCCTTCTCCAGGGTGTCTGAGCTGGCCGTGGACTTCGTCCGCAAGCTGCTGGTCAAGACGCCAGAGTGAGTAAAGCGTGTGCGTGCGCGTGCGCGTGCGCGTGCGCGTGTGCACACCTCAGTCTCACCAAGAATAGAAACAGTCAATTGATTTATTTTGAATGAAGTCCAAATGGAATGTTGGCACAGACCTGTAAACGAAAGGAGGAGAGGGTTTTTCCACGGGGCAGCTCAACCGTTATGTCATATTTTATTTTAGTCTGCTCTCGTGTGAGGAAGTCACACAGATTTGTTTCCCCCACGTTTCTGTGCCTAAGTGACCAATGGAGACAACGGTTTTAGAAACTGGTCCGGTCCTGAGGGAGAGCGCTGCAGACGCTACACCGGCTGCAATGCGTCCTTCTCGGCAGACCCTCGCCGTCGGTGTGTTGTCCACTAACGGGCTCAGGCTGTCATTATAAGTGTCCGACAGCATTGTGGAAAAGACCCCGAGAGAAATGAAACCAAAAACGTGTCGCCAGAAGACACACAGTAACAAATAAAACCGTTTTATTTCTTTGTCGGGTTCTTTCCATAATGTTGAAACGTGGAATAACAATCGGAGCGCGTCAGTGGAAAAACAAACGTCTTTAGTGTCCGTACAGTGACCAGTTCCTAAAACTGTTGTTACGCAAGTCCCAAAACCGTGGGAAAATGGGGACCCGGTTTCTAAATATACAGAGGTTTCCCATGGATCAATAGTGAAAATAATTGTCCGCCGTTTAACGCTGTCCTCTGACCACAGGGACCGGCCCAGCGCCGCCGAGTGCATGAGTCACCCCTGGCTGTGGCAGCTCTGTCTGAGCCCCGACCCCGCCACCACCCGTCCACGAACCGTCCGCGAAAGGAGCTGCGGCACCAAGTGGACCGCCCCGCCCGAGGACCCCGAGGACAAGGAGAACTTCCTGGAGTCGCCCCACTCGCACGCAAAAAAGTTCCGCTTCGACGAGGAAAGGCCCGCCGCTGGAGACAGCGACTTTTGAGAAGAAATTTAATAAACGCAAAACTGGAAGGAACCGAAGCGTGAGGGGTTCCTGCTTCTCCCCTGTGAGCTTTTAATGTATTTTTAAAGCCTTCAGAAAACCAGCTGTCACTCGAAAGTATATATATTTCACTAATTTGTTAAATTCCAAGATCGACCACTCAGACCAAAGATAACCAGCTAAATTTTGAGATCTGACACTGATCCATCACTGTTTTAAAAAAGAAAAAGAAAAAAAAAGTGTGAACATTGTACAGTATGTCTCAATTAAGCAGTGTGTTTAACCTGAAGTATTTAATTCCTTTCATTGATGAAATCTGGTAGCTTCAAAGCGCCGCATGCGTGTTGTTCCTGTACTGTTGAAGGCTACTGTGAGTGTTTAGGGAAATCTATGCAATACCTCTCTTGTGCATTTTAAATCGATCTTTTTCAACTCGTTAGCCTTAAGGACGGAAGCGAAGTGTTCTTCGTCACTTGTGCTTCAGCAGAAGCGTGTGCGACATCGAGCGAGACCCCTCGCAATGAGGAAGTGTGGTAATGTCCTCGTTTGCAGCCTGAAGACAACTAGGGACGGTAAACCTGTTCACGCCTCAGTCCCTATTTCAAACACGCTGCTCTCTAAGTCGTAGCTCCAGCTCTCACAGCCTGCAAAGTCGGCGTATTCACATCCAAGCTGACTTAAAGACGAGCAGCAGAGGGGCTGAATTACACATTGTACATTACGTATTACTGACATGTTCTATATGTCTGCAATAATTCAAATTTAGCTCAGGGTTTTAGATCAAACTCTTTTCTTTTTTAAATAGTTCCAACCTCAGCGTAGTCCCCCTCTAAAGAAAGCGTCTCACAGTTACTATACTTTCTCCTGACGGAACAGTTTACACCAGCAACAAATCGTCACGCATTCTTCTGTAGAGATAGAAACTCTAAAACAAGACGGGCCCAGAGGCTCACGCGGTCGTTCACATGCCACACCCGCACTTACTCAAAGGATTTCCTCAGCGGGCTGCAGGTTCCTCAATTTGTGAGCCGCAAGAAGAGAAGCTCGACTTTAGCACTTACTTCATAAGCACACGTTTGATACCGATGAGCGGAAAGTAGAAACTCTTCACGAGAGTCTGTGTTTGCTTGTCCTTTAAGAGCTTCTGTGTCCTTCAGCCCCGAAGCCATTCAGTGTCCTTTCATTCAAAGCTCCTCCAGTCCTGTCGGGTCAGGGTGCCTGAGATATAGATATATATATATCTATATATATCTATATATATATAGATATATATACCTACCTGTTGTGTTCATCTCAGGGCATGCTGCTCGCTCTCTGCTCACTTTGTGTTGTATTCTTAATGTTGTTCTTACAGGTCTATTATTATTATTATCATTATTTATGTGCTGGACTTATACTTTATATGTTTATGTAAATATGTGTCTTGATTGCGGCGGCGGGAGAGGATGATTACGGTGTTATTTAAAACAAGCTGTTGTGGTCAGTGTGCTGAATAATAAATGGGGATGTTGGGGCTGCAGTGGATTGGGGCGATGGAAGGAGGTCTAGGTTGGAAGGGGGACTGGGAGGTAGGGCGAGACGAGGTGGTTTCAGTGGGGAGGCGATTGAATACTGGAAATATGTCGGTGTTGGAAGAAGTGATTGAAGGAAGAGTTTGAATAGTCGTAACTGTTAAGATATGTCGGCATGGAATGCTTGTTGGGGCGACGGGAAAGTGGGAGCGACGATGTCGTTTCAGAAAGAGACGGGCGTGACGGAGCCGCTTTGTAAAGAGAAAATACGAGGTGCTATCGGTTCACAGGATTTGCCATCTTTTGTTGAATGAACTCTCCTAAACTCTGATCGCTCTTAATCCCCAGTGAAACATTCCTCTTTTTTTTTTTGTTGTGAGGTGTCGAACCGAATAAGACCACATTGTGTTGTTGTTTTTGTTGTCGTCACCGGCTGGTACAATGGTCTTTGTGTGGGAGACGGGTGTCTCCAGCCACGGCCGTGCTCTCATCTGTATGCTGTCATCCTTGGAAACTGGAACAACACACTGTAAGAGATATTTATCTCCACGAGCAATTTAATCTCACAGAGTTAGCAGATTCCACTTGAGCCCGTCAGAACGGTATTCTCCGAGCAGCTAGAACGAATATCTGTCCGAGGTGCGTCTCTTTTGCTACTGTATAAGGGAACAAGCTGGAAGCTTACTTCACCTCCAGAGTCAACTGTTTTCAGTCGACTACCGTTTCTGCTTCCGCTCCAAACGGGTGTCTGTCTTTTCACACAGGAAGTGTCTCACGTCTAAATGTATCGAGCTCAGTTGTACAGGAACGAGTGAAGGTTCCTCTTCCTGTGATAGAAGTGTTATCGGTAATAAAAAAAAACAACCTTAAACTAGTTTTACGACTTGACGAGTAGCTGAGACCTTGAGATAAGAGGCTTGTTTGGCAGTGCGGTGATGTCAGGGATCTCACTCTGCAGGATGACGGGACGCTCGAGACGCGGGTCGCACAAAGCGGCGCGCGTTTGCCGGCATTGTCCGTCTCGTCACTTGAACATGACCTATGCTGTGGTGTTTTGTACAGCTATTGTACTGTGTGTGTGTGAGTGCTCATTGAGGAGCTCAGCACCCTCGAGGAGCGGAGCAGCAGCAACACCGGGTGTGTTCCCGTTTCGTGCCATGTGACCGCAGTGAGACCGAAGGACGCTGTGGGTAACAGTCAAGCCAGCCACAAGCAAATAAATGTTTCAGAGATGTATGTTTATTTTGCATTTTATATTCTTTTTTTTTAATGTATGAGCATTCTGATTGCATTTGAAATGACTAAAAGAAAAAAAAGACACAATCCTTATGGTGTTCTGATCAACTGCAGCTAATATGTAGGCATCACCAAGCAAACTGGAAAAAAGCTCATTAAAGGTTGTAGAAAATATCTGATGGTGTGTTTTTGTTGCCGTCTTGGTCAATCCAGTTCATCTGTCAATATTCTGTGTGTATATGTTCTGAAGTGTATTACAATAGCAGCGTAGGAGAAACAAGAGCACGGGATCAAAGTGATCAAGTCAGCTAAAAAAAAAAAAAAGTGTTTTAAAGGGTTAGTTCAGTCACCGAAGTCGCACGATAACAAACACACCAAGCGACTGAGGCCGGTGTGATCTGGTGACCAGCCCAGTGTTAGAGGGGAAATAACCGTTTGTCAAGAGTCTGCTATGAAGAAGGCTTCGGTTTGTGTTGCCTCACAGCAAAGTACAAATACAGCACACACTGAAACTGGTATTGTTTTTTGTAGGCGTTCACAGCAGTACATTGCTTTGATCCCGTGCTGATACTCCAAACTCCATCTACTGTAGGTAGTACTCTGACTATGCAGTACCTCAAAAGAATCCGTACTATCCCTTTTTAAATAGAGGCAAACCATTTGTCTGTTGCTTTCTCTCCATCATTGGCTAACAGTCAACAGGACTAAATGACAGGGTGACAACTTAGCAAGCTCTTACTTCTCTTGGGCGTGCACTTGCTTAAATCCTACATGCAAGGGTAGTAAATATTATGGAATGATTTGAAGTTACATTCAGCACGATGAGCGACAGCCATCACCAGCGTAGTGCAAAGATGCTCGGTAAACGTACAGACGGGAATACATGGCATTTCTCCCACTGAGGAAAAAAATAAAAAATGACCCAAAAGAAATGTACATTCTAGTTAATACATCTTCCCAACTTATTTCATTTGAACAAAACACAATCCCACAGCATCATTACAGTTTGTCTGGTTATAACAATAAATAACAAAACAGAAAAAGATCAAATCAAAAGAGACAGCAAGTGCTTAGTAAAAAAAAAAAGAAAAGAAATAAAAAAGGCATATGTAATAACATTAGAAGTTTGTTTTGACCGGGATGTCAAAGCAACAAAAAAAGGAAGTGTCACAGGAAGTAGGCGTTACATTGAGTTAATTCTTAACCTTGAAAACAGCAGCTGACAAAATGTCTCCTCGAGGTCATCATCATCATCATCAGATGGAAGTAAATGCAAAACCACTCCATTTGCCAAAGAAGATCATGCTTTATGACTGAAAGCTCAAGAACGGCTACAAAAATAGACCTTGAGGTTAGATTTTGTTAACCGTTCTTCCCCACCCCCCAAAAAGTGCCTCTGTGTGACATTTAAAAATGACAATGGAACTTTGAGCGAGTAAACATTTGAATACAATCAAGAATCACTACCGAGACACAAGATGAAGTCTGAACCCGACTTCAGACATTCACGTGTCAAAAACAAGTGCTGCAACGTAAACGGCTGTTCTGCTTTAAAAAAGGTGCAACGTGTAGAACCTGCTCCAAACAAATAGGAGTCAGCATTTCACCTCCACCACTGGGTCCAAACGGTCTACATGTACAGCCATCAATTATAGAAAAATAAAAACTACTACATGTGCAAAGTTTGACCAAACTGCTGACACTCTGAGCCGGTCAAAAACCTTATAATAATAATAATAATAATAATAATAATAATAATAATCTTATAATCTTCAGTTCATGTCCGCTCATGTGTTCACTGACACTACGGCTGTACAGCTCATGTAGACGTGATAGTTTCTTTATAGCAAATGGACCGTACTTTGAGCATTTTGAGAGTCTTCCGACCACTCTAAGCTTTTCCACATGTCATCATTCACCCATTCACACACTGATGGCAGGAGCTACCATGCAAGGTGCCGCCTGCACACATCGACATGGGCTAGCGGAGGCGGGGATCGAACCGTCGATCCTCTGATTGAAGGACGATCCTGCTCTGCCATTGAGCCACACTCACCCAAAGTCATTGGATTTACTCTAATGAGTCTAGAAACAACTTGTTTTTGTTTCGTTCTCTCCGCCACCAGGTAAGTGGCTAGCTTTAGCAAAGGGAATTCAGCCAGCAAAAAAATAAAAGAAAATAAACACAACCAGGGTTCTGTGACGACTCCGTGGGCCGGGCTGCTAGTTGCTGAATGCTACAGCTAACTGAATGCTACTTGCTGAATGCTACAGCTAACTGAATGCTAGTTGCTGAATGCTACAGCTAACTGAATGCTAGTTGCTGAATGCTACAGCTAACTGCTACCTGGAGGCCCATCTCCCAGAGCCGCCGCCCGCTCTCTACTTTCAGGTGAAGGAGTCTCCTGGTGGCTGGGATGGCGAAACTAATCAAAATAGAGTCAGGCCACTATTATGGAGCAGGTCGTCCTTCAAATCAGAAGATCGGCCGTTCGATTCCCCGGCTCCACTAGTCCATGTTGATGTGGCTGTGGTGTGTGAATGTTAGTTGGTCCTGATGGAAAGGTGGCGCCTAAAGACTAGAAAAGCGCTTTACAAGTCCATTTACCGTCTAACAGTAAGGAAGACGTCAACACTGTAACCGCTTCACATTCTGGGGAGAATTTGTTCATTTTCTGGGTGTTTTAATCTAAAAATCTGGCCACGTCTTACACATTGCACCTTGAAGGTTGAATTTTAACTCCTAGCAGGAATATAAATAGGTCACGTAAGTATGTCTACACCTGAACCACGAGGAATTCCCTCAGGAGCAAAAGTCAACTGAACCTGAATCATTCATGTTTCTGAAGGGACAGCTCTGCAAGCAGCGTGGAGCTTGATCCAGAATCAGATGTAAACGGTTACATTCAGCCAGAAGAGTAAAGACCACTTCCACACCTGCATAGTCCTACTCGAGCCACAGGGAGCAGGAGAAAGGCTCCCGGGTTATTCAAACGGGTCGGGTCAAAAGCATTTAGCTGTGAAAGCTACAACACACCAGCAGGCTCTGAGTCTGAGCCCTTAAAGCAAAGAAAAATGAGGTAAGACCAGCAAATAAGACATTCAATCTGCATGAAAGTGCTCACAAGGAGACTCAGAACTCCTGGATGACCCTGAAGTGGTTCTCGATGGAGGGGGGCTCGTCCTCAAAGTGCAGATTCTTACTCGGACGAGCCCCGAACTCCTCCAGGGTCCTGATAAAGTGTCCGTGCTCGCGGCCCACCCAGGCCCGCATGGGGTCGCGCACCTCGTAAGGGGTCACGTGGGCGTGGACCGACACCCCGCTGGCAGCGAGCTCCTTCAACAGCCGCTTGTTCGTCACCCAGGTCTCGCTGCCCCCCGGGTGCCCGCCGTCCAGCCAGTACATGTCGGAGACGGCCTCCACGAAGAGACACATCCGCGGGTCGGCGCGGGCCCCGGCCAGCTCGTACACCATCTGGTTCAGCACCACGCAGCCTTTGCTGAAGCCCACCACCGCCAGAGAGAACCCCGAGGGAAGGCCGTCAGCGCCGCCCGGTGGCCGGGGAGGGTTAGGCAGGTGGGCTCGCTCCATGCCGTGGCTCAGCAGCGCCCTGCCATCAGACAATACAATACAATACAGTCACCATGCAGGAAACACTCATTTTACTCAAGGTGAGGATTCTACTTAGTGGTCGTTTCGGCAGACTCCCTCTTGTTTGTGAACATTGTGTTCCTTTATTGACTCCTTTATTATATCTACTGCTGTAGATATAATGTACAAAAGACAGCAGCAACACAAGCGAGTTAAGAATGCCAGTGTCAGCTTTGGTAAAATATATTTTTATGAGTTTTAAAAGAAACCTGAGGCCCTGTTGTTGCATTGTACAGCGTCTGAAGGTCATAAGCAATATAATAATAAAGATAGAGACTACCTGGCTTATGGTTAATTATATAAAAACTCAAAGAGTGTATGAAAAACATTTTCTGGAGTGAAAATAGACCATAAACTCTGGTGGAAACCTCAGACAAATCATATTAAATCAAAACTGTCTCCATCCATTACAATACTGCATGAAACTAAGGACATCATGAAAGAAAACTCATTATTTAATCCTTAGATAACGTGTTGAAGTATGAGGGAACACTTTGCACAGCTAGCACTAATTCAATCTTTAAGTCATTAAGAGAAAACTGTAATATGCGTTTAGGAAAGTGTAAAAACACATTAGAATTGAAAAAAACAAAGTGTGTGGCCAAACACTGAGTGACTTTATTTTGACCCCCATGAAGAAAGGACCGACAACTATGATTTGTTTTTGTTCTTTTTATTTGCTTCTAATTTATGATGTTGTGGTTCTTTTTTATGTTTTTGATTTACTGCCATTTTGGGTCAAGTTACAGAAAAGCTTTGTTGAGAATGAAGTGTATCAATGAGCTCAGGCTTCAGCCTCCACCTTAAATATTATGTTTGATTTTATTCAATTTTTTGTTATAATGATTTAGCAGTAATCAATCACTTTGATAACGGAAAGGTCAAATTGTTGTATTATGAATAAATTACTGGAAAACAAAATGTAAAATAAACGAACATAGAGGAGCATTTATCAGCTAAATTGACAGATATTTCCCTCCCTAAAAGAAGAGATCATCAGAGTAACATTCCACATCGCTTCTGAATGGATGATAATGTTGACCCGTGTCTGCAGTTAAGGGACAATGTGCAATTTTTTTTAAATGTCACTATAATTCTGATGCTTTTTAATAAAGACAGAGCGTTGCTATACAGACCTGAGGTGGAGGAACGCTCCGGACTCGGGCGAGTACGGCGAGTGCTCTGGTGCCCCGAACATGTTGCTCTCCACAAAGTTGCAGTAGCTGCTAAACTTGTGGAGGTACATGCGGCCGGCTCGGACCACCCACACATGGCGGTCCGGGAACCGTCGGCCCAGGGTGAGGGCGACCTGCTCCAGACTCCAGGAGAGCCAGCGGGCTCCTTCAGGCTGCAGAGCCATCTCCTCCTCGAAGTTCTGAAAAAACAACCCGAGGAGAGACGGTATTTAACGCTGCAGTAAAACAACTTTTGCAAACTAGAGGAACGTGAAATCTACGATACACAAATCTATTGTCGCTTCGCATTTGTTTGAGTCTACAGATTTGTGCGTCCCGTAATCCCAGTTGGCCTGAAATGCGTTGTGTGATGTTTAGAGCACACAGCAACGCAACAAACTTATCCAGCTAAGGAGGAGGAGGTGGCGTGGCAGTGCTATTCGGCCTATACGCTTACATTTAGACAACTGACTTCGATCTGTGAGACAGACGAGACCAAAAGTCCCTCCCTCCCCTCCGTGGCTGGAGCCAGTCAAACTCAAAGCGCCGCTTTGACATTAATGAGCTCCATCAGCAGCATCTCCTCAGTCTGCCCTCAGGCTGCGAGGTCCTGAGCAACAGCTTTCCTCATTGGTTTTATTAACATGGAAACATCACGCTGACGGCATTCCCGTGCATACGAGCGTCTCCTGGCAGATACCAGCACCCTGTGGGAACATTAAAGCCGCCTGATGAATTGCAAACGACAACGAACGGATGGATTGGGCGTGAGGAGAGCTTTATAGAATGAGGCAGCGCTTGGATTCTTGAAAGCAATTAGAAAGGAAAACAAATGGCTGATGTTTAATCTTCTTTTACTCCTGTTTTTTTTCCTTCTAACACTTGATTAATACGTGTCCCTTCCACTTAAAAAAAATAATTAAAAAAATAAAATAAAAAGGCCTCCGACGAGATAGTCTGGCTGCAGCAATTAGACGTTTGGCCCAGGCTGGATAGAAGAAAGTGCAGACCTACGGTCTCCAATCATGGTCGAATATTCACGATGGACAGACGAGTATCATCACTGTACTTGTGTGCAAAATACTCTGCTTGATACGCTTTGGCTTGGCGCTGTAAAGTGCTTCTTTCTAGTTAAACCGTGTGGCTTATTTCTGAGCCACAGACAGTCTCTCTCCCACACAGTTTAAATAAACGTAACGTAATATCAACGCGGCTAAGAGCGACAGGGTCAAATATCTGCCCTCGCTCAGACTTACTGATATTATTGTGTTATACTGTGACAGTAAATAATAATCTGTGCAGAATGGACTACACATTCCCCGAAATAATAAGGGAAAACATTCTAAATGCAAGCGAGCCTGAAAGTGGTTATGCAATAACATGCAGGCGATTCCTTTGCTTTAGAGGAATAAAAAAGGACTAAAGTCTGCTGAGAACTTTTCCTGTGAGGCGTCACAAGCTGGAAAGATTGTATTATTTTTATCTGGAAAAATACATGACCTTTACCCTGTAAAAGTCACATGGCGTGTTGTTGGATGTCATAAAAGGCACTTAAATTACTTTTAAACTACTAAATACAATGTCATAAGAATACCATAATCCACTCACGTGTCAGTGAGTCATTCTGTTGTGTTGTAGTGAGTGTATTTATTTAACTTTGGTCAAGGATGCTGTGGTTTCCACCTTTCCATAACCTTTTTCAAACATTGGCTTTCAGAGGGAGCGCAGGGATGAACAGACCATAATTGTCTGTATAGCAACCGGCCATTATCTCCTTGTACAGGCTTTTATTGACCTGCCTGTGGTCATTGTGGGTGTCAGTGAATGCGTCACAATAACAACTTCCAGGGAGTGAAATCACTCCATCACACTCACCTGAATGTCCCCGTGGAAAAACACGACATGTCTGTTGCCGCTCTCCTCCTGTGGTCCTGCGGCGGTCTGGCCGTCCGGCTCGGGCCGCAGCAGCAGCAGGTCGTTCACTCGGCTCGGCTCGGCTCCGGGTACAGCGAGCAGCCTCTGGAGCCTCCGCCGCGGGCTCCCGGCGCGTGCGCCCCGGCTTGCTGACGCGCGGAGCCCCGGGGGTTCACAAGATGTCGTCGCTGCCACAGAAGTCATGGTGGTTTGGGCCACAGCTATCCGAGAGACGCCTGTCGCTGCTGCTCGAGTGGCTAGCGTGGACTCTAAAATAAGAACATGATTTTTTGGCGTTTTCTTTCCCAACGCAGTCACTCCCCGCTGTTGCTGCTGTCAGCTAGCTAGCTGTTAGCAACACAGCATCGCGTCATCTGCAGTTTACGTCAAAACAATGCATGCAAAAGTATGTGGCTGGAGCCGAAATGCTTACCATCGCATACTGTCCTTTATTCGTCGTCTCCCTCTTGTTTAAACTAAACGATGACCTCATAGTATATATTTAATTCTCACGAATTCTGTCTGCAAGAGAGGGGCGTAACTTGAAGTTGGAGCTGCGGCAGTTAGTTAGTTAGCTAGCTAGCTAGCTGCTTCCAACATGCTTAGTACACTGAATACAGAGAGTGAGCCGGACAAAGTTGCCACTCGTCTCGCGGTGGCGTTGGGCTTTCCTCCGCTGTAACGAGGGCGTGGATCAAACATTAAACTGTTTAAGATCTACTAATTTAGCGGCACGCTAGTTAGCTATCTAGCGTGCGCTAAGCCCACCAGGTTTCTTCTTTGCGTTTTATCGGCGTCTTTACCACCGTATAGGTGCGTCACCGCCACCTACTGGACTGGAGAGGGTAGCAGTAGATTATCATGAACAATCTATATAATCTTTCTACTTCTCTTCAGCAATTAATCAGAAGATTGCCTACTTTCCAGAATGTCTTTCCAAGCAGATTCCCCAATGCATTGTTGTGTTTTCCATCAGTTAGCCTTGATATTAGTTAATTCATTTTTTTATTGAATGAATAAATATATACTTTATTAATCTCCGAGGGGAAATTTGGTGTCGATGTAGCAGCAATTTACAGACAAAAATAATATATAAAAACAACAAGGATGAAAGATATATACAATAATAATAAATTGGAATCTATCAGTACATGTTTCCTTGAAGGCAGATTCTGTGCTGTGTACTGGACTAAATCATAGAGGCTGAATCTCAGCAATACTGTCATTCAAAGCTGTTTTTAAAATGTTAAAAGTACTTTATTTTATGATTAAACATAAATATTGTAATATGTATGTGCAATGCCTCTAATTTGGCCTAATTCCTTACCTGCCTTCTTAAATATATTCAAAGTTCCAGGATTTAACACAGCGGACCCGTCCTTTTTACTCTCTTTGTACTGTTCAACTAACAGCTGAGACAACAACAACAACGTCTTGTCATATTATAGTGTGATGTCATATACTTACATTTTGGACATCATAAGGTTTAAAAAATCATAACTTTCTTGATCAGATAAGTTACCTCACAGGTAGGACTCTCCTGTCTTTCTGAATACTTTCCACCAAAGAAGCTATCAAAATAAAACTTGAAATAACTTAAACTCAGATTTTGTAATCCCAGAACAGTCAGAGTTTTGCCGTCCCCAAGCAGCCCAACAATCAGTTCATGCACACACTAACCTTGTTACCTAAGTTTCAACTACCAAGACATATCACACTCAACTATGACATCACACAATGACACATTGTTAATCAGGTCTCAGTCTATTCACAGGCAATATCCCCAATCTATTGCATGTTTTTATTAATATGCAATCCCCAGTAATGCACCTTTTCCTTTGCTGGAAAGACATTTCCCTTAAAAATGTATACAATTGTGGTAAGGCAGGCCACAGGCAGCGTGCAATTAAAGGACCCAGGCAAAGGGGCAGAGCCTTTAAAAAGGGGTGGGACGCTCACCTGCACCTTTCTGCATAGCGACACACCTGAGAGCAGCTGAGAGCAGCCTTGGGACTCATTTGAAGGAGCGACCACTGTTTCCCAGGCCTATAACATTTACATGTCCTTTTTAAAGTAATCAATCGCATGGGCTTTTTTATGTTTGATTTGAGCTTGTGGGGTTTTGTGCTGAAGAGAGGGACACCGTGATATAGTTTTACTTATTGTGTTTGCTGTGAATAAGTACATTTTATTTGGTTTGTGTGACTATTGACTGTTTTTATGCAGCTCTACACTGACCTCCCTGACAGTGCAGTTTTTACTTTCTTGTTTGTGCACTTTTGATTTAGGTATAGTTTACACAATTTGTCAATAAAACGTATGTTTGGTACGTAGTCCCTGGCTCCAGTTCACTCTGGGCGTTGTGTGGGGTTTATCTCCGGGTGACACAATAAATACAGACCGTTTGTTTCTGATAATTCAAGAATTGGCTTATACGAATGCGTTAGTTTGCTCCTCTCCTGTAGGAGGCGCTGTAGGACCAATACACACAACTGGTTTCTGAACGTTTTCATGGGAACTAGAATATTACGAAGCAGCGACGAAGCTGCTGTAACACGTAAAAGGACGCTGTTGTTGTCTCAGTGTGAGTTGAATAGCATAAAGAGAATAAAAAGACTGGGTCCCGCTGTGTTGCTCAGGCTGCCCTGCAGCGTCTATTCACAGGCGCGATCCCGCTGCTGGGCGGCACGGGGGCCTTGGCCTGCTCCGTCTCCGGCCTGGGCCGATGCGCCCCTCCTTAGACGACCTGGTGGTCCCGGGGTCCCCCAGGAGCACCATATCGATACCGAACTTAGTGCGGACACCCGATCGGCACAGTCCGCTGCAGCGCAGAGCCCCTGAGCTCAATTATAAATTAAATATTGTTAAATGGTGCACCTCCCGCCAGGACAAATTCCTTGTATGTGTAAACATAACTTGGCAATAAATGGTTCTGAAACCTAATTTTAATAAAGATCAACCCTTCATCACGTGCCATATGTGTGTGCCCAGTAATAGTTTTTTTTTTTTTTTACCATGCACAGCGGATGTGTTTCATCATTTCAGCAGATTGCATGATACTGTAACTTATTTTCACAATCTGTGATTCAAATATGAAGAAGTAACACAGTATGTTGAGCCGAGCAGCTTAAAAGTGGATCACAATGTGAACATATTTTCTTTATTTGATCAATAAAACTGAAAGATATCTTGTTTTGGAGGACTTTTGTCTCCAGCATTTCTATGAAGAAGATGCACCATGACACTTTAGGTGTGATGAGGTTTCAAAAGCATGCTGATGTTTAGGGGGTAATATTAACACGGTCACTGTTTACATGTTATAACAAAGCATGATTACAAACAAAGCATGTCTGGATAAATCTGTTCAGGAGCTAAACAAAATAAAACGGTTGGTCCACTTCGGTCCAGACTGATATCTCAACAAATAGTGGACGGCTTGTCATGACGTTTGGTTCATTCATGGTCCCCAGAGCACCCATCCTGCTAGACGCTGACTTTTCCTCAAGGGGCACCATCGTGTCACGATTTATAACGTGTAGCTAACTAGTACTGCATGATATTCACAACAGCATCTGCTTCATGTGCCAAGGCTGTGGGCCCAATACCTCACAAGGTGTTATGTGTCAGTTGCTTTTTGGTCATTTGATTCCTTTTGCTAATTGCATTCTCACCACAAAGTTCAATATAAAATGTGTCCCATCATCTGCGTATGTCGAATGCTCGGTACTTGAAAGCAGCGGGGAACAGCTTTTAAAATTTAGTTCAGAGCACTGCTGAGAGGCTGTGGATCGGTATGGGAGGGAGCGATATTGTTCTGGCAATATTCATGTATTTTGCTAACCATCTTGGGGGAAGAGAATGGAGATAGCTTTGGAGTGAGATATTTAAAAACACGCTTTGCAAGCTTTAAAATCAAGCAACATACCAAAATACCTCAATATGAATTGGTTAAATGTAGAGGTTGTGCAGGTAGCAGCTGTTTTTACCACCTTGCAGCACAGGCCTCGCCGTCAACAACGATGTGTTCCCCACCCCTGACTTTTTATGTCTGACCATAAACAAAACCAGCGTTTTCTAGCTGCAAAGTTCATCTTCAGACGGACTATTGCTATTAAATAGGGCCGTCTGGAAATCCTGATCTGTTTTTTGCACACATACATGTCAGTTAAATCTCAGACAAAAACACAAATTGTTATCTGAATCCGCCCCTTTACATCAGTAGAGTAGACCTTTTGTCCAGCAGATCATTTGATATGTCGGAGCAGGTGTAGTTAGTATAATTAATGGTGACTCAGCACTTTTAGGTGTTCCCTGCTGTTGCCTTTGTTAATGTTTCCTTTCAAACCAGAGCCTTTCCTACTATGACACTATACACTCAGCCTTATAACAATTGCCTTTTACATGTAAACAAATATCCACCCGGAAGCAACGCTCTTTTATTATGCATTTATTGATACAGCAGCAGAAACATCAGGCGTGCTCGGCCCCTGGAGAGAGGTTGTCGAGTCGGCCTTCAAACACTGCAGCACATGAACGCAGGCCTTTCTCACAGAGGACATGTTGACTGACCACATTTAATAACACGAACGTCTCCATTACGTCCAGCTGCCTGTTGTATCGTCTGCAGCTCATATGGTAAGTCAAAATGTCAGCTGTGAAAAAGACGTGAATGTGTGTGACGACGTTGGCCCCTGAGGACAGCGCGGACACTGGAAAGCAGTGAAACAATGGGCTTTGTATTATTTTCGTTTTGACAACAATCTAAATGATTCTGCATGTTCCAATGTGTTGTCCTCCAACGCAAATATACAAAGTAGAAAAATTATATTTTCCCCATTGCAGTGGCCGCTGTCCCAGTGTCCAGCGGGGTCTTTAACGTCAGGGGCCACATTTCTGCACAGCCATCTCGGAGGAAGACCCCGAGCCTGCCGCTCCGCCGACACCTTCTTCAGGTCCCGGGATCAGTGCAGCCGCCGGAGCGCTTCCACCCGGCCCATGCCCCGCTCTCCTTTCAGCTAAAAGAGAAACACATGGGAGTGAGCGACATGTCCAGAATGACGCTCCTCTAATAAGTCTAATCTCATGGCTCTGAATAGAAAGCCGTTGTTGTCATTGCACAGAATACAACGAAATAAGAAGCTCTGCTGATCCGTGTGATTATAAAGACAAAGTGGATAACGGCACAGAAACAAAACCACTTCAGCAGACACTACAGATTCTAAAACTAGATGTGAAATAAAGGCAATGTACTTTTGCTCTAGAATAGAGTATTTGTTGCACTTTATGATGCAAGTATTGCAGTAGAATAAATGTAATTGTTGCACTCGAAAAATATATTTATTGCACTAGCATGAATGTAATTATTGAACTAGAATACGTGTAATTATTGAACTAGAATACATGTATTTATTTCACTAGTTTAAATGTAATTATTGCACAAGCATGAATATAATTATTGAACTAGAATACGTGTAACTCTTTCACTAGTTTAAAATTTAATTATTGCACTAGAATACGTGTCATTATTTAAATAGAATACGTGTAAACTCTAGTTTAAATATATTTATTGCACTAGCATGAATGTAATTATTACCCTCAAATACATGTAATTATTGAACTAGAATACGTATAATTATTGAACTAGAATACGTGTCATTATTGACAGGGCTCGGGTCCCCCACTGACTGACTCTGTCACCCCCAGTTATTTTTATTTTTTATTTTCATTTTTATTTTTCTCTTCTTTCTTTCTCCTTACCGGTCACTCCTCTGCACACTTCATATTTAAACACTCATGCCACTTAACATACACTTTAACGTACACTCACATTAACGTATCTGTTGTCTGAGCACTTTATCTTATCTTATACTTATTTTAATACCCATTGCACTGTTGTTGTCGTTGATTGTTGATTGTTGTTTGTCTCGTCTAACGTCCCATGTCCAATGCATGCACCTTCCGCCTCGAAAAATTCCTCGTTTGTGAAAACATTCCTGGCTAATAAACAGTTTCTGATTCTGATTCTGATTCTGATCCTGAACTAGAATACATGTCATTATTGAACTAGAATACGTGTCATTATTGAACTAGAATACGTGTAACTCTTTCACTAGTTTAAATGTAATTATTGCACTAGCATGAATATAATTGTTGCCCTAGAATGAATGTCAGTATTACACAAGATCCATCAGGATTGCAGTGGAAAAGTGATCTTCACGTCTCCGTGGCTTCATGGAATAATGGAAAGACAACGTTAGAACAATAAGTGAATGAGTGAAAACAGTTCAATTGAACCGTTATCTGCTCGTTCTTCAGAGTTACACAAAGGGTTGCTTCTTCTTTCAGTCTTTAAACTCAGAGTTTCTTGTTTCTGTGCAGAAGCCGTGGTTGTTGTCGTGCTCTTACCAATAGCGCTACATGGTGTGACGATGGGCTTCTCCAGTTGCTCTCCTGCAATGGAAGCCCGGATCTTCTGGACCACGTAGGCGCCAGCTGGGAGGTGAAGCAAAAAAACAAGAAGATACATTTTAAATAAGTAGAAAAATAGCACATAAGTATTACAGAATCATGAGTAATACCTTACTTCAAATTAACTATCTTCACATAGGCCTCAAAGGTGGAAGAAGTACATACACTTAAGTAAAATAAGCAATACTACATGTAGAAATACACAAAGTCATGCATTTAAAATGAGTCTAGAAAAAGCACACGAATATTTGCATCAAAATACACTTAATCAAAAGTTTAAAAAAAACAACTCTTTATGCAGAATGGTCAATTTGAGTATAATTTCTAATAATTAACAATGATAACAACTTTAATGTTGCACCTGGTGAATGGAGATAGGGGAGGTAATTTGAATTACTTTAATTACATCATTTATTGGTCATACTTTGTTGAATATTCAAAATCCCTATTAATGGTGTCGAGTATAGGTAGGCCTATAAAGTAGCATCGAATGAAATGACTCAGAAGTGTACTTAAATACAGTATTTTTGTATATGTGAGTATATTCTCACTGTACTTCACATGCTATGTGTTGTTTACATACAGCGTTACAGATAGACAGGTGATTGACCATTGATCATTGATAGATAATTACAGATAGTGCACGTCACTGCTAACCTTTAGAATCTATGAACACCAGTGTCTCTCCTCGGTGTTTACGCGGTCAACTAAGGTTTTAATTTACAAAAAAATCATAATCTACTTCAGTAATCTCCTACCTTTTATGATCAGTCAGACCATGGTTGTTTCTGGTTTCCGTATACAGCTGAAATAAGCTCGTCCGTCGCAGTTAAACGCAGCTCTGTGCTGTTTCCGGTATAAATACCAACTGTTACAAAAGCACGAGTTACATACCGCTGATAATACCGGGGGCGGGGCTTAAAGAGCTCAAGTGCACTCTGATTGGCTGAGCGGTTATACACTACAGCGTAACGTGATGAACTCTGGACGAACTGTATCTAGAAAGAAGGATCGAAATGAGTCTGTGCGGAATCATCCTGTCAGAAACTTAACCGATTATCAGATGCATTATGAAATAAAATGTCATTCTTGGAAACAGTGTACTTTTTTTTTGTTAATATACGAGACAGATCATTGTGTCAGAATCTGAATCTGAATCTGAATCAGCTTTAATGGCCATGTAAATTTGCACATACATGGAATTTGACTCCGGTTTCACTGGCTCTCGTACTTTTTTCCACACACAATATACAAGATAAATATAAAAAATATAAAAAGGACATTAAAGACAGTAGTAAAACAACAAAAAAGTGCAGATAGTGCAGATGAAGAGTCTGTCTAACTGTTCATCAGAGTGACGGCCAGTGGGAAGAAGCTGTTCCTGTGTCTGGTGGTTTTGGCGTACAGTGCTCTGTAGCGCCTTCCAGAGGGGAGGAGTTGGAACAGCTTGTGTCCAGGGTGTGAGGGGTCTGTGGTGATCTTTACAGCCCGCTTCCTGACTCTGGCGGTGTGCAAGTCCAGGATGGGCAGGCTGGAACCAATGGTTCTCTCTGCAGACCTGACGATCCGTTGGAGTCTGACTCTGTCCTGTTTGGTGATCCAAACCACACAGTGATGGAAGAGCAGAGGACAGACTGGATGATGGCGGAGTAAAACAGGATCAGCAGCTCCTGAGGCAGGTTGAACTTCCTGAGCTGGCGCAGGAAGTACAGCCTCTGCTGGGCCTTTTTCCGGATGGTGTTGATGTTGGCGGTCCACTTCAGGTCCCGGGAGATTGTGGATCCCAGAAACTTGAAGGTCTCCACCGCAGAAACAGTGCTGTTGTGTATTGTTAGGGGGGGGGGGGTAGTGTTGGGGGGCTCCTCCTGAAGTCTACTGTCATCTCCACAGTTTTGGCCTTGTTCAGCTCCAGGTGGTTCTGACCACACCAGAGGATCAGCTGTTCAACCTCCCGTCTGTACGCAGACTCGTCGCCGTCGCTGATGAGGCCGATGACCGTTGTGTCGTCTGCGAACTTCAGGAGTTTAACAGACGGGTCCCCTGAGGTGCAGTCGTTGGTGTAGAGGGAGAAGAGCAGTGGAGAGAGCACACATCCCTGGGGGGCGCCAGTGCTTATAGTCCGGGTGCTGGATATGATTTTTCCCAGCCTCACCTGCTGCGTCCTGTCTGTCAGGAAGTTTGTGATCCACCGGCAGGTGGGGGCTGGCACGGTGAGCTGGGAGACTTTGGGTTGAAGAACCTCTGGGATGATGGTGTTGAATGCAGAGCTGAAGTCCACAAACAGAACCCTTGCATATCTCCCTGGGGAGTCGAGGTGTTGCAGAATATGGTGCAGTCCCATATTTACTGCATCATCCACCGACCTGTTTGCACGGTAGGCAAACTGCAGGGGGTCCAGCAGGGGCCCTGTGATGTCCTTCAGGTGGGTCCAGCAGGGGCCCTGTGATGTCCTTCAGGTGGGTCAACACCAGCCTCTCAAAGGACTTCATGACCACAGACGTCAGGGCGACGGGTCTGTAGTCATTTAATCCTGTGATGGAGGATTTCTTGGGGACCGGGATGATCAAGGAGCGCTTGAAGCAGGAAGGGACTTCACACAGCTCCAGTGATCGGTTGAAGATCTCCGTGAAGATGGGGGCCAGCACAGACTTTCAGGCAGGAGGGGGACACACCGTCTGGGCCCGGAGCCTTCCTGATCTTCTGTCTCTGAAAGAGCCGACTCACATCCCCTTCGCAGATCCTCAGTGCCGGTAGGGGGTTGGATGGGAGAGGTGAGGCAGAGAGTGGAGGTGATTGTTCGATGATGGGGCAGTTGGGCGGGGTGGAAGTGGGCTTGTCAAACCTGCAATAGAACACATTCAGGTCGTCAGCCAGTCGGTGATTGTCCTCAGTGGGGGGAGATGGTCTCTTGTAGTTGGTGAGTACCTCCAGGCCTCTCCAAACTGACGAGGGGTCGTTGGCTGAAAACTTTTTTTCCAGCTTATCAGTGTAGCTCTTCTTAGCTACCTTGATCTCCCTCGTTAGAGTGTTCCTGGCCTGGTTGTACAGAATCCTGTCCCCCCCTCTGTAGGCCTCCTCTTTAGCCCGACGAAGCTGCCTGAGTCCTGCAGTGAACCAGGGTTTATTGTTGTTGAATGTGCAGAAGGTTTTTGTCGGCACACACATGTCCTCACAAAAGCTGATATATGACGTCACAGTGTCAGTTAGCTCATCCAGGTCTGTAGCAGCAGCCTCAAAAACACTCCAATCAGTGGAGGCAAAGCAGGACTGTAGCTCCATCTTGGCCTCGTTGGTCCATCTCTTCACAGTCTTCACCACAGGCTTTGCAGATTTTAGTTTCTGCCTGTAGGACGGGAGAAGATGAACCAGACAGTGATCAGAGAGTCCCAAAGCTGCACGAGGGACTGAGCGGTATGCATCCTTCAGTACAGTGTAGCAGTGGTCCAGTGTGTTTTTGTCCCCGAGCCGTTACGCGGTCCGCTCGGTGGAGTTGGAAGCCCGGCAGATGTAGTGCGCTGTCCGGGATGTGCGCACCGAGCCAGGTTTCGGTGAATCAGAGGGCGGCAGATCTGCTAAAGTCCCTATTAGTTTTGTTCAGGAGCAGCAGTTAAACGAACAAAAACGGAAAAAGTACGAGCGAGCGCAGTACCGAGGCTGCCATCCGCGGCGCCATGTTGTCTAAGTGCAGCGGTGGGAGAAGTATTTTTTAACTGACCCTTTAACTCAGTGGGTTTCAGCCTTTATTCAGTGATGGACCCCCTGTTAAATATTGTTTTCAGCCAAGTACCCCCTGACCAGTGCAAAGCCTTTTTAGCATGCCATTTTGTACGCTGCTAGAATATGTACAATTCAGTTTAAGAACTTACTCATGTTTTGTTGAATATTTATCAAATAATAATTTAAGGCTTTTTTTAATGCTTGTTTTAAATATATATATATATATATATATATATATATATATATATAAATAAATCTTGCGTACCCCCATTTGACAACCACTGCTTTAAGTAAAACTTATATAAAAAAAAAAAACTTAATTTCAAGTAAATTCCTTCGATTAAAATGCTACCCCAGTAGAAGGACATCAGTATTATCAACAGAGTACTTAAAGTAAAAATACTTTATCCCTCGTGACTTATGTCACATGTGCCGATGCATTTTACTGTGGGTTGAGGTGGAGAAGGTTGTAAATACAACAGTTTGGTGGTTTAGTCGATGGTTCCCAGTCCAGGGGTCGACTAGAGGAATCTGAGGAGTCGTATGATGATAACTGGACGAGAAAATGAGAAACTGAGGGAAACCATTGTTTAAATGAAAGTATTTACATTCGGAGGTACATGACTTAACTTCACGTGTAGAGATTTACAAGCCAAAACGGTTGGGGAAAAGTTGAAAGTGAATATGAAACATTACAACTGAGATTCTTCCCTAAATTCAACACATGCTCCAAATAATGAAATGAAACACTGCTACTTTAAATCAGGGTAATACATGTAATAATTTATTCTCAGGCATTTTATTGCGATTTACAGAGCTTCATTTATCCTCGTAACGTAATCCAATATGTATTCAGCGTTTGGAAAGGAAGCCGGGACTTAACGCTGCCAACATCTTTTTCACAATAAGAGCGCAGAAGTTTCTCATACAGTTGCATTTGTATATTCAATATATACACATAGATTGTATTTAACTTAAAACATTTCACACAGCAAGACAAGCACAGCAATTTCACACAGGAACCAGACTCATTCTTTCATATTACAATATTATTTTTTTACAATAAAAATACAGTTGCAATCACCAGGGAAACAAATGAAACGTATTTAGTGAGGAGTTTAAGTCTTAAGGAATGACGTGAGCTGAGGTTGAAGGGAGGAAGTCTGAATGGGTTTAGCGTATATCAAACCACTTTATGCAAGAACATTTAACCAATTTAATGTTGATATTATTATTTTGTCCGTTATCCTGCCAGTGTTGTAAACAAAGAGGTGACTCTGTATTACACCACTTCCTCCCATCAAGCTGTCACAGTTTGTTTGTTTTTCTCCCCCACTAAACAAGACCTCACACAAAACACAAACATTCACTAGAGGGATCCAAGGGGACAACCGGAGTGCCGCCGGTCAGGACTTAGTCCATCCTGATCTTCTGGTTGGTCATCCTGTAGATGATGCTGTCGTACCCCGGGTCCATGTTCCACAGGTTGTAGGAGACGACGATGACGGCGAGGGCCAGAGCGATCATCAGCCACAGCACGATGTTGAAGATCGCGGCGTACTGGAAGTTGTACTTGTAGGCCAGGTTGTAAGGGCTGCCGGGGTTACTCTGCAAAAAAGAAAAGAACGTTTAAAAACAAAAACGGTTGCCATGCCGGACCTCCATCACTGTGCATGCATTGAGTACCTGAGAGGAAGCGAGTGTAACGTCTAAAGAGATCCAATAACAAGACGACTAGACTCATTCCACTAGAGGGATGATCAAAGCACTCCTCGGTTCCAGAGTGTCATAACAACAGAGCGGCATGGGACCGGAACTGGGCTTAGACTTCACACCAGGGGTTTGCTGACAGTCCCACCGTAAATACCAACGGTGTAGGTTCGGATTTTTTTGTTCAGTGTCCGATGTCACCCGTTGATAGCACCAACACAACATGAGACGTACATGATTCAGCCATATTGGAATTGTATTCATATTCTTTAGAATCGGAGACACTAGGGTGAAGCAGATCCTTCCCACAGCAGACCTTTTGACTCGGCATCGCAGGAAAAGCACAAGTTAACTCATTTCCTTTACGAGTGTCCCCAGTGAGCCAGCATGTGCAGCACTGCGCCGTAAGACCTGCTCAGCTAAATGATATGCAGGCGCTAACATTTACACCTCTGCTATTACTGCTATGACATGACATTTTACTTCTTTTTTTGTTTTTGCGTCTCTCATAATGTACCGACACAGAAAGAGAAGAGGGCAAGGACAGTCTGCAGAGGAAGTGCCAGGTGTGAGATACTGAAAAAGAGTAGATCTTTTTGAGGCATCTCCAGAGACCAGACGTGCAGTTACATTCCTGGAGGAGGCGCTACAGCAACAGAGGCGCACTGGCGTGTTCAGGAGTGGCCTAGGGTGGCACGGGCCACCCCTGAAATCTGATTGGCCACCCCAAGTGCCACCCCAATATCTTAAAATATGATTGGCTATATGCCCAGTCAGAGGCGGGCCACGGCACTGAATGTAAACTGCACTCTTGTTTAGAGTTGCAGTTCCTTCTCAAACCTGAGAGGCAGAGATGCGCTAAAGTAGTATGTAGCCTGCAAAAAAGGCGCGAAGAAGAAGAAGTTTGAACGGCAAACCTACAGGTGAAACAAACTCAGTCTATGGAAGCAACACGTCTCTGGAGCGTCGTCGTGAAAGATGTGAGTAGCCTACATTTTACTACACTTACTGTGCCTGTAGTTAAAAGCTGTAACGGTAATAAGCTAAACATTTACCCTGTCTTGTTTTATTTCTTTTTATTGTAATTGGCACAAGGCTGTCATCTAGGGTGACCAGATTTGAGTTTGTGAAAAAGAGGACACTTCGTTCCGGGGGGGGGGGGGGGGGGGGGGGGGGGGGGGGGGTAGCAGTAGTGTGTAGCATGCCGTGAATTTACATTTACGTTGAGATCGGTCGACCAATGACAGTTCTCTCTACAGTCAGAGCTTGCGCAAGAAGCTGGAACTTGCGGGAGATACCATTTCCAAAACTTGTAAGGGGGTAATAACTATTTTCCCGGACGTACCATTTCCAAAACTTGTAACCCGGACGTTTTTGGAATCCCTGCCGGACGCTTTTTTTAGGTCTCGAAAAGAGGACATGTCCAGGAAAAAGAGGACGTCTGGTCACCCTACTGTCATCATCTCATCTCATTAGCAAACACTGTTTTGACTGTCAACGATACTAAAGCTAACATTTAGCTATTCTGTACTGCGTAACATTGTTATGTTAGACCCGTGTAACATCAATTACATTCGTGTGTATGCACAATTATCTATTGTACAACATATAAGAATGTCGTGCATTATGGGACTATTACAGTATGAAAAGAAGTCAGACTATAAAGGATTTCTTCAAAAGAAAGAAATCCAAAATAGAGCCAGAGCAGGGGTCAGAGGATGAGAGCCAGCTTGTCCTGAAACAGACTTCAGCTTCAGCTGTACACATAGGTATGTGAAATCCTGATGGTTCAAGTTTGTTCTCATGTTTGAACTTACTCATTTGGTTTGACTGTAACATACCACTTAGTTTACTTAGGAAAGGCTGATTGTATTATCATTCTAATCACAGCTTATGTATTATTATAGAGTCACATGTGAATGGTAAAGATGAAAGACCCTCAACATCACATACACATCAGGGTATGTATGAATTTACCTTCTTTAAAACAATGAATGAATTGTAATACTAGGTAATACTAGAGTAACCAACACTGTAGCATATGTAAAGTTTATAATTTGTTTGGATAAATAATTTGTTCAAAGAGACGTATGTATTTTAAATATGTTTTCACTTTATAGGCGGAGATTGACTGTTTTTTAATGTGCATTGTTTTCTTATGTTGGCTTTTGGAGTCACAGGTTATTTTGTAGCATTATTACTGTAACAAATCAGTGTTGAAACAAGATTTGTTACAAGTGATGTAAGCTTTTTTTATGCACACATAAGCTCTGGTAAGGTCAGCTATCTCTGTTGATAAAATATTCTACACGGTCTGTACCTCCAACCATTTACATTGTTGCACATGTAAAGTTTTGCACAGTTTTGTCAAGTAAATATTTTGCCCAAAGAGTCTTATTTATTTTAATTTTGTTGGCACTTTATACAGAAAGTGCATTGTCTTTTTTGTATGTACTGTATATTATACCTTGGAAGGTTGTTTTGAAGTTAGAATAAAGTATGGTAGTTTTCAATCACATTTGTATGTTGCCTTTTCCTGAATGTTGTGACTAGTAGGTCTGTTCTTGCTTGCAGTGTTAGTAAGTGAAGTAGATATGGGTTGTGGATACAAAAATGGTAAATTAATGCTATGCCGACACCTGGGTGTGTGTGTATTTTCTTGTGTGTGTGTGTGTGTGTTTGTATGTGTGCATACGTGAGTGTATATGTCTGCGCAGGCGCTCCTGCTCACACTTCATGCCACCCCTGCATATGTCAGTGCCCCACTGGTGCCACCCCTATCAAAAATGTCTGGACACGCCCCTGCAGAGGCGGTGTCACACCTCTGTGCTGCCATTACTTTGTCATGGCTGCCTGCAGACCACAAAACCGTCCTGTAGTCACACTTCACCATGAGAAACCATCATATGACACCAGGCACTGCCCATGATATATTATGGCACACAATGGACTTCTGAAGGAAGTGTCAAACACCGGCCCTCATATCAGACCCTTCTTATGATCACATACGGAGGAAAGGGAAAACGAAAGCAAGAACACTTATGGAACAGTATCCATGTGCCAAACAAACATTAAGTTGCCCTTTTATTAAGCACACCTAACTAAAACTCATGTATTCTTATACAATAGCCCTGCAATAAACATTGCCTTCACGACAGTTATAATGTTCAGGGTTTTTTAAATCTATTTTACAGAGGGGATGGTCCAATTTGTGGTGATGTTAAAGTATTGCACTATAAGAGGCGTTTCTAATATTCTGCTAACGGTTTTATAATGCTATTCAAACTATCATTAAGCCTGAACGGGAGTACATTTAACTTCTGTTTCAAAAGTTAACAAGACTTACAATCTGTTTGGATTCCAGGATCGATCGGGACCTCCTGGTCAAAGGAGCCTGAAAGGTCTTGACGGTGACAACCTCCACCACGGCGCTGTTGCCATAGAGACCATACACATCCTCTCCAAACTACAGTGAAGAAGACACAAGTAGTATTATGTAGAGACGTGACATCAAACAGGGTTCATACACATGTTGACCAGTGGATTTCCATGACTTTAAACTAAATGTCCATGAGCAAACATTTAGTGAAATCTGGGTGTAAACAGTAAAAAGTGAGTAAATGTAGTATTTAAACTAACAATGAGAATACAAAGCATACAGTAAACCTTAAATGACACAAATGAATGAGACAATAGTTTGATTAAAAGAATAAACAATTATATAGATGCCTGTATGTATGCCTGCTTATATTCTGAGCGTCTTTCTTTTAAAAGCATATTCATTATTTCAAACTCAGCGTAAATGAACGACATGAATATAACACCTTTACATGACTTTTTTCAAGGACATTTCCAGGCCGGTGAGACCGTCTCCTTACTTTCTGCAGGACCGAGGCGAGGATGGCCGTGGCGTCGCGGTACTGGGGGGAGTCCTGGCCGTAGACCCGGCTGAGCTCCTCCAGACCAGACAACTCCAGAGAGTACAGGTCAGGGGAGTGGTCCTTCGCCAAATGTCTGTGCCTCTGCAGCTGCACGAGGGGAAGATGACAGACATCTGAGCCACTGCGCAAGAACTAATTCTCATTTTCAGCCGGATTTCATCCAACCACGACGACTTACCAGAGCTGTGATGTCATGCAGGACCTGGACCTCAGACAGGAAGAGCAAATCAGCCTAGAGAGCAGAAACGGTTCAAAGGTAAGAAAGGCAGACTCTAGTTGACAAAAATAATCTCAATCAGGTAAATCTGTTCACTCTCCAGAAACAAAAAGGTATGATGATGCTATTTTTTATGTTAAATATTATCGCTACAGTAAATATTGTGTGCCAAATGCATGAGAATATGCATTTAACACCCTCTTCTGGAGGTAAAGTGATGGTGATCGTTCAGTTAAAATCATGTCATGCTGGCTCACAAGTGTGTCTGTAAAGAGCCCATGTAAAAATGTAAAAGAACGGTGCTTGTGTTCGCAGTGAGGCTAAGCCAGCGCGTCCTTGTGTGGGCACGACGTTGCTGTTTGAAAAACCGACCTCTGCATTTCTGCTGAGGGAGTTGAGCGGCAGGGAGGTCAGCACAGAGCCATCCTGGGACAGACGGGCACGGATCTGCTGCAGGGTGACGGGCAGGTCCTCAAACACAGCATTGGCCTTCCCCAGCATGTACAACCTCTGAGAGAGACAACAAACAGATTGTTTTTGTTAAAGCGTGATGGCACATATGGCGAGTATGCTTAGCTCGTTCTCAGTATATTTGCATTACCTCCTCACTGGGCGCTAGCTGCAGCACTACCGGCGTGTCCTCAGCGAACAGGGAGTGAACCGTCTCTGCAACACTATCCAAGGTGAAGGGTACCGGCTGCAGGGAAGAGGAAGACCCACTGAGCCAAACTCCAATGAATACTTAAAGGAGTATTTGTTGCACAAAACATAATCACGACTCCACAGTCAGCTCTGACTCACATTCTCCAAGGGATAGGAGGCCACGCTCTGAGGCAGGGCCAGGCTATCCACTCCTCTCACCACCACCAGCACGTTGGCGCGGGGACGCTGGAACAACGGGCCCGCCTGAAGGCCTGGCCACGACAGATCCTGTACAAATGGACACTCATTGTAAAGGCCAGGCCGGCGTAATCAGAAGCCAACACCGTGACACATCATCACATTGTTTTCGTTAATATGGGGAACTTTAGCATACAGTTGCTTATTTATGTTTTCGGAAAAAAAATGTATCATTCATTTGAAGTGGTGATTCAGCATTCAATAAAGAACAACGCACCTCTTGAACGGAGAAGCCCATGGTTAGAGCCACCAGGTCAGGGATCTTCTCTCCAGAGACGGGCCAGTCTCCCTTCTGGAAGGACACAAACTCTGGAGACTGCAGAATCGTTAAGCTGTCTCCATGCACACCTGTGAGAATAGAGAGGACCGTCAATCATCCCAGTAAAACATGTGGCAAATTAAGAATTTAGTAGCAGTACAAATACTTCCAAGAGGAACACAGTTTCTCAAGCTCGGAAACTCAACTCAACAGTTTTTTCAGTGTAAAAGTTGGTGCCCTCAAATCCTCAAAAGGAACGAAAAAGTAGTGTCCGTAACCTTTGGACTTGCAATGCTTTGCACAAATATATTTTAATATTATCGTTTCACAGCGATGGTGCAACAGATGATGACCCATAAGAGTCAGAAATCTCCTTTTCCTCCTCACTTTAGAGTGAACCAGTGATGGAAATAAACCATTTTGTCTGGTGGATTCCAAAATCCACCAGACAATAAAATAGATTACCATTTTTAGTTTTTTTAATAGCTAGTGAATGAAGCAAATGTAGCAGGCACTTGCATATTTACCAGCATTCTGCTTGTGGCTGCTGCTAATTTCCAACCCTGGAGTGAACTATTTATTACGTATGGAATGATGAACGACTGAAAGAGGATTGACACACACTCCTATCCTATGCTTACAGTTGTGCCACTCTGATATTTGACAACATATTAATTAATGGACGAAAAAGTATTATGTCAATAGCTTTAAAACTATTGGTATTTGTTGAATTTGGCTTATTTGAGATATGAAACTTCAACCATAAAATCATGGTATGCATGTTACAACTATCACTGCTCCCAGTAGACCATAAATACAAACACTGACAATTCACTAGTGCAATATCAATATTTCCTACGTTTCAACAGTTTAATTATTATTTTTAAATACTGATGCTTCTTGTTATCGCACCATCCCCGTTGCTACTGTGACAATGCAATTGTCTCCGCTGTGGGAATTATATTATATTATCTTAATCTCATCTAGAATTGTATTTTGAATATCTTTAAACAAGCATTTTAGTAGTTTTCCTAATCTGTTCATTGGCGCCGACTCGTTTGCTGCCTGAAATTTGGGGGAGATGAGATGCCAAAACACAGTAAATATATATATAAATAATTGGAATGTATTGAAAATGTATTCAAACTGAATAATTGTATAGTATAAAGTGATTCATGTCATGAATTGATTAAATTGATAGAAAAGGAAATAATGGCACATTAACATGGACCCTGTTCCCTTCCTGGTCAGCTGTTCTGCACTCACATGATCACTTCAGAGATAATCAACTCTCACTGAAATGTGAATCTTCATTAACGGCCGACAGGCCTTCGGTCAGCGTGAAGGCAGTAAGATAACAGCAGCACCACGGGGAGGCTCGTGACAGGGAGCTGAAGAGGAAGTGCCCGTTTACAGTCTGTCACATGACAGCACAGAGTCTCGTGTGTATTAGCAACAAGCAACGAGGAAGTAACAAAAAAATGGACATTTTCCTCCAATGTTGACTGACCACGAACACGTAGCGAGCCTTTCCAACATGAGAAACAACACACATTATCATGCGCGCTGCTAGCGTTACGTGTTAGCATCGAGCTAACAGTACGACGCTCTATTCTTTTTACCCGCTTGTTGTAAGCTCAAGCAGATCAAACGACCCACAAGTACAAGCACAGTAATACTGGTTCACACATTCACAGTCATTCACGCGAGACAGTCGTAAAACGTTAAGTTACGTTACCTGGCGTAAGGTGTACCAGTAAGCTAACGATAAACAGCGATGCTAACGATGGTCCAAGCTAGGTCGTCGTTCGTAAATACGTGACGCTTTTATGTTATACTTGTGTCGTAAAAACGTTTCCATACAAACATTGAATCATTTCTTACCGGTTGAGACAAGTAAGCAGAGGGCAAACGCCGCGGATAGTACAGCATCCATCCTTCCCCAGTCTGTCAGCGACATCTTTCTCCTTGGCGCAGCAGTGATCATGTGACCTGGCAACAATCTACCGCAAAGCACGACGGGACAATATCTGCCACAAAGTAGCGTTACTCTTTTAAGTAAAAGTATAAATACCAAAGTAAAATAGAGTGAACTAGCATTCTATGTCGCAAGTAGAATTATAATATTTGACACATGTAAAAGTAGTGCGTATCATTTCAAATAGTGGATTATAATTATTAAAGTGTAAATCACTTTAATGTTGCAGTTAAGTGGCGCTAATTCTAATTACTTTATATACTGCTGTGTAGCATGGTAATTTCCCCGTTTTGCATTAATCTATTATAACTATACACATTTGCCACTACTAAAAACATATATTTATTATAGTATTTATATATATATACGTATTTCTTCATATTTTTTCACACCTTCTTTTGCTATTTTTTTTAAACATTTTATACTGTCTCTCTTGACTCTGCACTGTATTTGTCATTTAAGTACAATAGGCATAACACATTCCTTGTATGTGCAAACCTCCATAAAACTATATCTGATTTCTGAGAAATACATAATATATTCACTTTATTTCTTCAGACACACAAGTCCATAGAACAACAACAACAACAAAAACACAAATACAATACGAGGATACTAAGACAATTGCAGCTCAAAAGTCACTCGTGGTTAAAAAACAGAGACATTTGTTTGAATGTTTCCAAAAACAAGAAGAACACCTTGTATCACTTTGTGTTGGCTAAGTTAAGGCCATTATGATTAACTTGTTTTTATGCAGTCAACCGACATTTACATGTGTACATACCATTCCTCAACACAGCAGGGAAAGGTCATGATTTTTTTCCATTTCTGCTTTACCACCAGGGGGCAGTATAAAGCAGCGACCGACCCGTTTTCAGGCCTATGCCTGGAAATAGGCCGTTTTTTTGCCGGCTCTGGTCTCAACTTGTTTTGCACTTGTCCCTCCATGTTTCAGCAGCGTGTACCAGGTTGGGTCAAACCATCCTGATATGGGGGACACTCTGGGTTTTTAGGATAATTAAATTAAACAGCCTACTGAATATAAAATTCACAACTGAAGCATGACAGGAAAAAACTCGGGGGTCGTGAGGAGAATTGATTGCTGCTTAATTTTCTGTAAAGCACAATGTTTTTCAGTATTTACCTACTGATGAGGTAATCACAAGAAAAGTGAATTTTGTACATATGAATCCTTTTGAATTGCACTTTTTGTTTAATTTATTTTGAATTTGTGGAAAAGCTGCTCCTCAACACAGTGACTTGTTCCATAGTAAAGTGTTTGTCATAGATTCAGTGAGTGTGTGTTCTCAGTTAAAGTTAGGTCATTTCAGTCTTTTTGAAACTACTTCTTAGGTGTTTTATTTGTGCATGAAAGCTGTTGAGTCTGTTTAAAAATGGCTGAAGATTCTGAATTGTTATGAATGTTGTAATACCTCGTGTCCTGAAGATGTACTTTTTGGTTTTTAATTAAAATGCAGCTAATTGGGTGTAAAAGGGAATAGTTCCCTCTCTATCATCGCCACCAGCTGCTCGTTTTGGTTTATCATTAAACTTGTTTTTGTGTTGGCATACATATTCTGTACTATCTCAGGTTAAAACTGCACCATCTTTTCATGAAATACATTTGAGAAGTTGAGAATGTTCCTGGATTTGGGTCGCAGCTTGTCATTCAGGGGGGATGGTGGGTCCCGGAGCCAGACCAGTTGAGAACCACTGGTCTAGAGAGAGCTGTTTTAACACCATCTGTGCAGACCCTCTCAGCGCTATCAGGGGACAGGACGACTGAGTCATCAGCCTCCATCAGATGGTGAGTAAGACTTTCCCCCGACATACATCCTGTTTTACACTCTTTTAAATAATCATTGACATGTTGATTATGTCTTATGCATATATTTAATCCACAAAGTAACTCAACTTGTCATATAATTGAGTGGAGTAAAAAGTTAAATATAAGCTTCTTTAAAAGTATGAAGTAGCAGAATATGAAAATACTCATGTAAAGTACAAGTACCTTCAAATTGTACAGTAGTAAATGTATTTAGTTACTTCCCATCACTGCCATGTGTATGCTATATGAATATATGCATTGAAGGGATGTCAATCACAACAGCTTTTATAATTCATGTTGCTTTTACATATTGGCAAAATATTTCACATATTGTAAAGTGTTCACGGTTTGTGTCAACTAGGGACTGGAGCTGGAACAAAACTATGCATTCATTCATTGTCAGTTGATCCACAGACACTTAATCAACAGTTCTCATCATTCATGAAATATTTTTGTTATTAAAAAAAAAAAAATCAAACACTTTCAAAAGTTGTCTGGAAAAACGAAAAATATATTTTTTGATGTTTATGTGGCCTGGAGCGGCACAGATTTACCAACATGTTTACAGATGATTATTATAATACGCATGTGTCGACTAAATCTTAAATGTCAAACATTAGTTTCTATCTGGAGCAAGTTAATAATGCAGAGAAAACTCAATGAAGCGCGCACACACACACACACACACACATTTACAGCAATTTTTTCACCGAGACGATGTCCATTTATAAACCCTAGTAGCTGGTTATTGGAGGCGTATGTTCTAAAATGGCATGCTGCTGTCCAGGAGAGAGGGATGTTAGTCAGAGAGGAGCTCTTTTCCCGGCGTGTCAATGAGCTGCTGGCAGCCTCCCTGCCAGACGGCAGCTGAAGCCCTCGTCTCGTCTCCATAATGCTCTCTGAACTTGGCTGCTCAGTAACACGAGCATTCTCAATGCTCAACATAAAAATAGCTTAAGATCTTCCCGCAGCCTGATGATGATTCTAGTCATGCTTTCCACCTCTCTCTCTCTCTCTCTCTCTCTCTCTCTCTCTCTCTCCGGAGGTTCTCCAGAGGTTTGTTTATGGCCCGAGGGTCTGTGTTGCCCATGTCCCTCTCTAAGCTCCATTGTCAGCTTTTGACTCAACCCGACTGAGGACGGCCTGACTCTTGGCAGCCTGCATGCTTTTATGTGCACCCAGTCTGCAGGACAGGGTTGGGAATTTAGGGAATTTAGTGTTCTGTCTGGTTGCTCTCCTCAGTTGTGTGTGTGTGTGTGTGCGCGCGCGCGTGTTCAGGATGTGATGCATTAGTCTACAGAGGGCCTTGGTCAGCCGCCCAGTCAACCGCTCAAAATATCCAGCATTATCTGGATATACCTGGCCTGGGTTTCTACTCCTGTCTCACATTAGTTGGTGCTAATGGTTGATATCCATAGTTTTGTCCCATGAAACCACAAAACCAAAAATACATTCTCAATTCAGTATCCTGTCTGTGGTTTTCAGCCCCTCAGCTTATTTATTCCACCAATCTTTAAAAATGAGTCATGAATGTTCACTTAAAAAACTTTTTAAGGCTCCATTCTTAAAATAACCTGACACAGTAAACACACAAATTGTGTTATTTTAACACATATTTATGTTGAAATATGTAACACAGAGCATGTGTTAAATGTGCTGACACACTGAGTGTGTTGAAAGCAACACACAACGTGTTGTCCTTACAGGTGTGTGAACAATTAACACATGTGTTATTTTTAACACCTGTTTTGAGAGTGTATAGTCTTTAGGTTGGACTAAATAGTGATTCATCAGTGCAAAGGTGTGATTCATTTATGTTTTTGAACAATGGCACAGTGAAAACATATCAGACCGAGGTAAAGGAGAGCTGGGGACTTGACCTTCCATTACTCACAGATACATGAACAGTAATAAAATAGTTTGATCCCTGAATAGATGCAGGTGTCTGCCAACAATCCATGACGTTTTTTTAGAGCCTAACCCAAATGTGAATGGTATTGTTTTAAAAAATGTACAAGGTTTGAATTTATCCCAACGACTTTGTCTTGTTTTTATCTGCTTTATGTTGATATAAATAATCTTGTCTAAACAAAAATACAGACAGCTAACACAAGCATTAACTGATGAGCCAGAATATAAGGTAACCATTATGTTTTTTTTCTATATGCGGCATAAATAAATGGATGGGGTAAATGGATGAATAAAAGAATATAAGAACCTAAAAGAAATGAATGGATGTTGACATTGCTTCATTCCACATACATGTAAAACCAGTCCACCTCTCAGATCTGTCCCAGAGCTCTCGCTGTACTGGTTTCTGCTGCAACATTATTACATTCACTGATACACATTTAAATTCTCTCAACACCCGGGCGTATGTGGTGAGTAAAGGAGTTACAGATGTAAAGTGACCGGTCTACTCCTGGGATATATACAAGCTAAATATAATGACCAAAAAGATGAAGAATAAGCTGTGTAAAGTATACTACTGTCTACTCTCAATGCATTCTGGGAAAATATGACTGTGAATCTGAATAGAGTAAGACACACTAAACGCCAGAAACAGCCATCCTCCATCTTCAACTGTTGTTGACTTACTGTTGTTGATTTACTGTTGTTAACTTACTGTTGTTAATTTACTGTTGTTGATTTACTGTTGTTAACTTACTGTTGTTAATTTACTGTTGTTGATTTACTGTTGTTGATTTATTGCTCTGTTAAAAATATGTGTTATCCGTCCATACCTGTGTGCACTTTCACACGTAGATACTACAGACCTCCGACTCGTTCACACCTGCATCAAAATGCCTCCTCTGTTACTTATCCCACCCGCTCCACACAGATCCAACACCTAGTCACAGGGGGGCTCTGGAACTGCCAGTCAGCTAACCGCAAGGCAGATTTCATCTCTGGTTTTGCTATCAAGCAATCACTGGACTTCCTGGCTCTCACTGAGACTTGGATCACACCAGACAACACAGCTACCCCTGCTGCTCTCTCCTCTGCCTTCTCCTTCAGCCACACACCTCGGCCCAGTGGCCGGGGCGGTGGCACAGGTCTACTTATCTCTCCCAAGTGGAGTTTTTCTGTCTCCACGCTTCCACTGTTTACCCCACTGTCTTTTGAGTTTCACGCTGTGACGGTTACTCATCCGGTTCAACTAAACATTGTTGTTCTCTATCGTCCACCTGGTTCCCTGGGAGATTTCTTGGAAGAAGTAGATGTCCTCCTATCAAACTTCCCAGAAAACGGTCCTCCGCTCATCCTTTTGGGTGACTTTAACATCCAGACAGAGAAGTCATGCGACCTGCTACTCTTACTGTCTTCCTTTGCTCTCTCACTCAGTCCTTCCCCTCCTACTCACAAAGCTGGCAACCACCTCGACCTGATTTTCACCAGAAACTGCTCTACATCCAACCTCACCGTAACCCCTCTACATGTCTCCGATCACTTCTTTATCTCTTACACTCTCCCACTCATTGGAACTGACAAACCTGTCACACCAACAGACTCTGCACCTGTCCGTCGCAACATCCGCTCCCTCTCGCCCTCCTCTCTGGCCTCGTCTGTTCTGTCAGCCCTTCCGTCAACTGACTCCTTTTCACTCCTGCATCCTAACTCTGCCACAGAAATGCTCCTCTCTACTCTGTCTTCCTCTCTAGATTCTCTCTGTCCTCTTACAGCACGAAAGGTCCGCAAGTCCTCTCCGGCTCCGTGGTTGTCTGACTCGGTGCGAGTCGAGAGAGCCACCATGCGTGCATCGGAAAGGAAATGGCGAAAAACCAAACATGCCGATGACCTGCTCACCTATCACGCTCTTCTCTCCTCCTTCTCTGCTTCTATCTCTGCAGCCAAAAGCCTGTTCTACCAATCTAGAATCGAATCAAATTTTTCTAACCCCAAAAAACTCTTCTCTATCTTCTCCAACCTCCTTGACCCCCCCTGTCCTCCTCCTCCCTCCACCCTTCTACCGAGCCACTTTGTTGACTACTTTACAAAAAAGATAGAAGACATACGCTCCTCATTTAACAATCCGTCTTCCATAACCTCACCTCCATTAACTTCATCTTCTTCCCCTCTGCTTTCCTCTTTCACCCCCCTGACTCCCAATCAAGTTCTTACCTTGGTAACCTCTGCCCGCCCAACCACCTGCCCCCTTGACCCCATCCCATCTCACATTTTCCAGTCTATTGCTCCTGATCTTCTTCCCTTTCTCACCCAGCTTATCAACACCTCCCTCTCAACTGGCTGCTTCCCTAACTCTCTGAAGGAGGCAAGAGTTAACCCTCTCCTAAAGAAACCCACTCTCAACCCGTCGGAAGTCAACAACTACAGACCGGTCTCTCTCCTTCCCTTTCTTTCCAAAACTCTGGAGCGAGCTATCTTTAACCAAGTCTCCTCCTTTCTCCACCAGAACAACCTTCTGGACCCTCACCAGTCTGGTTTCAAGGCAGGCCACTCAACAGAGACTGCCCTCCTTGCTGTCTCTGAGCAGCTCCACACCGCAAGAGCAGCCTCTCTCTCCTCTGTCCTTATCCTTCTAGACCTTTCTGCCGCCTTTGACACAGTGAACCATCAGATCCTCATTTCTTCCCTCCAGGACCTGGGTATCTCAGGCACTGTGCTCTCCCTCTTCTCGTCCTACCTCAAGGACCGCACCTACCGGGTAACCTGGAGAGGATCTGTGTCTGAGCCTTGTCCTCTCACTACTGGGGTCCCTCAAGGCTCCGTCCTGGGTCCTCTTCTCTTTTCTCTGTACACCAACTCTCTCGGCTCTGTCATTCGCGCCCATGGCTTTTCCTACCATAGCTACGCTGATGACACCCAACTGATCCTCTCGTTTCCCCAGTCAGAAACACAGGTAGCGGCACGAATCTCTGCCTGTCTGACTGACATCTCTCAGTGGATGTCCGCGCACCACCTAAAAATCAACCCTGACAAGACGGAACTACTTTTCCTTCCAGGAAAGGGCTCTCCCACCCACGACCTGACTATCACCTTCAACAACTCAGTGTTGACCCCGACCCCGACTGCCAGGAACCTCGGTGTGACACTTGACAGTCAACTCTCCCTGACTGCCAACATTACCGCAACAACGCGTTCCTGTAGGTACATGTTGTACAACATCAGGAGGATACGTCCCCTTCTCACCCAGAAGGCGACACAGGTTCTGGTCCAGGCTCTGATCATCTCGCGACTTGACTACTGTAACTCCCTCCTGGCAGGTCTACCCGCTAACGCCATTCGACCTTTACAGCTCATCCAGAATGCAGCAGCTCGACTGGTCTTCAACCTCCCGAAATTCACCCACACTACCCCGCTCCTCCGCACACTCCACTGGCTACCGGTGGTCGCCCGCATCCGCTTCAAAACATTGGTACTTACGTATCGTGCCACGAACAGATCGGGTCCTATCTATATACAGGACATGGTAACACCGTACACCCCAGCTCGGGCACTCCGCTCGGCTTCTGCTAAACGACTTGTAGCTCCGTCACTACGAGCTAAACACTCAACAAAGTCACGACTGTTTGCTGTCCTGGCTCCTCAATGGTGGAATGAGCTCCCCATTGACATCAGGACAGCAGAAAGTCTCTACATCTTCCGCCGAAAACTAAAAACGCATCTCTTTCGACTACACCTTGAATAAGGAAGGTAGCACTGTACTAGCACTCTAGTAGCACTTGATGTCTCTTATTTATAGCACTTTGTAAT
The DNA here is from genome assembly GCA_038501785.1 of Myoxocephalus aenaeus. Classification (NCBI taxonomy): domain Eukaryota; kingdom Metazoa; phylum Chordata; class Actinopteri; order Perciformes; family Cottidae; genus Myoxocephalus; species Myoxocephalus aenaeus. Next base: position 91,119 of record JBAMJR010000038.1, on the reverse strand, counting down.
TTTCTGTAATTTTCGAAATTTAACTCTAGTGAAGAAACTGCACTTTATTGATTATTGATTATTGATTGTTGTTTTTCTGAGTTTGTATTCATGATTGAATGCACTATTGTAAGTCGCTTTGGATAAAAGCGTCAGCTAAATGACATGTAATGTAATTTACTGTTGTTACCTTACTGTTGTTAATTTACTGTTGTTGATTTACTGTTGTTAACTTACTGTTGTTAATTTACTGTTGTTGATTTACTGTTGTTAATTTACTGTTGTTAATTTACTGTTGTTGATTTACTGTTGTTAACTTACTGTTGTTAATTTACTGTTGTTGATTTACTGTTGTTAATTTACTGTTGTTAATTTACTGTTGTTGATTTACTGTTGTTAATTTACTGTTGTTAATTTACTGTTGTTGATTTACTGTTGTTGATTTACTGTTGTTAACTTACTGTTGTTAATTTACTGTTGTTGATTTACTGTTGTTAACTTACTGTTGTTAATTTATTGTTGTTGATTTACTGTTGTTAATTTACTGTTGTTAATTTACTGTTGTTAATTTACTGTTGTTGAATTATTGTTGTTGACTTACTGTTGTTGATTTACTGTTGTTAATTTACTGTTGTTAATTTACTGTTGTTGAATTATTGTTGTTGACTTACTGTTGTTAATTTACTGTTGTTAATTTACTGTTGTTGATTTACTGTTGTTAATTTACTGTTGTTGAATTATTGTTGTTAATTTACTGTTGTTAACTTACTGTTGTTGAATTATTGTTGTTGACTTACTGTTGTTGACTTACTGTTGTTAACTTACTGTTGTTAAATTACTGTTGTTAACTTACTGTTGTTAATTTACTGTTGTTGATTAACTGTCGTTAACTTACTGTTGTTAATTTACTGTTGTTGATTTACTGTTGTTGATTTACTGTTGTTAATTTACTGTTGTTGAATTATTGTTGTTAATTTACTGTTGTTAATTTACTGTTGTTGACTTACTGTTGTTAACTTACTGTTGTTGATTTATTGTTGTTAATTTACTGTTGTTGACTTACTGTTGTTGATTTACTGTTGTTCATTTACTGTTGTTGATTTACTGTTGTTAATTTACTGTTGTTGATTTACTGTTGTTAATTTACTGTTGTTAATTTACTGTTGTTGATTTACTGTTGTTAATTTACTGTTGTTAATTTACTGTTGTTGATTTACTGTTGTTAACTTACTGTTGTTAATTTACTGTTGTTAATTTACTGTTGTTGATTTACTGTTGTTAATTTACTGTTGTTAATTTACTGTTGTTAATTTACTGTTGTTAATTTACTGTTGTTGATTTACTGTTGTTAACTTACTGTTGTTGATTTACTGTTGTTAACTTACTGTTGTTAATTTATTGTTGTTGATTTACTGTTGTTAATTTACTGTTGTTAATTTACTGTTGTTAATTTACTGTTGTTGAATTATTGTTGTTGACTTACTGTTGTTAATTTACTGTTGTTAATTTACTGTTGTTGATTTACTGTTGTTGATTTACTGTTGTTAACTTACTGTTGTTGATTTACTGTTGTTAACTTACTGTTGTTAATTTATTGTTGTTGATTTACTGTTGTTAATTTACTGTTGTTAATTTACTGTTGTTGACTTACTGTTGTTAATTTACTGTTGTTAATTTACTGTTGTTGACTTACTGTTGTTGATTTACTGTTGTTAACTTACTGTTGTTAATTTACTGTTGTTGATTTATTGTTGTTAATTTACTGGTGTTAATTTACTGTTGTTGATTTACTGTTGTTAATTTACTGTTGTTAATTTACTGTTGTTGACTTACTGTTGTTGATTTACTGTTTTTAATTTACTGTTGTTGATTTACTGTCGTTAACTTACTGTTGTTAATTTACTGTTGTTGATTTACTGTTGTTGATTTACTGTTGTTAATTTACTGTTGTTGAATTATTGTTGTTAATTTACTGTTGTTAATTTACTGTTGTTGACTTACTGTTGTTAACTTACGGTTGTTGATTTATTGTTGTTAATTTACTGTTGTTAATTTACTGTTGTTGACTTACTGTTGTTGATTTACTGTTGTTGATTTACTGTTGTTAACTTACTGTTGTTAATTTACTGTTGTTGATTTACTGTTGTTGATTTACTGTTGTTAATTTACTGTTGTTGAATTATTGTTGTTGACTTACTGTTGTTAACTTACTGTTGTTGATTTATTGTTGTTAATTTACTGTTGTTAATTTACTGTTGTTGACTTACTGTTGTTGATTTACTGTTGTTGATTTACTGTTGTTAATTTACTGTTGTTGAATTATTGTTGTTGACTTACTGTTGTTAACTTACTGTTGTTGAATTATTGTTGTTGACTTACTGTTGTTGACTTACTGTTGTTAACTTACTGTTGTTAAATTACTGTTGTTAACTTACTGTTGTTGAATTATTGTTGTTGACTTACTGTTGTTGACTTACTGTTGTTAACTTACTGTTGTTGACTTACTGTTGTTGACTTACTGTTGTTGATTTATTGTTGTTAACTTACTGTTGTTGACTTACTGTTGTTAACTTACTGTTGTTGACTTACTGTTGTTGACTTACTGTTGTTGAATTATTGTTGTTAACTTACTGTTGTTGATTTATTGTTGTTGACTTACTGTTGTTGACTTACTGTTGATTTATTGTTGTTAACTTACTGTTGATTTATTGTTGTTAACTTACTGTTGTTGATTTATTGTTGTTGACTTACTGTTGTTGACTTACTGTTGTTGACTTACTGTTGTTGAATTATTGTTGTTAACTTACTGTTGTTAACTTACTGTTGTTGATTTATTGTTGTTGACTTACTGTTGTTGACTTACGTTTTAACGTCAGAGCTTCTGAAATGTTCCTTGTTAATTCCAGAGTGGACAGTTCTCTCTACAGTCAGAGCTTGGGCAAGAAGGTGGAACGTGAGGGAGATACCATTTCCAAAACTTGTAAGGGGGTAATAACTATTTTCCCGCACGTAGCAAAATCCCAGACGTTTTTGGAATCCCTGCCGGACGCTTTTTTTAGGTCTCGAAAAGAGGACATGTCCGGGAAAAAGAGGACGTCTGGGCACCCTAATTAAAGAGACTGAAATAACCCCATATCCAACCTCCCCAACAAGCTCAGCGATTGGCTCCCTCGGCCACGCGCTGACTCACCAAACAAAATTCACACACACCTCCTCCTCACTCTGAGCAGCGCAGCGCTCACTGACACACACAGTCAGGAAGATGGCAGTGATTCAAAAGGTGGCAGTCCTGCTCTCCCTTATTTCTTTTGGAGAATGTGTCCACGTGCTTTTGGGGGACCCGGTTACGTTTCCAGAGACTGAAGACTGTCCGGCCGACCAGCCGGGTACACTTTCCCGGGTTGGAGATCGCGGCACCTCCCCGGTGGCGGATCGGGAGCGAGGTGTTTGGACGCCGGTCCGGGACTACGAGGACCGGGCGCTCCAGGGCGCTTCCTTTGCCTTCAACGTCACAGTCTACACCGACACGGGACTCTACGAGCTGCGATGCGGCGGCCGGGAGCAACACATCCACCTGTCTGTCGTCATCGGCTCTGAAGCGCCAGTCAACGAGGGGGCTCCGGCCAAACTCTTGTGCTACATCACCAGAGGTCAGCGCGTGGACTCTGTCCGGTGGGAAAAGGGGTCAGAGACGGTGCTGGAGCAGAATCTGTCCTCCGGAGAGATCACTCGCGGCCCAGCATCTGATGGGACCCAGTCCCTGTCTCCCGATGGGAGACTAGGCGACTACTCACTCATGTTCAACCGCGTTCAGCCGCAGCATCAAGGGGATTACTTCTGCTCTGTCCACACTAACGGCGCGCGACAGGGCTGGGGGAACCCCGCTGCTGCGAGGTTAAAGGTCACCACAAGATCCCCGGACCCGACGACGCTCACTGAGGGGATGGAAGGAGGAGGATCCGCATCTTCTACTGAGGTAAAAGTAGTAATACTAATACAGGTCCTGCATTCAAATGTGTTCCTACAATAGTAAATATACTTTAAGTAAAAAGTATTCATGAGGAATGTCTATAATAATGTACTGTATTATTGTTGGATTATAACACAATGATGTGACTCACTCTTATATAGGTATACATCAGTATTATATAAAGATGTTTATCTTCGTTTTACATCCAAACTTACAGTTGAAAGCCAATATTGGAATAATATGTAACATGTATCTAAATGTGGACGTGTAATCAACGTAACAGTCGCTGAAAAAACTTTTGGATAAATGTAGCAGGCTAGTAGTACACATACATATAAAGTCGCAGAAAAGGAAAGTACTCAAGCAAAGTTAAAGTACCTTGAAATGATATTTAACTACACCGGGCTACTTGAGTAAAGAGGCCTCGGTTTACAACACAGTCTCGCGGCAATTCGTGAAATAATCACGAAATAAAATATTTTGACTTGGAGTTTAGGGACACAAATTGACCGTTTAATGTGTGTGTCCCAGACACGACTTTGTTTTAGGGACGACTTAGTTCATGTAACAAATCCAGGACCCAGCGCAGGGTCGAACACGGGTCTCCTGTTCACTGTCTCTGTGTGTCTCTGTCTAACTTGAATCCTTCTTTCATCTCTTCCTCCCGCTTGTAGGAGACTGAACAGGAACACATGGGAACTTGGGCCATCATCGGCATAACAGCAGCTGTGGTGTTTGTGGCAGTGGCCCCTACATGTCTTCTCCTTGGCTGGTACCTGAAGACCCGCCTGACCCGCCCTGCTCCAGGACCAAGTCCACATCCTGAGGAGAAGGAGAGGGAGGGGCTACTGAACGGTGGCCTGCATTTGTTGCCCTCCTCAAGCCAATGGGTGCGCTAGCTCTCAAGTCTAAAGACATATGAAGAATGATGACCTTTACATTTGTTCTCAAAATGTATTGTGTTTCTAAAGTGATAACATTCCTATTTAATGATATTTAGAAAGTTGCTTTGAGTACTTTTATCATGTTTGTCTGGTTGTCTGTGTTTGTTGTAATGTATGTTGAGATGGATGCCTCGTTTTCTACTGTTTTCTACTGTTTTCTACTGCAAACCAAGTCTACCTATACGGGTACAAATAAAGTAACCAAACCAAAACACACAGATCTGATCCTCCACTTCCTTCTTCTCCTCACAAATGTTGCAACACTGCATCTTCATTAAGTTGTTTCTGCATTACTGCTCAGGACTTTACTTGAGCCGGCTGAGGAAGAGGATGTTACCACCACCAAGACCACACAATTTCATTTCAGACTTTCAGTGGTATATTCCATTTAAATAGAGTGTACGCCGTCCATCGCAGTGTCTTATACCGCTGATCAGAGGGGTGTGGTGGTGGACTATCTACAGATTACCATCTATCTTTCTGCATACTGTATATAGGTAGATATAGATATTACCATGGATTCCAGGTTAATTCAGCAACGTCTATAAATGTGTAATCGTTTTGTTATAGGCTAACGTTAGCTCTATCAGTTTCATCAGCGAATACGAAATCACTTAATCTTCATTTCTAAAGCCTGCATGTGTCCCAACAAGACAATGGACGAGATACAATAGATACAATCCTTTGTTTAATGTCACACGCGGTGAGGTTTGTCTTGTCTTGGGGTTTGGTCTTGTAATTAATGATATTTAGAAAGACACGTTTAGAGCCTCAACAAAAGTTTTGAAATATATTTCAAAATACATTTTTAGAAGTGATCAAGAGTTTCCATGAAAGACTATGTTGGTGTTAAATGGTGCAGAGACAAAGTGGGACACTAATACTCTGCATCAGATTGTTGAATGGTCTAGCAGGCTGATTGGTGAGTCACAACTCATGTACCCATGACAGTTACAACGAATAACTGGCTCCAGTTTCCCACCCTTTGCACAGGGACTTTCAGCTTCTCCATAGACGGAGGTATTTAGTACCACGGTGTAGAACAAAGTGTTATAAAAACAGCTTTGTTCCAGCAGCCATCACTCAGGTGAACACATTATAATTATAACAGCACTGTAGCTTTGATACTTTTATCATGTTTGTCTGGTTGTCTGTGTTTGTTGCCTCGTTTTCTACTCTTTTCTACTGCAAACCAAGTCTACATACGGGTACAAATAAACTCGGTTCATCCTAAGTTTGGCAAGTTGAATAAACTCTTTGTTCAGTTAAACCGCTCTTTGTGTCTGTGTCCCCCTTCTTTGGTCATGGCCGTGCGGCCCGGTTTGTGACAACCATATAAACAGATCTGTTTTAAATATATTACAATCATGGTATGTTAGCAATCATGGTATGTTAGCAATAATGGACAGACGGGGCTACCGGTTGGGATCCTGAAGATATCTTGGTCCCACAAAATGGTCGAGCACCAGCCAGTTAAAATAAGATCAGAAAGACTGCCTGCTAACATTCAGGCTACATGTTAACTCCAATAAATAACATAGAAAGTTTAGTCAACCGTGGCCTTTTTTTGGACAAATATTTGTATTGTCTTTTCCACAATACACAAACAAACAAGACAGAACACGGCACATCAGCAAACTGTACACTTAACAATAGCAAAAAGAAGATCATAGGCTAAACATAACATTACAATGGCTTGGAAATCTGTCCACAGGCCGAGCAAACGAAAGTGGATAGAGGGACTGCTGAGGTGCCCTTGAGAAACTTACTTATTTAGTTAAAGAGAAATATAACACCTTTGCAAACATTTGGGGCTCATTTATGGAGTTTCTGGAGGGGGAGATTTTGTTGCAACCCTGTGGTCTATCGTTTCCCCTTTTTCTTTTGGTTCTTCTCTCACTGGTCACATTTAAGGAATGTGGGAGCATTCTACTTGTGGGGTATAATATGTGTCTATCTGTGCATGTACATATCTGTCACCCTCTACTGTTATTTTTTTCTTCTGTTGAGAAACAGTCAGTAACGCCTAACAAAAAAACATGCCATTGATATCTTTATCTAAAATGCCTATATGTACTTTTATTTCAATTTGTTATGTGCCAAATATACTATCTAATGTCATGAAATCAAATGTGCAACGTAATCAAAAAATGCACTCACTCTCATGAAATGGCGACTAATCTAATATCACACGTGATGACACCGTTCAATCCACAAGTATGGGGTTATTTCAGTCTCTTTAATGGCAAATGCGCACAGAACAATTCACAAATATATTCAATTCACAAATGCACACAGAAAGATTCACAAATGCGCACAGAACAATTCACAAATATATTCGATTTACAAATGCACACAGAAGGGTTTACAAATGCATTCCAATGATTTATATCAATGTATAAAAAAAAATCACAAATATATTTCTGCATTTGTTTGTGAAAAGCTTCACATTTACGAGTTGCTTTTATGAGACTCCCCTGCCGTCCTTTGGATTCGTAAATGCATTTTTTCTATATGGACCTATCCGTAGCCAATCAGATGTCGCCCTCATTTTCAACCACTCACATGAGTGCAGCTCCCCCCTCCCCTACCCACGAGGGCGGTGCCAGCGTACAGTTACGGAATTAGCGGAGCTCATCAGTCAAACAATGGCGCTGGTACACACAACTGAAAGTTGACGTTCTCTAAATACTACAGTTGTTGAGTCACAACATGACATTTTAGGATGTTTTCAGGCGAGAAGTTAGTTGTTTAAGCATCAAATCTGTGGTCCGTTCATCTAGAAGCCGCCGATTTAAAAAGATACGCCGACGGTTTGAGTTCCTGGGCGGGACCATGAGCCCCGTCTGCACCGGGCCGTCAGCTTTCTGTTGCCCGCCGAGAGCAGCCTGATCCCGGCAGGACTTTTTGAAATGATCCGCTGGCTCCGATTTCTCCGTAGCGGTTAAACATGAGATATAATTCAGTTTTGAGGATCTAACGAGCAATCTTTATTATTGATATATATCATTGGAATGTATTTGTAAACCCTTCTGTGTGCATTTGTGAATTGAATATATTTGTGAATTGTTCTGTGCGCATTTGTGAATCTTTCTGTGCGCATTTGCCATTAAAGAGACTGAAATAACCCCATAGTTGGAGAGGAGGTTGGACTTTTTTAAATGACCAAGTCATGTAACACTCCTGGTAATAAACGGTTTCTGATTCTGAAAAAGATCTACCTACATTAATAATGCTATATATATATATATATATATATATATATATATATATATATATATATATATATTTAGCAGATGTGGATTGTATAGCGATCCTGGCGTGTATACCCAGTGTTAACCCGAATATAATAATGGATGTTAAGACAACGTGGGGCATCACTTCAGTTTTAGTGGAACTCTGTTATCCAAAAGGTAAAACTTTATTGTCACGTGTCAACTTCAGCTTGAGCACCTCTAATTGGCTGATCTATTTGTCCCTCAAACAGTAACAGGATGAACCTTATAAAGCCTGCACATGGCAATACAAATATATAACATAACATCTGAGAACACATTTCCATGTTAACACCCCCACTTGTTCTCACACTGTTATCTTCAAAAGAAACCAAAACATCTTCACAAGGTTTTCTCCCTTTTCATCATGTACATTTTCATACACATGGCTAAACATAAACTTTTCAAACTTATTCAACTTAAACTTAGATGAGGTTACAGCTTCCCTGAATGGTAGGGGTACATTGCACATTAATCTGTAACAATAATGTATGTTAGTCAGTACCTGATCATCATTCTCCCATCAGATACATATTCCCTTAAATACCCTGGTTTCTTCCTCTCTCTAGAAGGGTATCGCCTAGTTAGTTTCCTCTGTCTGTGCTTGGCTATTCACCTCAGGAACAGTTACTGGAACCTGGCCCTGACTATGTCCTGGACTCACATCAGTATTTGGTCTGGATTTGCTAGTCCTAGTCTGCATCTCTAAATCATCCTCGCTAGGGGTCATGTCAGTTTGTGTTTGCTGCTCTGCAACTGTTTTGGTCACAAACTTCACCAACCTGTGCTTCTGCACTTTCCCCATGTCAGGATATAGACCATGTATGATGGGCTATTCTTGTCGTACCCAACAAAGATTCCCTTCTCAGACCTTGGGTCCAACTTTCTCTTGTCCTGTTTATAGGCACAACACAATGACTCAAACGTTTGCATCCTAGAAAGGTGAGGACGTCTTCCTGTCAGCATTAGGTAGGGTGTCTGTTTTGTTCGATTGTTAAAGCATCTGTTCCTCACTACCGCTGCTGTCTGCCTGCATAGGTCCATAACTCCTTTGGCAACTCAAATTAGCATACACCTAGCAATTTCACTCAGCTGTACCATTCTGGTGCGGTGAGTACGGTGCTGAGGCTTCATGTCTAATCCCATTTCTGTGGAGTAGTGCCTGGTAAATATTTCCTGTTAATTCTGTACCATTGTCAGACCTGATACATGTAATCTTCCCATACGGGGCTGTATCTGCAAGGAACTTCTCTGTTGCTGTTACTGTGTCACTCTTATTTTTTAGAAAGTACACAAACACTGCACTGGAATGATCATCAGTGAATGATAAGGCAAACCTAAACCCGTCTCTGGACTCTGGGTCTGTTGGTCCTGCTACATCTGTGTGTACCAACTTTGGTTTGGTTACTTTATTTGTACCCGTATAGGTAGACTTGGTTTGCAGTAGAAAACAGTAGAAAACTCAAAAGCAACTTTCTAAATATCATTAAATAGGAATGTTATCACTTTAGAAACACAATACATTTTGAGAACAAATGTAAAGGTCATCATTCTTCATATGTCTTTAGACTTGAGAGCTAGCGCACCCATTGGCTTGAGGAGGGCAACAATGCAGGCCACCGTTCAGTAGCCCCTCCCTCTCCTTCTCCTCAGGATGTGGACTTGGTCCTGGAGCAGGGCGGGTCAGGCGGGTCTTCAGGTACCAGCCAAGGAGAAGACATGTAGGGGCCACTGCCACAAACACCACAGCTGCTGTTATGCCGATGATGGCCCAAGTTCCCATGTGTTCCTGTTCAGTCTCCTACAAGCGGGAGGAAGAGATGAAAGAAGGATTCAAGTTAGACAGAGACACACAGAGACAGTGAACAGGAGACCCGTGTTCGACCCTGCGCTGGGTCCTGGATTTGTTACATGAACTAAGTCGTCCCTAAAACAAAGTCGTGTCTGGGACACAAACATTAAACGGTCAATTCGTGTCCCTAAACTCCAAGTCAAAATATTTTATTTTGTGATTATTTCACGAATTGCCGTGAGACTGTGTTGTAAACCGAGGCCTCTTTACTCAAGTAGCCCGGTGTAGTTAAATATCATCTTAAGGTACTTTAACTTTGCTTGAGTACTTTCCTTTTCTGCGACTTTATATGTATGTGTACTACTAGCCTGCTACATTTATCCAAAAGTTTTTTCAGCGACTGTTACGTTGATTACACGTCCACATTTAGATACATGTTACATATCATTGCAATATTGGCTTTCAACTGTAAGTTTGGATGTAAAACGAAGATAAATATCTTTATATAATATTGATGTATACCTATATAAGAGTGAGTCACATCATTGTGTTATAATCCAACAATAATACAGTACATTATTCTAGACATTCCTCATGAATACTTTTTACTTAAAGTATATTTACTATTGTAGGAACACATTTGAATGCAGGACCTGTATTAGTATTACTACTTTTACCTCAGTAGAAGATGCGGATCCTCCTCCTTCCATCCCCTCAGTGAGCGTCGTCGGGTCCGGGGATCTTGTGGTGACCTTTAACCTCGCAGCAGCGGGGTTCCCCCAGCCCTGTCGCGCGCCGTTAGTGTGGACAGAGCAGAAGTAATCCCCTTGATGCTGCGGCTGAACGCGGTTGAACATGAGTGAGTAGTCGCCTAGTCTCCCATCGGGAGACAGGGACTGGGTCCCATCAGATGCTGGGCCGCGAGTGATCTCTCCGGAGGACAGATTCTGCTCCAGCACCGTCTCTGACCCCTTTTCCCACCGGACAGAGTCCACGCGCTGACCTCTGGTGATGTAGCACAAGAGTTTGGCCGGAGCCCCCTCGTTGACTGACGCTTCAGAGCCGATGACGACAGACAGGTGGATGTGTTGCTCCCGGCCGCCGCATCGCAGCTCGTAGAGTCCCGTGTCGGTGTAGACTGTGACGTTGAAGGCAAAGGAAGCGCCCTGGAGCGCCCGGTCCTCGTAGTCCCGGGCCGGCGTCCAAACACCTCGCTCCCGATCCGCCACCGGGGAGGTGCCGCGATCTCCAACCCGGGAAAGTGTACCCGGCTGGTCGGCCGGACAGTCTTCAGTCTCTGGAAACGTAACCGGGTCCCCCAAAAGCACGTGGACACATTCTCCAAAAGAAATAAGGGAGAGCAGGACTGCCACCTTTTGAATCACTGGCATCTTCCTGACTGTGTGTGTCAGTGAGCGCTGCGCTGCTCAGAGTGAGGAGGAGGTGTGTGTGTGTGTGTGTGTGTGTGTGTGTGTGTGTGTGTGTGTGTGTGTGTGTGTGTGTGTGTGTGTGTGTGTGTGTGTGTGTGTGTGTGTGTGTGTGTGTGTGTGCAGTGGCGGTTCTACATGTAATTACGCCCCGGGCGAGACCCCCTCCGCTGGCAGTTTATAATTTATTTATTTTTATAAACTTATAAACTTAAATTTCTCAATTCCGGCTCTTTTTAGAGAGCCGACTCTTTCGGCTCCCAAATGGCTCTTCAGATTTTTTGGTGCTTAAATTAATTTATTACCAACAATAATGTAAAATTATGCGCAATATGAATTACTAATGTAAAAAAAACATGCACTATATCAAATGTTTATTATATAAATACACTTTTATTTATACACTCTACAGAGTGATAAAAAAAAAATTAAGTGCAAAAACAAATGTTTAACTATTTACAAATGAACTTAACTAACTTTTAACTATTTTTAACTTTTAGCTTTTTAATACTTAACAGATTTAAAGTGAAACAACATACAGAAGCTTACAGAATCACACAACAAAATATAAATTAAAATGTGTAAAACAAAAAGAAAAAAATCAGCATCCAGAGTTTTGTCCTTCAGTGAAGGTTTACATTGAGAAAGACCAAGTGCCTCAGCTTTGAGGGCTGAGAGATGGTGGTGGACTTCAGGAGGAAGGCGACTGCTCCTAGACCTCTGAGTGTTCTTGGAGAGGACGTGGACATGGTGGAGGAGTACAGGTACCTGGGTGTTTCCATCGACAGCCGACTGAACTGGAAGGCCAACATCAACGCTGTCTACAAGAAGAGGATGAGTCGACTCTTTTTCCTGAGGAAGCTTCGATCCTTCAATGTGTGCAGCGAGATGCTGGAGATGTTCTACCAGTCGGTTGTGGTCAGCGCTCTGTACTTCTCCATCGTCTGCTGGGGGAGCAGCATTGGAGCCGGTGACACCAACAGACTTAACAAGATAGTTAAGATCCATCATTGGCTGCAGGCAGGAGTTTCTGGAACATGTGGTGGAGAGGAGGACGCTGAAGAAACTTTTGTCCATATTGGACAACCCGGACCACCCTCTCCACCACCTACTGCAGGGTCAGCGGAGCACTTTCTCGAGGAGATTCCTCACGCTCCGCTGCAACAAGGACAGATACAGGAGAACATTCCTGCCAACGGCATTACGGCTTTATAATAAATCACCGCTTGCCAGATCCTCTGACTAACAACATGTATATATATATTTTTGCACAATCGAAGCTATTTCTATTTTATTCTATTTTATTTTATTATTATTATTATTATTTTTATTATTATTGTATATATCTTTTATCTTTCGTCCTGCTGTTTTTGTTTATTTTGTTGTAAATTGCTGCTACGCGACACCAAATTTCCCCTCGGGGATTAATAAAGTATATATTCATTCATTCATTCATTCATTCGTTTCTTCTCCGTAATGATCTGCCCTGTTTGGAGAACATTCTCTCTGAGGGGACTGAAGTTGCTACAATGCACACACTGCAGTTGCAGCAACAGTTGCAGGCAGTGGCGGTTCTACATGTAATTATAATACGGGTAGATCAAATCAAGCATTCTGATTGGTTGAGAGTGAGTCACGGGGTGTACTTTATTCAGCCATAAAGTACTGTACAGCCTGTTTACATTTAGAGCGTTCCATATCAGTGCGCACTTAAAATAACAGGTAGATTTAAATTGCGCGACCGTTAGTGTTGGATTCTCGGTCCGCTCTTTAGTCTACAGTTTCTCCTCCTGGTTTCCGCCCACTGCCACGATGAAGGAGGGGGGCTCCTTCATCCCAGCTGTTGGCCGTTGCCTTGATCACCGGCAGGTGATTAAAGGTCCACAGCGTGACCCGGCTTATTGTCGGGTTGTTACTTTGTAAGAATTGGTCACACGAGCGGTTGAGTTGCCCTCCCGACTCTGGAGCAGGAGAGGTGGATCTCCTGTGTTCGCTGGACCTGACCGGTAGCATTCGTTTGTATCTGTTTGTGGTGTCTTGTTTACTTTAAATAAAGTCCGCCCGTGGAACTGTACTGCTGCGTGTGTTGCGTTTGGGTCCGCTACACCACACACCCCTAACAGTTAGTTGCCGTTTCAAGTTTGACAGTTAAAAACATGTTTGGTGTAAACTTTGATATTGTCACGTCCGCAGTAACGACTCGCAGACGTTGGTTTCCTTAACTTGCAGGTTTATTGCTTGAGTGTTCACAGTATTGCAACGGGGCTCTTCGCTGACAGTAAGTTAGCTCAAACGGAACAGCTAACAAGCTCACGTAGCGTCCCCCACACTAGCATAACGAACGACAACACACACGTCACTTCCTCCCTAACCTAAAGATGAGGAATGAAAAGGGTTTGATCACAAAATCGTGATAATTTCCAGTGAGAGATAATTACGTCGGTAAATTCCCGACGCGAGGCAAGTTCTCTAAACATCATGGAGGAGAAAAATGACGGAGAAAAGACGGACAGAAGCAGCGAGAGCACTTCTTTACATCGGTGGCTGAGCGTCATCCTGCACCTGCTTTCAACCGGGCTGGTCAGTAAATCGCAGATTTACTGACCAGCTCGTCCGTTTTATAGTCCCGTATGTGCGTCCCGTGCGTCCCGGGACTATTTTCTCTGCCGCTGAAATGCGATACACAACGTTTTGCCGGCTACAACTATTTTGTGCTGAAAGGCAGCTTACTATTACTATTTATAAAGTCGCAGGTACCCGTATTATAAAAGCAATAAGGTACTCGAGGCAGTACTGTGTCTACAATAATGTACAGTTCAAGGGTTTGCCGGCCCTCCGCTGCGCGTCGGGCCTAACAACTCCCTTGAACAGTACATTATTGCACGACACAGTACTGCCTCTCGTACCTTATTGCTTAATTATAATACGGGTAGATCAAATCAAGCATTCTGATTGGTTGAGAGTGAGTCACGGGGTGTACTTTATTCAGCCATAAAGTACTGTACAGCCTGTTTACATTTAGAGCATTCCATATCAGTGATCACTTAAAACAACAGGTAGATTTAAATTGCGCGACCGTTAGTTGTCATTTCAAGCTTGACAGTTACCAAACATGTTTGGTGTAAACTTTGATATTGTCACGTCCGCAGTAACGACTCGCAGACGTTGGTTTCCTTAACTTGCAGGTTTATTGCTTGAGTGTTCACAGTATTGCAACGGGGCTCTTCGCTAACAGTAGCTCAAACGGAACAGCTAACAAGCTCACGTAGCATCCCCCACACTAGCATAACGAACGACAACACACACGTCACTTCCTCCCTAACCTAAAGATGAGGAATGAAAAGGGTTTGATCACAAAATCGTGATAATTTCCAGTGAGAGATAATTACGTCGGTAATTTCCCGACGCGAGGCAAGTTCTCTAAACATCATGGAGGAGAAAAATGACGGAGAAAAGACGGACAGAAGCAGCGAGAGCACTTCTTTACATCGGTGGCTGCGTGTCATCCTCCACCCTGCTTTCAACCAGCCTGGTCAGTAAATCGCAGATTTACTGACCAGGCCGTCCGTTTTATAGTCCCGTATGTGCGTCCCGTGCGTCCCGGGACTATTTTCTCTGTCGCTGAAATGCGATACACAACGTTTTGCCGGCTACAACTATTTTGTGCTGAAAGGCAGCTTACTATTACATTTATAAAGTCGCAGGTACCCGTATTATAAAAGCAATAAGGTACTCGAGGCAGTACTGTGTCTACAATAATGTACTGTTCAAGGGTTTGCCGGCCCTCCGCTGCGCGTCGGGCCTAACAACTCCCTTGAACAGTACATTATTGCACGACACAGTACTGCCTCTCGTACCTTATTGCTTAATTACGCCCCGGCGAAGACCCCCTCCGATCGCCCCCCCCGCCGGGGCTGGCAGTTTATCATTATTTTTTTTTTATAAACTTATAAACTTAAATTTCACAATTCCGGCTCTTTTTAGAGAACCGGCTCTTTTGGCTCGGCTCACTAAAAAGAGCCGGCTCTTTCGGCTCCCAAATGGCTCTTCAGATTTTTTGGTGCTTAAATTAATTTATTACCAACAATAATGTAAAATTATGCACAATATGAATTACTAATGTAAAAAAAACATGCACTATATCAAATGTTTATTATATAAATACACTTTTATTTATACACTCTAGAGTGATAAAAAAAAAATGTGAAAGTGCAAAAACAAACGTTTAACTATTTACAAATGAACTTAACCAACTTGTAACTATTTTAAACTTTTAGCTTTTTAATACTTAACAGATGTAAAGTGAAACAACATACAGAAGCTTACAGAATCACACAACAAAATATAAATTAAAATGTGTAAAACAAAAAGAAAAAAATCAGCATCCAGAGTTTTGTCCTTCAGTGAAGGTTTACATTGAGAAAGACCAAGTGCCTCAGCTGTGAGGCTGATCCTGTTTCTTCTCTTAATGATCTGCCCTGTTGGAGAACATTCTCTCTGAGGGGACTGAAGCTGCTACAATGCACAGTCTCGTGACGTCACATGAACTGTGTAACTCCCGCCTCTCCCCTCTGCTCAGCGCAGGCACAGAGACGACACCACACATATTGACCAATCAAATGCGGCTTGAGAGAGCGAGAGAGAGAGAGAGAGAGAGAGAGAGAGAGAGAAAAAAAAAAAAAGCCGGCTCCGTGGGTCACGTCAGAGAGCTCTCAGTTTCGTTCGACCGACACATCACTAGAAGACGGAACCTTCCCAGCAAGCAGGGGCGCCTGCAGCTGCAGATGATTTAAAAAAAATTTAAGTGGTCGTGCCCAAAACCGCCCCTGTGTGTGTGTGTGTGTGTGTGTGTGTGTGTGTGTGTGTGTGTGTGTGTGTGTGTGTGTGTGTGTGTGTGTGTGTGTGTGTGTGTGCCGGAGGTGAGTCAGCCGAGGATAGTGTGAGGAGGTTGACTTATCCAAGGTTGCCACAGTTTTTTTGG
Organism: Myoxocephalus aenaeus; assembly: GCA_038501785.1. Taxonomy (NCBI): domain Eukaryota; kingdom Metazoa; phylum Chordata; class Actinopteri; order Perciformes; family Cottidae; genus Myoxocephalus; species Myoxocephalus aenaeus. The sequence goes on along the minus strand of JBAMJR010000038.1, from coordinate 74,751 downwards.
GCTTGCGAGCTATTTTAAAAATGACATGTAAATAAACGGTTTCTGATTCTCATTCTGAAAAAGACCTACATTAATAATGCTAACTATCTCTCTCTCTCTCTCTCTATATATATATATATATATATATATATATATATATATATATATATATATATATATATATATATATATACATTTCCATGTTAACACCCCCACTTGTTCTCACACTGTTATCTTCAAAAGAAACCAAAACATCTTCACAAGGTTTTCTCCCTTTTCATCATGTACATTTTCATACACATGGCTAAACATAAACTTTTCAAACTTATTCAACTTAAACTTAGATGAGGTTACAGCTTCCCTGAATGGTAGGGGTACATTGCACATTAATCTGTAACAATAATGTATGTTAGTCAGTACCTGATCATCATTCTCCCATCAGATACATATTCCCTTAAATACCCTGGTTTCTTCCTCTCTCTAGAAGGGTATCGCCTAGTTAGTTTCCTCTGTCTGTGCTTGGCTATTCACCTCAGGAACAGTTACTGGAACCTGGCCCTGACTATGTCCTGGACTCACATCAGTATTTGGTCTGGATTTGCTAGTCCTAGTCTGCATCGCTAAATCATCCTCATGTCAGTTTGTGTTTGCTGCTCTGCAACTGTTTTGGTCACAAACTTCACCAACCTGTGCTTCTGCACTTTCCCCATGTCAGGATATAGACCATGTATGATGGGCTATTCTTGTCGTACCCAACAAAGATTCCCTTCTCAGACCTTGGGTCCAACTTTCTCTTGTCCTGTTTATAGGCACAACACAATGACCCAAACGTTTGCATCCTAGAAAGGTGAGGACGTCTTCCTGTCAGCATTAGGTAGGGTGTCTGTTTTGTTCGATTGTTAAAGCATCTGTTCCTCACTACCGCTGCTGTCTGCACTGCATAGGTCCATAACTCCTTTGGCAACTCAAATTAGCATACACCTAGCAATTTCACTCAGCTGTACCATTCTGGTGCGGTGAGTACGGTGCTGAGGCTTCATGTCTAATCCCATTTCTGTGGAGTAGTGCCTGCTAATTATTTCCTGTTAATTCTGTACCATTGTCAGACCTGATACATGTAATCTTCCCATACGGGGCTGTATCTGCAAGGAACTTCTCTGTTGCTGTTACTGTGTCACTCTTATTTTTTAGAAAGTACACAAACACTGCACTGGAATGATCATCAGTGAATGATAAGGCAAACCTAAACCCGTCTCTGGACTCTGGGTCTGTTGGTCCTGCTACATCTGTGTGTACCAACTGCTGCTGTTGCTCTTACATCAGGTTCCCTGTTCCTAGTTTGGATAAACTTGTATTACTGTTATTTAACACTTACAAAAAATAAATGTACCTTTTGTACATATACCGTATGTAGTGTTTTTCCTATGTGTGTAGTGTTTTCATATTATTATTTTTTTCTTCACTTTCTTATTATAGTGTGTTTTTATTTTCAAAACTGACTCGGAGAGCTCTGCACAAAAAATGTCAATGTGTCTGGACTGTTGGTCTATAGGCACAAATGGCAAAATAAAAACCTTGAACATTTGTGATGGGAAGAAGGAAGTGGAGGATCAGATCTGTGTGTTTTGGTTTGGTTACTTTATTTGTACCCGTATAGGTAGACTTGGTTTGCAGTAGAAAACAGTAGAAAACAGTAGAAAACTCAAAAGCAACTTTCTAAATATCATTAAATAGGAATGTTATCACTTTAGAAACACAATACATTTTGAGAACAAATGTAAAGGTCATCATTCTTCATATGTCTTTAGACTTGAGAGCTAGCGCACCCATTGGCTTGAGGAGGGCAACAATGCAGGCCACCGTTCAGTAGCCCCTCCCTCTCCTTCTCCTCAGGATGTGGACTTGGTCCTGGAGCAGGGCGGGTCAGGCGGGTCTTCAGGTACCAGCCAAGGAGAAGACATGTAGGGGCCACTGCCACAAACACCACAGCTGCTGTTATGCCGATGATGGCCCAAGTTCCCATGTGTTCCTGTTCAGTCGCCTACAAGCGGGAGGAAGAGATGAAAGAAGGATTCAAGTTAGACAGAGACACACAGAGACAGTGAACAGGAGACCCGTGTTCGACCCTGCGCTGGGTCCTGGATTTGTTACATGAACTAAGTCGTCCCTAAAACAAAGTCGTGTCTGGGACACACACATTAAACGGTCAATTCGTGTCCCTGAACTCCAAGTCAATACATTTTATTTCGTGATTATTTCACGAATTGCCGTGAGACTGTGTTGTAAGCCGAGGCCTCTTTACTCAAGTAGCCCGGTGTAGTTAAATATCATTTTAAGGTACTTTAACTTTGCTTGAGTACTTTCCTTTTCTGCAACTTTATATGTATGTGTACTACTAGCCTGCTACATTTATCCAAAAGTTTTTTCAGCGACTGTTACGTTGATTACACGTCCACATTTAGATACATGTTACATATTATTGCAATATTGGCTTTCAACTGTAAGTTTGGATGTAAAACAAAGATAAATATCTTTATATAATATTGATGTATACCTATATAAGAGTGAGTCACATCATTGTGTTATAATCCAACAATAATACAGTACATTATTCTAGACATTCCTCATGAATACTTTTTACTTAAAGTATATTTACTATTGTAGGAACACATTTGAATGCAGGACCTGTATTAGTATTACTACTTTTACCTCAGTAGAAGATGCGGATCCTCCTTCTTCCATCCCCTCAGTGAGCGTCGTCGGGTCCGGGGATCTTGTGGTGACCTTTAACCTCGCAGCAGCGGGGTTCCCCCAGCCCTGTCGCGCGCCGTTAGTGTGGACAGAGCAGAAGTAATCCCCTTGATGCTGCGGCTGAACGCGGTTGAACATGAGTGAGTAGTCGCCTAGTCTCCCATCGGGAGACAGGGACTGGGTCCCATCAGATGCTGGGCCGCGAGTGATCTCTCCGGAGGACAGATTCTGCTCCAGCACCGTCTCTGACCCCTTTTCCCACCGGACAGAGTCCACGCGCTGACCTCTGGTGATGTAGCACAAGAGTTTGGCCGGAGCCCCCTCGTTGACTGGCGCTTCAGAGCCGATGACGACAGACAGGTGGATGTGTTGCTCCCGGCCGCCGCATCGCAGCTCGTAGAGTCCCGTGTCGGTGTAGACTGTGACGTTGAAGGCAAAGGAAGCGCCCTGGAGCGCCCGGTCCTCGTAGTCCCGGACCGGCGTCCAAACACCTCGCTCCCGATCCGCCACCGGGGAGGTGCCGCGATCTCCAACCCGGGAAAGTGTACCCGGCTGGTCGGCCGGACAGTCTTCAGTCTCTGGAAACGTAACCGGGTCCCCCAAAAGCACGTGGACACATTCTCCAAAAGAAATAAGGGAGAGCAGGACTGCCACCTTTTGAATCACTGGCATCTTCCTGACTGTGTGTGTCAGTGAGCGCTGCGCTGATCAGAAGGAGGAGTGTGCGTGTTTGTGTGAATTTTGTTTGGTGAGTCAGCGCGTGGCCGAGGGAGCCAATGAGCTTGTTGAGGAGGTTGGACTTACCAAAGGCTGCTTGATACCGTTTTTTGGGCTTGCGAGATATTTTTTAAATGACCAAGTCATGTAACACTCCTGGTAAATAAACGGTTTCTGATTCTGAAAAAGATCTACCTACATTAATAATGCTAAATATATAAATATATATATATATATATATATATATAGGACCAAAACAAAACAAAAAATATATATATATATATGTATTTAGCAGATGTGGATTGTATAGCGATCCTGGCGTGTATACCCAGTGTTAACCCGAATATAATAATGGATGTTACAACGTGGGGCATCACTTCAGTTTTAGTGGAACTCTGTTATCCAAAAGGTAAAACTTTATTGTCACGTGTCAACTTCAGCTTGAGCACCTCTAATTGGCTGATCTATTTGTCCCTCAAACAGTAACAGGATGAACCTTATAAAGCCTGCACATGGCAATACAAATATATAACATAACATCTGAGAACACATTTCCATGTTAACACCCCCACTTGTTCTCACACTGTTATCTTCAAAAGAAACCAAAACATCTTCACAAGGTTTTCTCCCTTTTCATCATGTACATTTTCATACACATGGCTAAACATAAACTTTTCAAACTTATTCAACTTAAACTTAGATGAGGTTACAGCTTCCCTGAATGGTAGGGGTACATTGCACATTAATCTGTAACAATAATGTATGTTAGTCAGTACCTGATCATCATTCTCCCATCAGATACATATTCCCTTAAATACCCTGGTTTCTTCCTCTCTCTAGAAGGGTATCGCCTAGTTAGTTTCCTCTGTCTGTGTTTGGCTATTCACCTCAGGAACAGTTACTGGAACCTGGCCCTGACTATGTCCTGGACTCACATCAGTATTTGGTCTGGATTTGCTAGTCCTAGTCTGCATCGCTAAATCATCCTCGCTAGGGGTCATGTCAGTTTGTGTTTGCTGCTCTGCAACTGTTTTGGTCACAAACTTCACCAACCTGTGCTTCTGCACTTTCCCCATGTCAGGATATAGACCATGTATGATGGGCTATTCTTGTCGTACCCAACAAAGATTCCCTTCTCAGACCTTGGGTCCAACTTTCTCTTGTCCTGTTTATAGGCACAACACAATGACCCAAACGTTTGCATCCTAGAAAGGTGAGGACGTCTTCCTGTCAGCATTAGGTAGGGTGTCTGTTTTGTTCGATTGTTAAAGCATCTGTTCCTCACTACCGCTGCTGTCTGCACTGCATAGGTCCATAACTCCTTTGGCTACTCAAATTAGCATACACCTAGCCAAGTCAAATAAGGTGCGGCAATTTCACTCAGCTGTACCATTCTGGTGCGGTGAGTACGGTGCTGAGGCTTCATGTCTAATCCCATTTCTGTGGAGTAGTGCCTGCTAATTATTTCCTGTTAATTCTGTACCATTGTCAGACCTGATACATGTAATCTTCCCATACGGGGCTGTATCTGCAAAGAACTTCTCTGTTGCTGTTACTGTGTCACTCTTATTTTTTAGAAAGTACACAAACACTGCACTGGAATGATCATCAGTGAATGATAAGGCAAACCTAAACCCGTCTCTGGACTCTGGGTCTGTTGGTCCTGCTACATCTGTGTGTACCAACTGCTGCTGTTGCTCTTACATCAGGTTCCCTGTTCCTAGTTTGGATAAACTTGTATTACTGTTATTTAACACTTAAAAAAAATAAAATGTACCTTTTGTACATATACCGTATGTAGTGTTTTTCCTATGTGTGTAGTGTTTTCATATGTATGTATAGTGTTTTCATATTATTATTATTTTCTTCACTTTCTTATTATAGTGTGTTTTTATTTTCAAAACTGACTCGGAGAGCTCTGCACAAAAAATGTCAATGTGTCTGGACTGTTGGTCTATAGGCACAAATGGCAAAATAAAAACCTTGAACCTTGAACATGTGTGAGGGGAAGAAGGAAGTGGAGGATCAGATCTGTGTGTTTTGGTTTGGTTACTTTATTTGTACCCGTAGACTTGGTTTGCAGTAGAAAACAGTAGAAAACGAGGCATCCATCTCGACATACATTACAACAAACACAGACAACCAGACAAACATGATACAAGTACTGAAAGCAGTGCGCTGTTATAATTGTAATTTGTTGAGTGATGGCTGCTGGAACAAACCTGTTTTTATACCGCTTTGTTCTACACCGTGGTTCTAAATACCTCCGTCTAGAAGGGAGAAGCTGAAATTCCCTGTGCAAAGGGTGGGAGTCATCCTTTAAACTGGAGCCAGTTATTCGTTGTAATTGTCTGGTGTACATGGATTATGGGCTGAGTTGTGACTCACCAATCAGCCTGCTAGAGACCATTCAACAATCTGATGCAGAGAGTTAGTGTCCCACTTTGTCTCTGCACCATTTACAAATACAAGACAAAACAGAAAAACAAACCTGATTTTGTCGAGGCTCTAAAGTGTCTTTCTAAATATCATTAATCATCATCAAAGCCTTCAGACTGCAGACGGCTCAAAGACGCTGTACAGTTTCGGCCTTCCATGGACTGATAAGGCTGTGTGCTGAGGACGGCTGGACACTTAGGCTATGACAAATGTAACCGATGTGATTAGGGCATGGAAGAAGTCGACTCAGATAATGCTCTTTCCAGTATTTATTTGCTCCTGCAGAAGACAACAACACACACACATTGTCTTCTGGTCTCTTTGTCTGCACATCAGCTTCCGTGTGTAACACAAACGGTTCCATTTTTAAAGAATATAACCAAAATAGATCGACATCATTTCTCCCACAACTTAGCCTGAGCAGTATAGAAGTTTTGTGAAGGGAAACGGGACTACGGAAGCCTAAGAGGCGCAGATGAGGTGGAACGTAATTTCCGCAGGAAACAGATTTGTATTTGTATTTGTACAGAGTGTATTTCCAACTCCGTTACACAAACACCTGTTATACTTCAGCCCCAGTCAGTGGATCTAACTGGTCTGACACCGTTACCAGTCCGTCTTACAGGCGTGGCAGGATGTCATCGTCCACCGGAGAGCTGTGACCACAGGGATGTGGCTCTTTGAGGAGCCGCCCACGACCTGGGTCAGCCTGAGATCCAGACTGAGAGGCCGGCGGTGTGAAGCTGGTCATCTAATGAAGACTTCCACCCCTCATCTTTTATCAGACTGACACAAAACACAGAAGTCTTTGTGAACGTTTGGGCTCTGAAGGTCGTTCTGTGTTCAGTCAGAGACAATGCTCTGGTTCTGAACTTGTGGTTTGTGTGTTTTTTCGCTGTCTCTCAGGTTGTGACAGGCCAGGATATATCGTGAGGCAACATGTGCCGTGTCACCTTCTCCCAGCAGGTTCTTAGCTTGGAGCTGTCGTCTAGTTCTCTGAAACCAGAGACTCTGGAGCTGATCTGGTTCATATAGTTTTCTCTTGTTTCAGCATATTTATCACATTCTAGGAGGAAGTGCATCTCCGTCTCGACCTCGCCTGTCGAACAGTGGCCACATATTCTATTTTCCTTTGGCAGCCAGGATTTCTTTTGCCTGCCTGTTTTGATGGCCAGATGGTGGTCACTGAGCCTGTACCTGGTCTCTGATCCTGTACCTGGTCTCTGATCCTGTACCTGGTCTCTGAGCCTGTACCTGGTCTCTGATCCTCTACCTGGTCTCTGAGCCTGTACCTGGTCTCTGATCCTGTACCTGGTCTCTGATCCTGTACCTGGTCTCTGAGCCTGTACCTGGTCTCTGAGCCTG
>JBAMJR010000038.1:0-65000 GCA_038501785.1 Myoxocephalus aenaeus | reverse complement strand
CATCCATCTCAACATACATTACAACAAACACAGACAACCAGACAAACATGATAAAAGTACTCAAAGCAACTTTCTAAATATCATTAAATAGGAATGTTATCACTTTAGAAACACAATACATTTTGAGAATAAATGTAAAGGTCATCATTCTTCATATGTCTTTAGACTTGAGAGCTAGCGCACCCATTGGCTTGAGGAAGGCAACAATGCAGGCCACTGTTCAGTAGCCCCTCCTTCTCCTCAGGATGTGCACTTGGTCCTGGAGCAGGGTGGGTCAGGCAGGTCTTCAGGTACCAGCCAAGGAGAAGACATGTAGGGGCCACTACCACAAACACCACAGCTGCTGTTATGCCGATGATGGCCCAAGTTCCCATGTGTTCCTGTTCAGTCTCCTACAAGCGGGAGGAAGAGATGAAAGAAGGATTCAAGTTAGACAGAGAAACACAGAGACAGTGAACAGGAGACCCGTGTTCGACCCTGCGCTGGGTCCTGGATTTGTTACATGAACTAAGTCGTCCCTAAAACAAAGTCGTGTCCGGGACACACACATTAAACGGTCAATTCGTGTCCCTGAACTCCAAGTCAATACATTTTATTTTGTGATTATTTCACGAATTGCCGTGAGACTGTGTTGTAAGCCGAGGCCTCTTTACTCAAGTAGCCCGGTGTAGTTAAATATCATTTTAAGGTACTTTAACTTTGCTTGAGTACTTTCCTTTTCTGCGACTTTATATGTATGTGTACTACTAGCCTGCTACATTTATCCAAAAGTTTTTTCAGCGACTGTTACGTTGATTACACGTCCACATTTAGATACATGTTACATATTATTACAATATTGGCTTTCAACTGTAAGTTTGGATGTAAAACGAAGATAAATATCTTTATATAATATTGATGTATACCTATATAAGAGTGAGTCACATCATTGTGTTATAATCCAACAATAATACAGTACATTATTCTAGACATTCCTCATGAATACTTTTTACTTAAAGTATATTTACTATTGTAGGAACACATTTGAATGCAGGACCTGTATTAGTATTACTACTTTTACCTCAGTAGAAGATGCGGATCCTCCTTCTTCCATCCCCTCAGTGAGCGTCGTCGGGTCCGGGGATCTTGTGGTGACCTTTAACCTCGCAGCAGCGGGGTTCCCCCAGCCCTGTCGCGCGCCGTTAGTGTGGACAGAGCAGAAGTAATCCCCTTGATGCTGCGGCTGAACGCGGTTGAACATGAGTGAGTAGTCGCCTAGTCTCCCATCGGGAGACAGGGACTGGGTCCCATCAGATGCTGGGCCGCGAGTGATCTCTCCGGAGGACAGATTCTGCTCCAGCACCGTCTCTGACCCCTTTTCCCACCGGACAGAGTCCACGCGCTGACCTCTGGTGATGTAGCACAAGAGTTTGGCCGGAGCCCCCTCGTTGACTGGCGCTTCAGAGCCGATGACGACAGACAGGTGGATGTGTTGCTCCCGGCCGCCGCATCGCAGCTCGTAGAGTCCCGTGTCGGTGTAGACTGTGACGTTGAAGGCAAAGGAAGCGCCCTGGAGCGCCCGGTCCTCGTAGTCCCGGACCGGCGTCCAAACACCTCGCTCCCGATCCGCCACCGGGGAGGTGCCGCGATCTCCAACCCGGGAAAGTGTACCCGGCTGGTCGGCCGGACAGTCTTCAGTCTCTGGAAACGTAACCGGGTCCCCCAAAAGCACGTGGACACATTCTCCAAAAGAAATAAGGGAGAGCAGGACTGCCACCTTTTGAATCACTGGCATCTTCCTGACTGTGTGTGTCAGTGAGCGCTGCGCTGCTCAGAAGGAGGAGGAGGAGGTGTGTGTGTGACAAGTGAGCGCTGCTTTGAAGGAGTGAGGAGGAGGAAGTGTGTGTGTGTGTGTGTGTGTGTGTGTGTGTGTGTGTGTGTGTGTGTGTGTGTGTGTGTGTGTGTGTGTGTGTGTGTGTGTGTGTGTGTGTGTGTGTGTGTGCCGGAGGTGAGTCAGGCGAGGATAGTGTGAGGAGGTTGACTTATCCAAGGTTGCCACAGTTTTTTGGGTTTGCAAGCTATTTTAAAAATGACATGTAAATAAACGGTTTCTGATTCTCATTCTGGATGTTAAGACAACGTGGGGCATCACTTCAGTTTTAGTGGAACTCTGTTATCCAAAAGGTAAAACTGTATTGTCACGTGTCAACTTCAGCTTGAGCACCTCTAATTGGCTGATCTATTTGTCCATCAAACAGTAACAGGATGAACCTTATAAAGCCTGCACATGGCAATACAAATATATAACATAACATCTGAGAACACATTTCCATGTTAACACCCCCACTTGTTCTCACACTGTTATCTTCAAAAGAAACCAAAACATCTTCACAAGGTTTTCTCCCTTTTCATCATGTACATTTTCATACACATGGCTAAACATAAACTTTTCAAACTTATTCAACTTAAACTTAGATGAGGTTACAGCTTCCCTGAATGGTAGGGGTACATTGCACATTAATCTGTAACAATAATGTATGTTAGTCAGTACCTGATCATCATTCTCCCATCAGATACATATTCCCTTAAATACCCTGGTTTCTTCCTCTCTCTAGAAGGGTATCGCCTAGTTAGTTTCCTCTGTCTGTGTTTGGCTATTCACCTCAGGAACAGTTACTGGAACCTGGCCCTGACTATGTCCTGGACTCACATCAGTATTTGGTCTGGATTTGCTAGTCCTAGTCTGCATCTCTAAATCATCCTCGCTAGGGGTCATGTCAGTTTGTGTTTGCTGCTCTGCAACTGTTTTGGTCACAAACTTCACCAACCTGTGCTTCTGCACTTTCCCCATGTCAGGATATAGACCATGTATGCTGGGCTATTCTTGTCGTACCCAACAAAGATTCCCTTCTCAGACCTTGGGTCCAACTTTCTCTTGTCCTGTTTATAGGCACAACACAATGACCCAAACGTTTGCATCCTAGAAAGGTGAGGACGTCTTCCTGTCAGCATTAGGTAGGGTGTCTGTTTTGTTCGATTGTTAAAGCATCTGTTCCTCACTACCGCTGCTGTCTGCACTGCATAGGTCCATAACTCCTTTGGCAATTTACTCTCTATTAGCATACACCTAGCCAAGTCAAATAAGGTGCGGCAATTTCACTCAGCTGTACCATTCTGGTGCGGTGAGTACGGTGCTGAGGCTTCATGTCTAATCCCATTTCTGTGGAGTAGTGCCTGCTAATTATTTCCTGTTAATTCTGTACCATTGTCAGACCTGATACATGTAATCTTCCCATACAGGGCTGTATCTGCAAAGAACTTCTCTGTTGCTGTTACTGTGTCACTCTTATTTTTTAGAAAGTACACAAACACTGCACTGGAATGATCATCAGGGAATGATAAGGCAAACCTAAACCCGTCTCTGGACTCTGGGTCTGTTGGTCCTGCTACATCTGTGTGTACCAACTGCTGCTGTTGCTCTTACATCAGGTTCCCTGTTCCTAGTTTGGATAAACTTGTATTACTGTTATTTAACACTTAAAAAAAATAAAATGTACCTTTTGTACATATACCGTATGTAGTGTTTTTCCTATGTGTGTAGTGTTTTCATATGTATGTATAGTGTTTTCATATTATCATTTTCTTCACTTTCTTATTATAGTGTGTTTTTATTTTCAAAACTGACTCGGAGAGCTCTGCACAAAAAATGTCAATGTGTCTGGACTGTTGGTCTATAGGCACAAATGGCAAAATAAAAACCTTGAACCTTGAACATGTGTGAGGGGAAGAAGGAAGTGGAGGATCAGATCTGTGTGTTTTGGTTTGGTTACTTTATTTGTACCCGTAGACTTGGTTTGCAGTAGAAAACAGTAGAAAACGAGGCATCCATCTCGACATACATTACAACAAACACAGACAACCAGCCAAACATGATAAAAGTACTGAAAGCAGTGCGCTGTTATAATTGTAATTTGTTCACCTGAGTGATGGCTGCTGGAACAAACCTGTTTTTATACCGCTTTGTTCTACACCGTGGTTCTAAATACCTCCGTCTAGAAGGGAGAAGCTGAAATTCCCTGTGCAAAGGGTGGGAGTCATCCTTTAAACTGGAGCCAGTTATTCGTTGTAATTGTCTGGTGTACATGGATTATGGGCTGAGTTGTGACTCACCAATCAGCCTGCTAGAGACCATTCAACAATCTGATGCAGAGAGTTAGTGTCCCACTTTGTCTCTGCACCATTTACAAATACAAAACAAAACAGAAAAACAAACCTGATTTTGTCGAGGCTCTAAAGTGTCTTTCTAAATATCATTAATCATCATCAAAGCCTTCAGACTGCAGACGGCTCAAAGACGCTGTACAGTTTCGGCCTTCCATGGACTGATAAGGCTGTGTGCTGAGGACGGCTGGACACTTAGGCTATGACAAATGTAACCGATGTGATTAGGGCATGGAAGAAGTCGACTCAGATAATGCTCTTTCCAGTATTTATTTGCTCCTGCAGAAGACAACAACACACACACATTGTCTTCTGGTCTCTTTGTCTGCACATCAGCTTCCGTGTGTAACACAAACGGTTCCATTTTTAAAGAATATAACCAAAATAGATCGACATCATTTCTCCCACAACTTAGCCTGAGCAGTAGAGAAGTTTTGTGAAGGGAAACGGGACTACGGAAGCCTAAGAGGCGCAGATGAGGTGGAACGTAATTTCCGCAGGAAACAGATTTGTATTTGTATTTGTACAGAGTGTATTTCCAACTCCGTTACACAAACACCTGTTATACTTCAGCCCCAGTCAGTGGATCTAACTGGTCTGACACCGTTACCAGTCCGTCTTACAGGCGTGGCAGGATGTCATCGTCCACCGGAGAGCTGTGACCACAGGGGTGTGGCTCTTTGAGGAGCCGCCCACAACCTGGGTCAGCCTGAGATCCAGACTGAGAGGCCGGCGGTGTGAAGCTGGTCATCTAATGAAGACTTCCACCCCTCATCTTTTATCAGACTGACACAAAACACAGAAGTCTTTGTGAACGTTTGGGCTCTGAAGGTCGTTCTGTGTTCAGTCAGAGACAATGCTCTGGTTCTGAACTTGTGGTTTGTGTGTTTTTTTTAAACTTTTTTCCTTTTTTTTTGTAAGTTTTTGATAAACAGTGAAACTGTAAATGAAATTGATTTAGTAATAAAGATACTAGACAACCTCTCTCTGTCTGGAGGGCTGAAGCTTTGGTTTTGGATTTTCAGGTTGACATTTGTTTTGTAGTTGAGACGTTGTTCACTATAATTCCATGTCATGGTCAGGTATACATTGTACTAGAATACATGTACTTTACGTTGACTCGACACACAATACGTCCGTCTAACCCTAACACTCTTACGGGGCAGTGAACGCCTCACCGGGCAACACACTCTTAAACACAAATCTTAAATTCATTCACCTGGTGCAATATCTAATACGTGCAATACGTTTTAAGTACTATATACTTTTTATTTTATTTTGTATTCAGTCTGTATATTTAATATTCTTCTTTACTGTTTTTATTGTTTTTTATTACTGTTCTACTGTTTATTTATATTACTTGATTTTTATCTTTATTTACTTGTGAGCAATGCTGCTGTAATCCTGTAATTTCCCCACTGCGGAACTAATAAAGGATTATCTTATCCAAACACACACTCGAGGCCACCAAAGCTAGCGCCAGAGCCGTAAAGGTTGCAATCAGAGTGACCTCTATGTAGAGAGTCAGGACTCTGAGGAGACCAACAGAGGAGTAACCTCTTCAAGCATCTTTAGGCATACTGACATAGAATAAGATCCTAAATAACAAACAAGCTAAATGCCGTTCTCATCCCATTCCAACGTTCAATCAAATAATATCTCAACAATATTTGAGATTTTCAAATTGAACTGGATGAATAAATACTAAATAATCAAGTAATAAACTATTCTTCTCTCATTTCAAGTCAAATAAGGGATGCATTTAAGGATAAATTACATAACAGAAAGATTTAGAAAAATGTATATCTTGAAATAAAAACAATGAATGAAAGAATTCCACTTGTCTTTGGCCTGCAGTTTTAAATCCAGTTCATTCAGGGTGAAGTGATGTTACCCCAAAAAACCACAATATGTTATTTCTCTCATCTTCTAAAAAGAGCGATGTGTGAGCAGGACTTTATCTCTGTGGTTTTAAACCTCTTGTTTACGCTCTATTCTCCTCTCTGATGACGTCATTGTGAATGAGTGTAGGAGTCTGATCGTCTTGGGCTCTTTCATTGGTTGTTGTTGTGTGACCTCATCTCGGATGTGGGGTGCTTCACATTGCTGCTTTTAATAATAATCGCCACGGTTTCCTGACATGGTTTGGAACTGTCTGTGAAAGACTCTGTCCATTCGTGGTTAGAGACACTTCTCTTTTTGGGGCCACACCCTGCGCCTCACCTGAAATGTTGTCAAGAGCAGCTGGTAGAGCAGAGAGACAGGAAACTCTCTCAAACCAGTCTCACCTCAACCCAGTTTCACTTCTCTGACTCACACACTTTTCCCACTATTCCGTCACTTCCTCATCTATCCCCTGTGATATGGCCTCATCCCAGTGTCCCCCTAAAACATGTCTCCAGCCTCCTGTCTCCTGACTCCTGTCTCCTGTATCCTGTCTCCTGCCTCCTGTCTTCTGTCTCCTTGTCTTCTGTCTCCTTGTCTCCTGTCTCCTGTCTCCTGTCTCCTGTCTTCTGTCTCCTGTCTCCTTGTCTTCTGTCTCCTGTCTCCTGTCTTCTGTCTCCTGTCTCCTGCCTCCTGTCATCTGTCTCCTTGTCTCCTGCCTCCTGTCTCCTGTCTCCTGTCTTCTGCCTCCTGTCTCCTGTCTCCTTGTCTCCTTGTCTCCTGTCTCCTTGTCTTCTGTCTCCTTGTCTTCTGTCTTCTGTCTCCTGTCTCCTGTCTCCTGCCTCCTGTCCTCTGTCCTCTGTCTCCTTGTCTCCTGTCTTCTGTCTCCTGTCTTCTGCCTCCTGTCTCTTGTCTCTTGTCTCCTTGTCTCCTGCCTCCTGTTTCCTGTCTTCTGTCTTCTGTCTTCTGTCTCCTGTCTCCTGCCTCCTGTCATCTGTCTCCTTGTCTCCTGCCTCCTGTCTCCTGTCTTCTGCCTCCTGTCTCCTGTCTCCTTGTCTCCTGTCTCCTTGTCTTCTGTCTCCTTGTCTTCTGTCTCCTGTCTTCTGTCTCCTGTCTTCTGTCTCCTGTCTTCTGTCTCCTGTCTCCTGCCTCCTGTCGTCTGTCTCCTTGTCTCCTGTCTTCTGTCTCCTGTCTTCTGCCTCCTGTCTCTTGTCTCTTGTCTCCTTGTCTCCTGCCTCCTGTTTCCTGTCTTCTGTCTTCTGTCTACTGTCTCCTTGTCTCCTTGTCTCCTGTCTCCTGCCTCCTGCTTCCTGCTTCCGCCATTATTATTATTATTATTATTATTATTAGTTTCATTGCTATTACTATTGCTGATCTATTATTGCTTTTATTATCATTATTATTCTACTATATCCACCGTTGCTGTTAATATAGTTGTAACTTGTTCATAATGACAACTATTCTCATTATATGAATAATGTTTGTCATGTGCATTGAATGTGTTGTAAGTCTGTTATGTTGTTCATTCTGTGCACAACATCTATAGTACGTCTGTCCATCCGGGGAGAGGGATCTTCCTTAAAGGAGTTTTTTGGGGGGGAGTTTTGTAATAAATTGTAATTGAATTGAATTGAATTACCATTATAACGTCATATTATGTGGTTTACAATTGTGGGGTTTTATTTTATACTTTTTAATCCCTGATTTGAACTTCTTCCTCTTGCCTCACAACAAGATGAGAGGTAACTTATCAAATAATGCACTCGTTTTAGTCCAAACAGCCTCACTAACGAAAAGAAAAGAAAGTGTTAATGATTAAAACAGCTGTGTAAAATAGTCTCTGCTTGCAGTCCCCTACCCCAGTGGCTCTCAAACCTTTTGGTCACGCCCCCCTGGAAAAAGAAAAATGCCCCAACATAAAGCAGATCTCCGTGAGATAGGCTTTTGTTTTGGCAAAACGCCAAGAATCGGTGAGTCGCCAAGAATCTTGCTCGTTGCGCATGCGCAGCGTAACCTGTTGACGGCGTAACGTAAACATTTCCATGAAAGTACTGGCATTTCGCCATGTATTTATTAATGACGTTTTATGTCCGTGTACTTTGTACTTTTATGTAAAGTTCTCATGTAGCTCATGGAGAGAGTGGTCGTCCTGAAACCACAAGCCCCATAGTTCACATGTTGAAGTTCAATTCAATTCAATTCAGTTTATTTTATATAGCCCAACATCACAAATACAAGTTTGCCTCGGAGGGCTTTACAATCTGTACACATAACATCCCTGTCCCGGGACCTCACATCGGATCAGGAAAAACTCCCCTAAAAAGATAGTAAATACCCTTTCACAGGGAAAAGGGGAAGAAACCTGAGGGAGAGCAACAGAGGAGGATCCCTCTCCCCGGATGGACAGAAGCAATAGATGTCATGTGACCAGAATGAATAATGTAACAGAGTTACAGCACATTACATGAATATGACAGACATTAATCATATAATGAGTAGTAGGCATGGTCCATGATCCAGATAACCACGATCAGCAGAAGGAGGGAGAGTGGAGGGGCATCAGCAGGGCCAGGAGGTAGGAGGTAGGAGACAGGAGACATGAGGTAGGAGGTAGGAGGCAGTAGGTAGGACCGGTTCCAAGTGTCCTTGAGCAAGACACTGAAGCCCCAGAGCTTCACAGCAGCACACTGTTCCTTAATTACCAAGGATGGGTGAAATGCAGAGAATAATTTCCCCACTGTGGGATTAATAAAGGATTATATAAAAATAAAAACACACATATATATATATATATATATATATATATATATATATATATATATATATATATATATATATTGTAATCTTAAAAAGTTTTGTTATAGCCCAAAGCCCCTCTTTTTTTTTTTTGTCAACCAATAATAATAATAATAATAATAATACACATTAGAATTTCAATAGGTCCTCTGCTTCCACTTGGTCGGTGCTCGAGCCCTTATCATTTGGTCCCTGAACGGATACAGGTGTCTGCTCAGACTTTATCAAGTGTTCTTAGAGCCCAAGCCAAATGTGAATTTCATTCAAAGTAGAAGGAATGCATTTCTTGATCAAAAAGTGGCCGATGGTAACTGTGATCCGCGGCATGTCGATCCCTGGAGCGGCTCCATGTCAGACAGGCATGCGGCCTCCTGAAGCAGAAATGTCATGCAAATATGTTGTTTTCATGACCAGAATTACTGTAAATAGATATTTTTCTGACTTTATTGACAAAGTAGCACAAACAAAGGATTGTATCTATTGTATCTCATCCATTGTCTTGTTGGGACACATGCAGGCTTTAGAAATGAAGATTAAGTGATTTTGTATTCGCTGATGAAACTGAAAGAGCTAACGTTAGCCTATAACAAAGCGGTATAAGACACTGAGATTTAAATGGAATATACCACTGAAAGTCTGAAATGAAATTGTGTGTTTTGAACACCTAACATTACAGTATTTTCCAACATGGCTCGGGACCAACCACGTGCACTTGGTATTCATTGTTTTTTCTTGAGTTTGTAAAATATTAAACTATAGGCTGACAATCATGGCAGCACATGTGATCACATGTGATCGTAGGGTATTTTTGACACTGTGGAACATTGTTTTGATAATATTCGGCAGAAATGACATGACATTACAAGACTGCTCAATTTGAAGTAATGTTCTTCCATCAGAGGAATGTGGTCCAATACCTAGGTTTGATGGGAAGCTATTATTGACTAATTTGAGCTAATTGGATCCAATTAAGCCACTATAATGACAGTTTATATTCACACTAAAGTATCTCATGTAGCCCAGAAAGACCATGTAATGGGATGAAAGCATGCAACTTCAGTTTCATATTTTACAGACTGCCAAGCGCACGTGATCAGCCTCGGCGTGCACAGACTGAGTGGCACGCATGCGCACTTTATACATTGGTACGTGCTTATTAAATACTATCTGAAACTATACTATTCTGTGAGTGAGCAGAAGTTATAAACTGTATGGTCCGTTAGCGCCCCCTCCTGGCAGCTATAGGATAAGCCACTGAAGACTGGAGCCATGTTGGAATATAATGTATATTATATATATATAATATTCTAATGTTAGGCGTATTCACAATATACAATTTAATTTCAGACTATCCGGACATCATAATCTTCATTTATAAAGCCCGTATCTGTCCTAACAAGAACATGGGCGAGATACAATAGATATATTCCTTTATGTAAGACGCTGTGTTAGGCTTCTTTGTCAATAAAGTCAGAAAATATATATTTACGGTAATACTGGTCATGAAAATAACTCATTTGCATGAGATTTGCATCTGCTTCAGGAGGCTGTACGGTGCCGTTGGAACAGGAGCGGCACACCAGCTGCCGCTCCTCTGGGCCACCTTGTTGGGAGCAAAACAATTCAAATGTATTTACAATGTCACTTTAAGAAAATTAAACATTTGTTAAATAAATTAATGAGATATGGAATGTGTCAAAAGAAGGGTTTCTGACTGGCTGCCACTCTGGTTAACACTCACTCAGTGACGTCACAGTGGGTCTTATCAATTTAGGAAAGACTGTCTGCTTTTTGTTGATTTGTTAAAAGGTATAGGAATTATAATAAATCCTGTCCCTATACCGTCCCATAGAGAGTAGCTTTGGACTCCTGCATAACAAAAATACAGCTAAGACGAGCATCCACTGATGGGCCAGAAGATAAACTACAACCATCTGTTTTCATGCAGGATGATTAAAAACAGACAGCGCTAGACGAAAACTAACAAGAGCTAACAAAATACAAATAATAATAACACAAGTATGAGCATGGTGAACGAGACGAGACCCTCACCTTCCCCGTCCCCACTGATCCATTCTATGGGTTTTGCTCTTTAGGCATTTGTTGACACAGATAAAAACAGACTAGACATAACCAGTATAATAACAGCCTGAAAGCGGTTAAAATATAAGTTGATATTTTGATTGATTTGGGAAAATGCACATCTTTAATAGTTTGTCATATTACCAAATAGAGAAACAGTGAAGCCTGTTGGGCCCTGCTGCTGTTATATGCAAACAAACCCTTGTTTATTAAATAATAATAATTATATATAATACGTGTTATCAAATTTCAGGGCTCACGCAATTACTAAATTATTATTATTTTTTAAATCAACCCATAACTGGTGTCCCGTTATAGTTTCCTCGTGTATCACAGTTGGCCGCTAGAGGGCGCTGCAGGCCACGAGATGTTCAGCACGGAGAGCAGCAGATGGGAGTCGGGGAGTTGTTCAGTCGTGGCTGCAGAAATGAATTGGAGGGCAGCAACAATACGAAAGGATTCCGAGAGATGGCAATGTAGGATGGGGTTGTTGTTGTTGTTGTTGTTGTTGTTGACGGCCGGGCGACACACAGGAGCTGCGTTCAATAATTAGGCGAGAAGATTCAATTCGACAAAGCTGCCGGGAAAGCGGAAGTTTTTCACAGCCCAGCTTTAATTCCAGCGAGGACAAAAGAGGCACAGGAGCACGTGTCATCTTGCAGTTTGTATATTTATTTTAAAGCAACTTCTTTTGTAAAATATAAATACAAATTATGAGATATTTAATTACAAAGTTAAAACAAAAATGAACACACCAAAAAAAGAAAAACAAAACAAAACAAAGACTTTACTGCAGTAGCCTCCCTGTTATATACAAGCTCTGTGCCGAAGGGTAAATATCAACATTATCTTAAAACTTTATGATACAAACAGTTGTGTAGTTTTGCGCGTTAAATTACAGACTGAACGGGAAGCAAAACTCGAACATAAAGAAGATACAACAGAATAGCCCCCGAGGCTCAAAGCCAGCGCTAAAGTCTGAGGAGAGAAACAAAACCAAAAAACCAGGACATCATGTGCTTCCTATAAACACAAATACCACATTCAACAGCACGGCCCAGTCCTATCTGTACAGATACACACATGCACTATGTGCTGCGCGCACACTCCTCATCGCGGACAGCACGACCACTCTGCCTACAAAAGCTTACGGAGGAGTCGTGAGCAACGTCCGAAAGAAAATCTCTTGATATTTTTTTATATATATTTATTGATTTATACATATATTAATTTATAAAAATAAGACCATTATCAAGTCTATTGAGTCACATGTATTGATCCTCGGTTAACGGGGAGGAACGCTCCAGCAGCCAGCAGTCAGTCCGTCTGTACAGCGCTGGTCCAGAGCGGGACTAAGGCAAGTCCTCGGGACCCCCGGTTGGTTCTAAAGCGAACTGCACTCGGTCCGGGGTCCGGCGGCTCCGGGGGGTCAGGACGAGCCCACCTTGTGGATGACCTTGACCTTGTCCTTCAGCCGGTCGCCTGCGCGCTCCCAGCGGTCGTCCAGGCACTCCAGCGTGGAGCCCAGCAGCGCGGCCAGCTCGGCGCTGTCCTCCACCAGGTCCAGCAGGTCCTTGCTGTCCGCGTGGAAGCCCTCCAGCTCCTCCGGGCAGGAGAAGAGCTGCGACAGGGAGGCCTGCCGGTAGAACTCCGCCTCCGCCACCGTCACCACCTCCATGTGGGGGAAGGCCTGCCGGAAGCCGCGACCCGACATCCGCAGCCGGCGCAGCACGTCGGACAGGAGCAGCCAGTTTCTGGGCCTGGAAGGTGAGGGGGGAGGGGGGGCAATGTTTAGGAATGAGGGCCGACAGAGACGCAGCGTAAGAAAAGACTCAGAGTCCGCTCTGGAGATCTAAGCTCACCCCTGAGAGAGGGACACCTGGATGTTGTAGCACGGCAGCAGAGGCCGGTCGGAGAACTCGAACTCGAACAGCTCCCTCTTCTCGTCCTCGTCCCCGTCCTCTGGGCCCGGGGGGTCGGCCAGGATGTCATACACACCGCCCTCCTCGCCCAGCTCTGACGCGCAGGAAAGACACAAGAAGAAGGAAAAAAAAACACATGAATAATTCTGAGGGAGCAGCTCCATTATCATAAGGACGATGGCATTGGAAGATGTAAATAAATAATATATATAATAATAATAAAAGCTTGTAAGCGCTAAAACAAAATGCACAGCGGTACTCACCACACACGGCGCTGCCATAGAAGTCCCAATAAAGCCCCGGGTCGTCATCGGCGCGGCCCTGAAGGTCGGAGAAATAATCTATGGAGAGAAGAGAGGAGCCTGTTATTCAAGAGCCGGGGCCTTGGGGACGGCAGCGAGGCCGACGCGACTGCCCTTTAAGACTACAGCGGGAAATGGATAAAGAGCGCAGTAAAATGGAGGGGGGGGGAGGAGGAGGGAGCGAGAGATAAAAGAGAAACAAACAGAGCGAGTGTGTGTGTGTGTGTGTGTGTGTGGGGGGGGGGGGGGGGGGGGGGGGGCGGTGGTCAGGGGCCAGCGGCGGTACCACGGGGGAGGAGAGCGACTGTCTCCGCTGGGTTAGAGCTGGCTCGGTTCAGAGCGGGGCTGCCAGGAATCAAACAAGAACCACACACAGTCGCTGAGTCCACACACACAAATGCGCGCGCACGCACACATAAAGAGCGAGAGGGCTGGAAACAAACAAGCAGAGGGAGCTGGATGGATAAGCACACACAGCGAGAGCAAAGTGTGTATTCAGCGCGCGCACACACACACACACACACACACACACACACACACACACAGAGCGAGAGCTGGGCTTTGTGCCAGCGCTGAGGCGTGGGGCGTCTGGCGTGTGTTTGGAGGGATTAACGGCCTCCAGATGAGTGGGACCAGGTGGAGGGAGGGCGGCGATCGCTCGCTCGCTTTTTTCTCCCTCCCTCCGGTGCTCGATCCCCCCCTCCTCCCTCCCTCCCTCCCTCCTCCCTCCCTCCCTCCCTCCTCCTCCCTCCTCCACGCTCCCCTGCTCCGTCAATCCGACGGCCATCGATCCGTGCGTCAGCGCTCTTCCTCTGAATGCAGCACCACCCTCCCCAGCCGCCTGCCTCGCATAAAAAAATCCCCCTTTTCTCCCGCCGGGCGTGAACCCACACCTGCTCTCGTCGCCCCGCGGCTCGTCTCTCCCCGCTAAAGCCCCGCGCCGCGCTCTCACATAATCGGGTTTAACTGGATGTTCATGTAATATTAAGGGGCTGGCTGCGGAGGGAGCGTGCACGCGCTCTCATTTCCTCCCTCCTGCACGCAAAACCCGGCTGCAAAACATTCATAAAGGAGCCTCAACAACACCCCGACTACAGAGCGCGTCAGACTCGAGCGTGGTGGCCTTGTGAAAAGACACACACACACACACACACACACACACACACGCATACAAAAGCAGAGTTCCAGCCAGAGCGAAGCCCATTTCCGCACATACACTGAGCAAACACAGTTGGCGTTGCTAAGTAACCAGATAGAGGAGCTCAGAGGCAGCAGCACGCAACCCGGCGGGCTGAGGCTCCCCGTCTAACAGGTGGTCGAGGGAGGGGGAGGAGAGAGGGAGGGGGGAGGAGAGAGGGAGGGAGGAGGAGGGGTGCCGGAGGGGAAACGGGACGACGGAGACAGACATGTCTTGTAGCAGCGGCTGGGAGGTGCAGGATGAGGATTTACAGAGCGGGGACTGCAGGTTGCACAGAGGTCAGAGCGCCGAGGGACGCAAACAGGGGGATGAGGCGAGACCGGAGCACCGGGAGCCAATCTTTCTAACCGTTTACCCTTTGGCCCCCACCTCGGCATTCAACTCTCTGTGCATCTGCTGGCTGAAAAAAAAACCTTTAATCTATTTTTAATTCCCCTCGTTTGTGGTCAAATGCGCAATAAAAATCAAATTTCCTGGCCTCCACGGTCCACTTTGTCCGCACGAGGGAGGAGGCTTTTAGCGACTGCGCTCGTGGCAAAATACTTTAAATAGTTTAGTTAGTGTGTTGTGCGTTTCAGGCGACAAAAACAAGTCTTTTCTAGCAGACGTTTAGAAATAGAGATTATAGTCTCTGACTTTTTTTGACCAGGAGTTTGGGCTTCTTAGTGACCTGAGGTGAATTTGACAGATTTGAATGTGTAACTTTGTGTATTTTTTTTTTTTTTTTTTAACTTGCCAAAACCAGCCTCATCCATTGAAATGCATGTGCAGTTGCTGCTTCCGAGTACTTGGATGTTTATTGTCCTAAATCATGGATATTTATAGACAAAGTCCTCCGCCTCGCTTGCTTTCGGAGCCCGGGAAATGACATTTGATACAACTCATCAAACCGGTCCGTCTGACGTCAGGATCCCCGGCTGTGACCGGAGTGTGAACTCACCTGTGAGGAAGCGCTCCATGCCGTCGCTGTGGGTCATCTTCAGCAGGCCCCGGCCAGAGTACGTGGCCAGGGTGGGGTCGGCGCCGTAGGACAGCAGGACTCGCACCACGTCCAGGTGGTCGTTCTCCACGGCGTCGTGAATCGGCCTTTAGACGCACACAGACGCACACGTTAGCCACGACCAGGAACACTGCCAACATGTTATTACTTTATAAAACTATCTCCCGTAGCGGGGCGGACATCGCTCCACCTGCATGTCCCCAATATGGCAAAAGGCCTCACCTATGCAACGGTGACGCCAATGTTTCAAAATCTGGTAATGGTTTAATACGAGCTGCTGCACAATGCTCCGTTAAGATCCGTTTCCTAGAACAGACTCCCTGCTGTACGTTTTTAATAACACAGCGATGAAAGCACTAGCCTTCCCCATTTAAACCTGCAGCTAATCTCTCAAATCACTGCTCCTGCCAAGCAAATATAAAAGCAATCCCAGAAATTTCTCTGCTATGAGCAATCTCAAGCGACGCTTGCCCTGTTAGAACATGCAGGGGGGGGGATGAAAAAATAGAGTTGTGTTTATGCCAGCAGGCGGTTTGTGCGGACTCTGTGTGTGTGTGTGTGTGTGTGTGTGTGTGTACCTGGTGCCGTCCTGTGCGCTGCAGTTGATGTCGGCTCCGTAGTCCAGCAGGTGCTGCACGATGCTGAGCCAGCCGCGGGCGCACGCCTCGTGGAGAGCGCAGTAGCCGGCGTAGTCCCGGTGATTCACCTCGCACACTCTGTTCTCCAGACAGTACAGCACCACCTCCTGAAGGGAGACAGCACAGAGGGAGAGAGGGGTTTAGTGCATGTGTGTGTGTGTGTGAGTCTGTGTGTGTGTGTGGCGACAACCCAAGCAATACGAGACCAAACGCACAAGTCAGAGCAGACGCATACGCAAACAGGCCTTCCCTTTTACAGGTCCTGTGGGAGAGAAATTAGGGAAAGGAGGAAGTGAGTGTGTTCCTGCGCCGGACAAACGCACGCACATACACACACACACACACACAGAAATGCTCCATCGTGCCTGAGCTGGCGCCAAAACACATCGAGGAGACTAAGTGTGACTCAACTGCATTTCGCCTGCCAGAATCCGCTTGTGCGTGCGTGTGTGTGTGTGCGTGTGTGTGCGTGGGCCCGGACGCCACTGCGGGCAGCCGGTTACGATGGTTGGGCTCCCAGCACAGCGTAATGGAAGCGGAACAAAGAGATTGGACGGCGGCGCTGGAGAGCTGGAAGCGTTTCCTCTGGTCTCGGGCTGTGACAGTTGGGCATCCAGCACTAAGTAGTCTGACTGGTTTTTATTGGACTGGAGCGCCGTCTGCTGCCACCCAACGCAGAGGAGACGTGAGATAGGGAGCGGGCCAGCAGTGTGTCGATAAGGGGCCCCTCCGCGTCAAACAAGTGTGTGTGTGTGTGTCCACACGACGGGTAGGTGTTTGTGTCTGTAACTTAGTGTGCAGACGCTGGGAAAATTTACAGAAATATAAATATATATATATATATATATATATATATATATATATATATATATATATATATATATATATATATATATATATATATATATATATATATATATATATATATGCGTGGCACGCAAGACTCATACGTCCACACTCACTCATAGTCGGTCCTGTGCCGAGGGGAGGAAAGCTGCTCATCTGAACCTGGGGAATGACTCCAAACTTCCATTTCTATGCTAATTCTAGCCTGCCGTCTAGTCCAAGTATTTATCTCACTCTCTCTCACTCACTCTCTCTCTCTCTCTCTCGGCACAGGGCGGTAGGACAGGAGGGAGGGAGGGAGAGGCAGGCAACGGAGGGGGAGAGAGAGAACAGGCTGACGACGGAGGGATGAGAAGAGGGCCGGAGAGGGCGGAAGAACGGAAGAAAGTGAGAGGCAACACCCCCCCTCCCGACAGATGACAGATTAATGAATCTGTGGACGGAATCTGCCGGGGCCGTCCTCTGGGCTGCAGCTGATAGTAACACGAGATGAAGGGGTGGGGGTGTAGCGGGCTGGAAGTGCGAAGTGTGTGTGTGTGTGGGGTGGGAGTGATGGGAGGACGACCGAGCCGTGGAGGAAAGAGAGACAATGAGGAAAGGCAGCGGAGAGGGGGGTAGGGGGGGGGGCGGAAAGAGGGATCAAGAGAAAAGAAGTGAGCAAGGAAAAAGTGCGAGAAAAAAAAAGCGGGTGGTGGGGGAGGAGGAGTGGGACAGCGCTCCAACTGGTTTCCGCTCCCTGCCAACACTCTGCTTGCCTGCTGGAGAGAGATTCAGGAGCGCTGTGCCGAAGCTCCCCTCTGGGGGATTCCACTCGCTCCCTCACTGTGTGTGTGTGTGTGTGTGTGTGTGTGTGTGTGTGTGTGTGTGTGTGTGTGTGTGTGCGTGACTGAGAGCAAGTGTTTCCAGAGACTGACGGGTAGCGAGTGTCGATATGCAGCTCGCCTAAGTGTGTGTGTGTGTGTGTGTGCGGTTTGTGCGTGTGTTTGTGTGTGTGTGTGTGTGTGTGTGTATGTGTGGCTGTGGAGGAGGCGTAGCGCTAAACCTCCGAAGCCGTGTTTAATATCGCTGGGAGAGAGCGAGGAGCTTAGCACGAGAGCCCCGGCTTCCCGCCACACACACACACACACACACACACACACACACACACACACACACACACACACACACACACACACACACACACACACTCCTCCGCAGTAAAATGAGACACCGCTCCCCCCTCCTCTCCTCTCCCCATCTCGCTCTTTCCCTCCGTCCTCTAATCTCCCTCTCTAGAATGCTTCCCTGCGCTCGCCTGCAATCAATGCATCACTCAGACATTTAACCCCTTGCAGCGCTGCCTTGTATGCTTCTAAAATACAACAGATGTGTGTGCGTCTGCGTGTGCGTGTGCGTGTGACATGTGCAGGTGATGCTCGAGTGGCTTTCCCTGTACGATGAAGAGCCAAAAGTCTGAGCGGTGACGTTGGTGCGTGCCCAGACAAGTGAAGCGTGTGGGTGTTGAACCACTGCTGGGGTAACAAGAGGAATGTGGCCCTCTGGGGATGTCAGATAGAGTTAATTAATCTCACCCTGACTGCACGCACGCGCTATTAGCCAACTGAAGAACAATCACCCGTTTTCGCGTATCATATTCGTACTCAATAAACGCCTCCGGTCTCAGCCGATAACCAGCATGCTAGTTGGCGAGCTAACAGCTAACAGCTGCATTCTCTCTACTGACCAGCAGGGGGCGACTCCTCCAGTTGCAAAAATAAGTTTTATCATCAGCATGATGTACATTTAGTAAATGATGGTCATTTAGAGTCAAAGCATAAAGCAGGGGACACTTTAGAGGCGGGGCTACAAGGTGATTGACAGGTCGCTACAGCTAGCAGACACGTATACGACGTCACTCCTCTGCATTCCATATATGGTCACCTTCGTTCACTGGTTGCAAAAACAACATGGCGACAACCGTAATTCAAGATGGCGACGATAAAATTGTCAAACTCGAGGCTTCAAAACATCAGTCCACAAACCAACGGGTGACGTCACGACGACTAGGCCCACTTCCTATACACAAAATGGCTCGCCAAGCTAGCTGGCGTGCCACCAGTTAACCAACAACTAGCTGGAAAACTAGCAAGCTTGGTCGCTAACTAGATAAAGTTCAAATGGATAAAGGGAATTCATATTTAAATTAAACTGAACTGGTTGGTTGTAGCCGATCTGGGAGCTCGATTCCTCTATTTTATGTTCCCTCAAAGGTTGGCCCTGTCAGGGTGGTTCGCTATCGGTCAAAAGTGCAAATTTGCGAGTCAACGTTCATCAAAGTTGAACTCAGAAAGTCAGTGGGAAACGACTTCACAAGCAAATCCACTAATTGCCGCCGTTTTTTGGTCCAAAAAGTGTTGCGATTCTAGATGCTGGTCCGACTGGGCACTTGAAATGCGATCTAGTTTTTTTCTCCTCTTTGCTCGGATCATACGCGGATTTGAGGAGGAAAATCAGTAGTGATTCATGTGAGGAGAATAAATGACAGATTGCACCTTTATCTGAGCTTTCAATGGGCAGAGCTGAGAGGGGCCCCAGCACGATGGGGAGAGGGATGAAGACATCCGCAGAATCTCTCCTCATTACCATTTCAAATGCTCAGAGAGAGAGAGAGAGAGAGAGAGAGAGAGAGAGAGAGAGAGAGAGAATAAAAGGGGAGTGAGAGAGGGGAGGAAGAAAGAGAGAGTGGGCTTTCATGTGCAGAGGCACGGATCGCGAAACTAAACGAACATGAAATATGCACGGTGTCGGCCGGGCACCGGGAACGGCGCAGAATAGTGCGTGTTAAATTACATGCGTGTGCACGGGGCGTGTGTGTGTGTGTGTGTGTGTGTGTGTGGTGAGCACGTGAGCCGCGCGTGTGCATTCGGGATTTGCATGTGCGGGCCGTGTCTGTGGGCGACAGCACAGCAGCGAGAGCGGAGCGCCGTCGCTGCGCGCAGCATATGGAGGAGAACACGTCAGGATGCCTGCGCTTATTGGGTCATAACGGGTGTTTCTCTGTGCGTGCGTGCACGCTTGTAATCAGCATGTGAGCTGTGTGTGCGTGCGTGCGTGTGTGTGTGTGTGTGCGCCTCTGTCTCTCAGGCCCTCATATCTCTCTGCCTGTGTGTGATAAGCCCGGAGCTTGCGGCGCTAAAACACCAGCGTGAGACAAGCGCTCTGTGCGTCTACTGGCGTGTGTGTGTGTGTGTGTGTGTGTGTGTGTGTGTGTGTGTGTGTGTGTGTGTGTGTGTGTGTGTGTGTGTGTGTGCATAAATTGGTGTGTCTCTCTGCGCACGTCATTGTGCGTGCGTGTGCGAGCCCCAGGGGTCTGCCCCAGGCTTATCACACACAGGCAGTGAGAGACGAGCTTCCTGAGAGGGAGAGAGAGAGAGAGAGGGAGGGAGAGAGAGAGCGAGAAAGAAAGGGAGGGAGGGATGGGGGAGGCGGGGGTGTTGTTTGCGCAGCGGTCAGCGCCTTGTTTGTGTAGTCTCAGGTTTTCTCCTCCCTCCCCCCCTCTCCACACGCGGAGCGCAGGAAGGGAAAAATGCGAAGGGGGTACGAAAAAAAAAAAAGAAGAAAATTTAAAGAGGGAGGGAGGGAGGAGGGAAAAAACGTTCGAGAGAGACGCATAAATCAGAGAGACGAGCCAGCTTCTCTCCAGCACGGCTGACTGAACCCTGCTGCTGCTGCGCTGCACCCTGTGCGTGTGCGCCCGTGTGTGTGTGTGCGTGCGCGTGTGTGTGTGTGCGAGCGAGCGAGGGAGAAAAACAGCCGCCGCCACTGCTAACCACAGTCACCACGGCACATTAGAGGGCCATTAGAACGCGATTATACTCCCAGTGCTTACCTCTCATTCACACTCTCTCTCTCTGACTCACGCATTCGCACGTAATCACGGACACACACACACACACGCACGCACACACCTAATCACCATAAATGTGTACGACAAACACACGCGACCATAAAGCAAGCGGTTAATGAGTTACAAAAAGATACCCGCACCTATTTACAGTTCTGTGAAGATACCTCTGCTGGTGATAAAAATCATCACGTGCCACGCACACGCGCACACACACACACACACACACACAGGAGTGAGTGAAGGGGTGGACGGACACGAGGCACAATCTGCAGCTCAAGTGGCATAAAAACCACTTGGATCAATAAATCAATTTGTAAAATCTGTCAACAAGGGGGGAGGAACGCTTAGGCTCACAAACACCAGGGGATGAGGGGGTGAGGGGGAGCGAGGCGGCGGGCCATCCAACTTTAATTAAAAGCTTTCGGAGCAATGGGAGTTGAGAGATTCAGCAGGATGCACGCCAGTCTCGTTCGTGTCGTGTCTGTGCGGAGAATGAGAGGATCCGGTTTAGGAGGAACGATCGGCAGCTACACACAAAGAAAGGAGAAGAAGAAAAAAAAAAAGAAAGAAAAAAACTCCCGATGCTAGAGAGAGGCAGCGAGCATCAGTCTCCGTATAATGATCCCACCGATCCCTCATGCTGTCTGCGCACGCACGTGCTTGTGTGTGTGTGTGCGTGCGAATGTGTGTGTGTGTGTGTGTGTCACACTTCGCCTCACGGAAAATTAATGAGATGTGAGAGCGGAGCGAGGCAAGAGGAGGGGAGGCGAGGGGAGTGTGCGTGTGTGCGCTAGCGGGGAGGAGGAGGAGGAGGAGGAGGGGTGCCAACGACAATCTGAGTCACAAAGAGAGGAAGAGAAAGAGAGTGCTGAGAGGAAAGAGCGGGGGAAGGGGGGGGGGGGGGGAACGGAAACCTGAGAGAGAGAAAGAGAGAGAGAGAGAGAGAGAGAGAAGCGGGCAAGAGGAGCAAAAAAAATGGAGTATGGCGAGAAGAAAGCAGAGTAAGGGTGAGCTAGAAGGAAATGATGCAAAAAGCAAAAGAGTGAGCTAGAAATAGGAAGAATAGGACAGATGCACGAGAAGAATGAGATGGAGAAAGACAATTTAGAGAAGAAAAAAAACTGAAAAGAAAAAGAAGAGCCGTGTCTGCCGGAGTCACAGACAGGAACAAAGTGGGGGGAGAAAATGAGCTCAATTTAAGAAGAAGAAGAAGAGAGCTTGGGTTTGTGTAAGTGCGAAGAGCCATTACCTCGTAGCCCAGCCGCGCGGCTCTCTGCAGCAGAGTCTCGCCCGCGTTCTTGTTCACGATCAGCCGGCGGGCCTCCGGCGGGATGGGGCGCACCGAGGGGGCCTCGGCAGGAGGGGCCCTGTACAGACCCGCCGCCGCGACCGCCGACGCCGCCTCATCCGGCAGGGCACAGCACACCCTGCCGTTCGCCTGGGGCAGCAGGGTCGGCGGACAGAGCGCGGCGGGGGAGCAGGGCTTGACTGGAGAGCCGGGGTAATGATGAGGGGAGGCGGCTCCCTTCCCTGGAGCGCTGCGCTGCTCACTCAGCTGAGGAGAGAGAGAGAGAGAGAGTTACAGCCACATAACAGGCTGGACACATTCACACGCACACATGGACACACTCAAGGGCACGTGGATGAGATTACACACACACGCAGTTGTGTGTGTGTGCATATTGTAGTTTCTTTTACGAAATAATGAAGTGGCAAATACATTTTAAAAATGGTAAAAGTATATGACATTGTGCCACTAGAAGGCCCCCAAAATGTAATCATCATATTTTTTAATTAAGCTCAAAAAGCCATTACTTCTTTCATATACCGCCGCCCACATAAAGCCTATACGTCGATGTGTGATTATTGTGTATGGAGACACGCGATGCGTCAGCGAAGGCTTTCACGCCGGCTGCTCCCGCCCCAAAACACTGCAGGTTGGCACGCCACTTTTCTTTGACCGCTAAAACAACAGAGCCCTCGGAGCGCAACACACGAGAGAGGGAGTTGCCTGTGTGTGTGTGTGTGTGTGTGTGTGTGTGTGTGTGTGTGTGTGTGTCCTCTCAGTGGAATTCCATGTCGGAGCAGCTGTCAGGCTGAGGAGGAGCAGGGGAGGAGAGCAGCGCGGGCGGAAAACAACTAGCCTTCTTTTTTTTTTTTTTTTTTTTTTCTTCCCTCAAATTTTCCCCATGCGCTCTCTTTCTTTTTTTCCCTCTCGTTTGAACTCGAGCGCTTCATACGCTCCGCCACGGCTGCCACATTCCTCGCTCTGTGTGTGTGTGTGTGTGTCTGAGCGAGGGAGCCTGTGTGTGTGTGTGAGCCTGTCTGTGTGTGTCTGTGTGTGTGTGTGTGTGTGTGTGCGCGCGGCCTTGTGTGCTCGGCGCTGAGTGCGACGTATAATTGCTCCGGGGTTTTGTTATGTCAGGAATGCTCGCAAACACGCAGACACTCGCGGCCTTCGGCACGCACACACAAAAAACGCCGTCGATGACACACGTTCCGACAATTAAGGGCCGGGGACAAACGCACGTGCGTGCAGGGGCTCCGCAGGGAGTCGATAAGGGCACGAGGAGGTCAAAGCTCCAGCAGCCCTCTAAACATTGTAAACATACTTCCTCCCTCCCTCCCTCCCCCAGCTGCATAATCAGAGGCGCCGACAGGCATACTGAAGCAGACTCCGCTCTGCAAGCAGCCCGCCGCCCTTTACCGCGGCCGCCGCCCTATCAGTGCTCACCTTGTCATCTCCCGCCGCTCCCAGATCAGCCGCGCAGCGCGGGCCCGGGCTGCTAGGTGTGGCCTCTTTCCTCTTCTCCCGCTCTCGCTCCCTCTGACTGGTGTGCTTGGTCTTGCACGGCCGCTTGCCCTTGGGTTTGTCCGTGTCACTATGGCGACGGGGCTTGACACAAGGGGGGCCTCCCACGCACGACTCCGGCGCTGGAGAGGGGGGGCCCCTCCTGGGCTCCTTGAGGCCGCGGTCACCTAAGAAGGGGCCCGCCGGGTGCGCTCTGTCCTTCAGCTGGCCGGGGGGGAGGGGAGGAGTAGCTACTCCTGGAGCAAAGAGAAGAGGGGAGGAGGAGAGGGGGGTTGGCGGAGTGAGAGAGTGTGAGCGCTCGGGAGAAGGGGAGGATGGGAAGGTATTGCAAGGCCATCTCTCACCCTCTGTTGGTTTATTAATGAGCGCACAGAGCTGTCTGGGAGCGCAGCATGCCTGCTCGCTCAGAAAAAAAGAAAATTGCACCGAAAAAAAAAAAAAACACCCCACACACACAGGCTCATATAAACATCCCCAACGTAACTTGTGCACACTCATTCACTGCAGCAAGGACACTGCTATGAGTAATCTCCTTAAACAAATGTAGCACTGTCTAGTTCCAGCCTCTAATAATACATATTTACACGAAAAATAAACACCTGCCCTTGAAACCACAATGTCAAAACGCTGTTTAATAGCTCAACAGGAAATGCGTTTCCTCCACAGGAGCATTTCTAACTAACGTGGTCCGCGTTACGCCGGGACCTTTACACGAGCGCTCGGCTCAGAACCAACGGGGAGGAAAGAGGAGTTATATATCTGTAGCAACAGAAACCTTTCAGAATGAGAGATTCTTAACAGTGATGAATGCGTTCAATCCGATTAGTGGAGTCTGAAAAAAAAAAAATGGAGAAAAAAAAAGAAGAAGAAAAGACCACAGCCCTGACAGACACTGTGGAATAACCACAATCATTGTAAAAACACGGCTGTTGCCAGGGTGATGTTATCTAAAAAAAAAGAAGGTAAGAGTGAAAAATAAACAAAAACTCATAGATAAATAAATCAGTGGCCAATCAAACCTGTGGTTTCTGCAGGAAACATAAAACCCAAATCTCCCCTGCTTTATTCACTTTCTTTAATCTCTCTCATGCTCTTTTATTCTCTCTTCGTCTGTGCGTCTGTGCTTCCCTCGAACAAGGGAAAGCCCTGGTTTTAATAAGTTAACACACACACACACACACACACACACTCCCCGCCACCCCCTTTCTCTGTAACTGGTCTTGAGGGGGTGAAAAAAAGAGAGAGAATAATCATTGATCACACATTAGTCACACCTGCCCACGCATATCTCCAACAGCCACTTCCCTCATTCGCACTTTCACAGTTGAAGACCAGCTCAACACACACACACACACACGGGGGGGGGGTTCCTCAGGTCCAGTGATACCCCAGCCTTTCCTCTGGTAGGAGGAAGTATCCTCGACCTCACTTCCTGTCCTCTCCCCCAGAAGGCTCACGGGAAATCCCCCCAACCGCCCCAAAGTCAGAAAGTGAAACGTGAGCCAAAGATAGACTTCCGTTACCCCAGATGAACTCGGATGCAGCAGCAGGGCGGTTTGCGCTGCTGACGGCTCATTCTTACCATTCAGCAGCTTCTCGCAGCCCCACTTCCTGTTGATCTCGGCTCTGTGCGCCGCGGCCGCCCTGTCCTCCGGCTCGCCGGGCCGGATCTTGCGTTCCCGCTGGCTCTGGACCGGGGCCACCAAGCGGGGCTGCTGGGGCCACGCCCTCTCCTGTTTGATCAGGGGCCCGTCGGGGGAGGGCTTGCTGAGCCGCAGGCCCTTGAGCTCGATGCAGACTTTGAGCTTCCGAACCTCGTCGTCGTCTTCGTCGTCTTCGTCTTCGGGGCCGGCCTGCTCACGCTCATCTGCAGAGAACAAACGCAGAATTTATTATGTTTGCCATCTCTCATATGGAAGGTGAGATGGAAGAAAACCTCCTTAATTCACAGAAAAGGTCATGAAAAACCTAATCAGCGATGCATTGTGGGGGAGCTTGAACCCCCACAGCTTCTATTCAAAGTGTCCGAGTAGGTCTTCGTACACAACTATTTATCGTACGTACAGAGCTGCCGACCCTCCGACAACTGAGCCCAAAGAACAAAGGCCATTAATCACGACATTCGTGTGAAGCCCCCCCCCTGAGCCCGACGTCTACCGCGACCGCAGAGAGGCAGCGAGCGGGACGCGAGGCAGGCAGACAGATTGCGGAGCAAAAAGGGGAAGAGAAGTCAAGAACCGGGCGGAGACACAAAGCAATAACGACTGGAGAAGCCGAGGGAAGAGTTCTCCCCCTTGAAATTCACGGGGGACGGGTATTTGACTCGTCTGCCAGCGCCGGGGAGAGCGAGCACGATACCGCATGCCAGAAAAAGAAAAAAGGAAACCCAAACAGATGAGGGAAAAAAAAAAAAAAAAAAGAGAAAAAAAAAGAAAAGGAGATGAAAAGAGCAGCTTTGAAGAGGGTGGGTAAGCGCGGCGGAGGAACGGCAGAGCTGAAAGAGAGAGAGAGAGAATGGCTGTCCCTCTCCCTCGCTTCTCTCTCGCACTCCGCTCAAAGGCAGGATTAAACACTCCTCTGAGCTGGCTGCCACACAGAGCGAAAGATGGGACAGAGGGTGGTGAGGGGAAAGAGCGGGGGGGGGGGGTTGATGGAGCAGGTTGAAGGTGGAATTGATTGGGAAAGAGGAAGCGACAAAAGGAATATAACTTCTTTTTTAAGAACGAGGGACGAGACAGTGATCAGCATAACGCAGGATGAAGGGGAAAGAGTGGGCAGAATTAGAGAGATGCACGGAAAGCAGAAATGAAAGGTGGTGTTGGTGTGGGGGGGTTGAGGGGAAATGGAAGTGGCATGTGGGCGATGATGCGTGTTCAAGATATTCTTACCCGTAGAAAGCTTGGCTCTTTTCTCCGGGTAGAACACCCTGTCTCCTTCCTCCCACTCCGCGTCCTCCTGCTCGGCCTTGAGGCCAAGCTGCCGCTTCCTGTTGGCTCCGAAGCCGGGGCTGGCCTCAGGGTACCCTTGCGCCGGCGTCAAAGTGGGGGGCAAACAATGCCCCCCTTCTGGCTCCCTCTTCACCGCCCTGGCCCCGTCGATCAGCCCGCCTGGCCGGACCCCCTCTCGAGCCCCGTGCCCCGGGGACACGCAGGGCTCGCTCAGGGCCCCGCACCTCTGGAGGACCGGCACTCTGTTGGCGTACGCCGGCCGGACACCTGAGCGAGGCGGAGACAGGAAGGAGGGCGGGGGGGAGGGGAACGAGAAGGGAGAGGATGCGAGGGAGACAGACAGCCACAAACCAGACAGACAGACGGAGAGCAGGGACACACAGGGAGGGGGCGAGACAGGGTGGGGGGGTTGACAGAGGGAGGATGCCAGTTAAACAGCAGCCAGCTTTTATTCCGCTTTGAAGACAGGCAGTAAAACTTTGATGGGGTAAAGACTTTTTAATCTGATGTGAGCCGAGCCAACGGGCCGACGGTTCAGTGCCGCCGCTCGCGCTTCCAGCGAGGAGGCGAGGACACGTCCTGCGCACTCGCTGCACTTGGCGACTCC
This sequence comes from Myoxocephalus aenaeus, assembly GCA_038501785.1. NCBI lineage: Eukaryota > Metazoa > Chordata > Actinopteri > Perciformes > Cottidae > Myoxocephalus > Myoxocephalus aenaeus. The sequence goes on along the minus strand of JBAMJR010000038.1, from coordinate 37,879 downwards.
CATCCCCCCTCCTCCCCCACGGCATGACCGCACCACGCCCTTCTCACACTGAGCGTGACTCCCCCCCTCCTCCTCCTCCTCCTCCTCTCCGTGCCATAATTAGGCTCACACGTCAGCCGCGGCCTCGCTCCAACACACAGCTGGGCTCCTAGCCAACGCAACTCTCCCTCCCTCCCTCCCTCCACCCCCCTCTCGCTCTCTTTCCGTTGCGCTCTCCCATCCGCTTCACCCCCGACTACTCTCCCCCCCTCCCCTCACTCTCTCTCCCTCTCACGCAATCTCTGGCCCTCCTTCCCCCCCTCTCGATCGTCTCTTCGCGCAGATAAGCACAAAAGACTTCTTGAAAATAAAACTCCCCCTCTCCGTCTCTCTTGCCGGCTCGGTCGCTCGCGCTGCCTAGCTTGTGTAAGAGTGTGTGTGTGTGTGTGTGTGTGTGTGTGTGTGTGTGTGTGTGTGTGTGTGTGTGTGTGTGTGTGTGTAAGTGCTTGTCTTTTTTTAGAGTGACCCGGTCTTGCCTCAGCGTTTGCTGCAGTGCATGTGAGCGTGTACGCGCGCCTATTGTTTGTGTGTTCCTTTCTGAGCGTTCATTTGCAGAGTGGCTGTGTGTGTGTGTGAGCGTGTGTGCGTGTATTTGTGTGTGTGGTGCTGGGTTACTCACCCTCCCTCTCTCCCTGCCTGGTGGTGTGTTGGCAGTGTTCCAGCACTCGCTCTCTAAGCTGGCCGTCTGCCAGCTCCCGTCCTGCTGCCGCTGCCGAGGCAGACACGCACACACCGCCGCCCTCCTTCTCCTTCAGCTCCAGCTCCGAGAACCGCATCATTGCCCGCTGTGCGCGCACACACACACACACACACACACACACACACACACACACACACACACACACACACACACACACACACACACACACACACACACACACGCACACGCACGCACACACACGCACAGACACACACACACACACAAAAATGCAGAGAAAAACCCATGAAACCCACTCATCGTCTGCATCGTCACACACACACACCTCTCTAAGCCTCAATCTGGCCTCAACAGCTACAGAAGCAAAAAAAATAATTGCGTCAGAAATCACATCGTCTTAAAAAAAAAAAAAATATCTAAAAAGAATGCCAAGGAAATTAAACCCACACACACAAAACGCACACAGGACAAAAAGGTAGACAGATAAATCACAGGCATGGCATCAAGACACAGATTAGACTACTGCAGCCACTGTGAGTCCATGCGCTCTGGGGCTTAAATCCTGGCATCTCCCTTCCTTAAACATAAACATGGCTAGGAAACATATACATCTAAGCCCTGAGGCAGAGAGAGGAGAGGAAAAAGAGGAAAGAAGGGAGTGGGGAGAAAAAGGAATGTGCAGCGATACAGAGTACAAAGGAGACAGAGCCCGTCAGAGGCAGATGTGATAAGAAATGTAAAGAACTGACCTCCCAGTTAGCTGCAGGTTGACTTATATTACTCCCCTCTCGTGATATGACTTCCATCTAAGCAATTAGAATGGGGGGGCTCAATATATCTGTCCATCATTTCATCTTTTTTTTTATGACTTTATGTTATGTTTCTCCACATGTTTCTATTAACACACAATAGGCAGCCACAATCCCACAAAATGACACAATAAAATTAAAGTGACTCAACAGGTCGATTAACGCTGCATCAAAACTATCAAAGGATTTCTGAACTGCACGAGTGACAAATTTGGAAAAAGATAATCGAAACAGTATGTTCATTTTGAGCGTGATTGATAACGCTGATTCAGTTTGAGAAGTCTGTTTTTAAAAATTTAAAAAATTAAAATAATAATAATAGACTTCCACATCTCATTTTGTACATGTCCAGAAATAGAGCGTTTGATAGCTTTGTGTTGCAGCTGTGCATTGACAAGCATGACACAGACAAAACCACAGTTCTAAGGCGCGTACACAACATAGACAGACATGTGCAACCCATTAGGATATCCGCCTCGGAGCGTGTGGATAATGTAGCATAGGGTTCTAAAAATGAAGTGTGTACGGATCAGAATGCTAGGGCGTGATGGCCGAGCATAGGGACGCTGCAGTAGCGGTGCGTTTATAGATGTAACGTGATGTGTGTCAGGAGAGAGGGTCTTTTAGCCAACGGGGTGAGGAGAACTATGTCCTTGGACAGCTCCCAGGCAGGGCAGCGTTAGGCCATCAGGGGGAGGAGGGTTAGGGGAGGATAGCGACTGGCGGCCGGGGGGGTGGGCATGCAGAAAGCCGAGGAGGAACCCCAAAGAGGGCAGCTGCTGGTTTTTAAAGCACGCTGCAAGCCCTCCGCTGCCCCTCACCTCGGGGTTAAGCATAGCCGAAGGCAGCGTGAACTGTGAGGCTGCCACAGTCACGCTCTGAAACTACAGTACACGGCTCTATAGCACCAGTCAGCACTAACGCATGCTTTAGCCCCAAGGCAGTCACACAAGGACAAGCACGTACGGACACACAAACACGCACGCATGGAAATAACCTTTACAATGACTGCTCGCTAATCAACATACAGAGATGGCAGCCCTGGTTAACCTTTGAACTGCTCCCCCCTGATAGAGGGCCTCAACTGGCCGTACACCAGCTCACTAGGACAATGGAACTGAGGGGAAGGTCAAGCCTATGGCCAGGACAGTGGCATAACAGCATTTATATTATTCTGTACTGCGTTGTTAATGTGGAGTGGGACAATTTCATGCAGGGTTTGCTCTACAGGCAGTTCTTTATAGCAGCAAGGGAGTAAAGACAGTGGCCCTTGTGGGGCGGTGTATTCTGAGTGGATGTCAGAACTGAAGGTATGTTTGAAAAGTCTGCACACAAGAAACATTGATCATTATGACCCCTTTCAAGCCCACCACCAAATTTAGCCCAATATACCCTGTACTGTACACACACACACACACACACACACACACACACACACACAAGTGTTAATGGCCTTACCTGTAGGGCTCTCTGTTCGCGGCTCAGCTTGCTGGAGTCAGCATACAGCTCAGTGGTAACACATTTAAAGCGGTCGCCAACGTAGCCTGTGGAGTTAGCGATCCTCTTGGCCAGACTGGATCTACGAGAGCCTCTCGGTGACGTCAGGCCATCTTCGTAGTCGTCGTCGTCATCGTCGTCGTCATAATCCCCTTCTCCTTGAGACTCCCCTAGGTCAACAATGCTGTCTTCCTTTTCGGTCTCCCCCTCACACGCCCTCTCCTCCTTCACCACGTCGGTGCAGTGCTGAGAGAAGTGAAGAGCTCGGCAGTCTCGGTCCCGTTTGTCCTTTCCAGCGCTGCGCTCCCCAGATGTGCGGGCGCAGCGCAAGGTGCTCTGGTCTTGGTCGTCGAGGTCTGGGCTGGGGCTCCGCTCCTCCGGGCTCTCCTCGGCTCGGGCGAACTGGCCTGGAGAAGTCGGGGATGTGCTGGAGGTAACCCCAGGACAGCCCGCGTCCTGAAGAGCCTTTGGTTTCCCAAAGGGAGTTTCTGGCTGTCTATCGGTGTGATTGGACTTCAGGGTGGGGCTGTGTCCGGAGTGGATGGGATAAGGATGGGAAAGGCGGTGTTGGTGTTTTGGCTCGTATTCAGTCTTTGTCAGATTTTGGTTACTATGACAACATTCATTTTGGTTAACCTTGCTGTTGGTCTCAGCAGAGGGCTGTTTGAGGACTGTTGGGGTAGACTCAATATCTGTGTCTGAGTGTACAAGGTCAATGCAGACAATCTTTTCTCTGGATGTTACAAAAGAAGAGGGGGGCTTGCTTTGATTGCCACCGTGTCCTTGTGCTCCTGCTTCCCTATCAGACTTCATTTGGCTTCCTTCGCCTATCTCCTTCCCAATGCTGTGATCTCTGTGGCCCCCGCATTCTTCGGCAACCCCCCGGGATTTCTCCTGTCCCCGGGGCTTCAAGGTTGCATCTCCCCTTTCTGCCAGCTTGTCCGAGTGCGTTTGCATCAGGGGATGGGCCATCTCCTGCGAGTTATAAGTGAGGTATTCCCCTCCTGGACAAGCTGGGAGGTTGTGGTAGGGTAAAGGGTGTTTTGCTGCCAAGTGGGTTGGGTAAAGGCTGTTGCTGCCCAGCAATACTGGGTGAGGGTAGACTGGGCCTTTCCCTCCAATCGGCAGGGAGTGTAGCGCCATGCCATCGGGGATGGGGTAGTGCAGGTATCTATTGGCATAGGCCAAACTGTGGTTCAGGTAAGCGTCACTTTGAGGAAGGTAAAGGTGGCCAGGGGCGTGACCATTTTCTAAACAGGGCCTCTTGTATGATGACAGTTCTGGAGTCGTTTCACCTCTCTTAGAGGTGTGGGAGGACTTCTCGGTTCCCTCTCTGTGGTGGCCCGGGTGCTCTGAATGGCTAGGGCTGTGTTTGACCCACTCGCCATTGGGCTTGGGCGAAAGAGCCCTGGAGCTGACCATAGAGGAGTGTTGAGTGGAGGACACGTTATGGTTGGGCTCCCCTGTCCTTGGACAGGATGAGCTACGTTGCTGAGGAAGTACTCTCTCCAGACCCTTGTGTTTGATGACAGAGGGTGAGGAGCCTTTGGCTTGAGAAAGGCCCAGGTCTGTGTTAGGCCTTGGGGAGGGGGGCAAGCCTGGTGTGTGCTGTGTACGGGATGGAGACGGGCTAGGTACAACCCAGGAGGAGTGTAAAGTGCTTATCATTTCTGGCCTTTCTGGGACCTTTGAAGAAGTGCTGCTGACCACAGAGTGTGGGTGGGAGGAAGGAGAGAGTGACAGGTTTTTGTCCTTTAGGAGCTCTCGGCTAGGGGGCAGTCCATAACGTGCGGCAGATGCTAAAGAGTCCATCTTAACTGGGAATCCATTGGGAGGCAACCCAAACTCCAGCATTCTTCCAGACAAATCCAAGGGCTTCTCTGCCGAGTCTTTGGTTGCTTGGGGTTGGTGAGCTGGCCTCTCAAAATTGGGTTTGGATGGTGACCTGCTGGGTCTCCTCTCGACCCCTGCATTTCTGTGCTCAGGTGCCCCGTCTCTTGGCCTAGATTTATGGGGACTGGGTCGGGCCGGAGAGGGCTGCTCTGATGCCATGCTGCTTACAGAGAATGGATGAGGAATGGACTGCGTGGATGAGGATGAGGCAGATATTGAAGAGGACGAGGAGGTGGGTGGGTGTCCTATTCTAGCAACTGGGCGTTGTAAATCCAGTGAGTTGTCAATAAGGGCCGGGGGAGGGGGAGGCTGGGGAAGGCGAGAAGATGCATGAGGAGAAGAATCAGTAGGCAGACTATTATTATTCCCACTATTGGTGGCACTAGTGTTAGAGCTACTGGTATTATTGTTGTTGTTAGAGCCCTTCCTAGAGGGAGGTCGGCCTGGTCTGCTGCTCCTGCTAGGGGACCGGTCCCTGTCTATGGCAGCCTGATGATGCTGCGCATGAGGGGAAGGTTGGTGAAGCTGCTGTGCAAACTGAGGCGCAACACCAAGCCCCTTGTCCTGGCAGTGGACCATGGATGTGGGGGCGACTGTCACTGCAGGAATCCTCATAGGTGGTGCCACCAAGGAAGAAGAGATGGGGGAAGAAGGATAGGGGGGCATATAGTAGAGCCTCTCAGCAGCGGACACGGCAGCAGCAGAGTTAATATTGCCCCCCTGGGATGCACATAGAGACGGGTATGCCAGGTGCTGGGCAAGATAGGGGTTGGGTTGGCTGAGCAAGGAGGCTTTGTACATGTTTAGAGCCGCGTACTTGGATGTGTCCATAAAGGGATACATGCTGGCTTCAGGGTAGGGGCTGAGCCAAGGCAGGCGGAGATAGCTGCCACCAGCGCCTGCCAAGGCCAGTTCAGTTGCCTTGTCTCCAGGCCCTACTCTGCGTTCCAAGCCTAGACCTTCAGCTCCATGAACCAGCACAGGCTTGTGGAGACCTGGAGTGCCCTTGTACATGCCCAGGTATCCATTAGACGGCTTACGACTGTCCAAGGGGCCGTCAGGCTTGTAGATGAGCTCTGGGAGACCATCCCTGTTATAAGTGAGGGGGAGGGAGGACGTGTCTCTGCTCTTCTCCACTGGCAGTGCTCTGATGCCTGGGTATACAACCCCACCATGGAGACGAAGACCTTCGTGCATCAAAGTGCCTCGGTCCAGCCCCATTGCTGCCAGGGGCGTCAACCTTGCATCCACCTGAGGCAAAAAGGGATACCAGAGAAGTAAATGTGACTAAGATCCCTCAAAAGAACATTTGGAAAACATCACAGTGAAAGCACGAACTATGAAACAATTACTGAAAAAACAAAGCACACAAAAAAATGGCTTAATGTTCTAGATTTGCACATAGTGAATCAGACCAAATGGTTGTTTCCAGGTAATAATGACTAACGCGACAAATGAGTGTAAACGAGTACGGGGACTTGCCATGTTTCGTGTGATGTGGTTCCCTTGTCTTAGTTCCAGGTTGGTTTGCGTCTCAGCATCGACATCACGAACAGATGTTGCCCTGTGGAGATGAGCAAACAGTTAGCAGTCAGTGTCTTGGCTCTGACACACACACACACACACACACAACACAACACAGCTTTGTTGCAACCCCACTGCCAAAAGAATCGACAGGGTAAAAATGTCAGCGCATACAATTTCCCGAAGAGAAATTAGATTAAAAAAAATAAAGATTGCAACGTCATTAATTTCTGGGTCAACATTTAGATTACGAGCGGAAAGAAAGGAAAGGTGACAGCATTGTAAGCCAGCCAGCCAGCCACACACACACACACACACACACACACACACACACACACACACAAGATGAAAGCACTGTGTGGGCTCCCCTCCCCTCCCATCCGTCAACACCCCTCAGCCACCCCCCCTCCCCTGACCCCCATCCTGCCCACCCTGTGGGCTAGGCGTGCATTGTGGGTCTGCGTCTATTCAGTCACGTTCCCCACACACTGGTTTTTCCGTGGCCTCTCTGACCCTCTCTCCCGGCTGCCTCAGCCAGCAGAGCGAGGGAAGATTATACATCAGAGATCAGAGACCACTTCGGTGGGAGACCATTTGCCGCCCGCCAACGCAGAGCCATGGATCAACAAACTCTCACACCAAAGAAAACGCACAGAAGTACGCAGGAGGGAAGGAGACAACGGTGTCGAATTTACATGAGCACACATTCAGTTTGAGAAGCCACAACGTAAGGAGAAATGGTGTTACTCAGAGGTTGTTGTTTTGGGTTTTTGATCACAAGAGAAATGACTAAAACAAAAACAAAAAAATATCACGATTCCTTTGTGTGAAATGTCTGATTTGTAAATGTTTTGTGCATATTTGAATTTCTTTAAAGCACTGGAGCATAACAGAGCCGTTATTCTATGTTAAAGAGATATTGAATAAATCACAAGAAGATCGTTATCATTTATTCATAAGTGCAACATTTTAGGAGATTTAATAATTGGTCTCTGACATTTAATCTGTTGCTTTTATCAGCGGGGTGCTGATCGGGGCCGGATCTTACAACTTTATTAGATTTAAAAGATACAAAGATAGGTCTTACCTGGAATAAATACAATGTTGGGTAAGTAGATAAACCAAATGTTTTTTTTAAATGTATATTCACAGGATTCCTCCAATGTCTGTAAGTAGCACAACTTATTTGTCTTAGCATAATTTCAAAGAAAAGAAACGCATGAATTATGAATTTTATGTTATGTTGCCAGTTTAGAAATCTACTTTGTGACCATACTTTGTGAAGGATATCACACTGAAAAACCACGTATAATTTTTTAATGAAATATTGTTGTCCAAATGGCAACACAGAGATCACTGAACATTGTGAGCCTGAGTGGCTTCTTAATACCATCAAAGTGGTCTGGATAAATTCAAGAGGCCGTTTCAAAATCCTCAAACTGGCAAAAAAACAAAACAACAACAACAACAGGTAAAAGGTGAAATGACTGCTCCCACATGGCAGATTGTATTTAAAAAAGGGGCATATTTAAGTTCTCATTGATGACTGTCTGCAGGACAGCCAGTGCAGGAATGAGGTGCGTGCGTGCGTGCGTGTGTGGTGGGGGGGCTGCCTTTAAATAGTAAAAGTGAATCCCCGGCGGTGCTGAGAGCAGCAGGGAAACTTGGCTCCTCGATCATCGCAGAGAAACGCCCCTGAGCCTCGCTGCCGCGCCGCTGGCACGCCACTTTTATTGCCGTGACCCCGGGGCCCATTAATCAGCCTGTTGCGGGGCCCCTCGGCGCAGCTCCTCCCTGCCCCAGCGCGCCCATCCCCCAACAGCTCCCCGAGGCCACAGTCCTGCTCCCACAACAGACGCATGTGACGGAACTGAAAACCGTGTGCGTGCTTGGGTTAAAGAAAAAGAAGAAAAAAGGCCACAGTGTAGATATGACTGTGCGTGCAGCCACGTGAAGGATTTGTGTTACACAGACAACCGTTGAGAAACAACACCAGTCCCGTTGCTCGTATTTCCTGGAGCGTCACATGCAGCGCGCTCACACAAAGCTTCTCCTCTTGCAGAGAACAAGTCTGCGCTCCACGAGACCAAATGCGATAATGAAAAACAAAAAAATAAGCCTTTTAAACAAACGCAGATAGTCAATGACACGCCGCCTTTCTGGACGTTTCCGTTTAACCTAAGCGCAACCATCACCGCCTTAATGAAATATCTGTGCTCGACATGGAGCCTGCGTCTGGGCTGCTTTTACACACACACACACACACACACACACACACACACACACACACACACACAGAGAGAGGATAGTCTGTCCTTTCAGGTCCGTAAAACAAAAAAGACAGTCGGCTGTCTTACGGCCTGTCATTACTTCACAGCGTGCACACGGTGCCGGTGACCGAGTGGGTCTGCGCGGCCCCGCCGCCCGTCATCTCCACGGGATGAGTAGTGGCCCGTCCGGAGATGAGAGGCTGCGGGCCTCAAGGTCAGGATCAAGCGCTGCTCGGCCCGCGGGGAATAGCCTCACTGCGCCGGCCTGTAGCTTCTGAGCCGGACACTCTTTTATACATTGTTTTTTTTTTTTATATTTAAAACGCGTTAAAATTACGCAAAAAAACAACAAACGCGTGAAATGCGGTGCACAATAATGTTACAGTCCTGTATAGAGGGAACACCGTGCACGGGTTTCGGATTTCCCAAATTACCCCTTTTTCGATCATCGTTAAAAACATTAATAGAAAAATAATAAGTATGAAGGGTATTTGGATATATTTCATGATGCAAAATTCATGTTTTTTTTCTTCCGATAACGTGTCGCCACAGAACTTTATTACACTTTTGTAAAAAGGACTTTTCGTCGCGTTGCAACTCTGTCGGTCGTCCCGACCCAAGAGGGCCACCAGGGAAACCCCTTTAGTCACCAGCCGAGTGGCGCAGTCAGAACCACACCTGTTAAGTGCCGTTAGTTGAACATCTGAACTATATTTGGTTCGCGCTAGTCTGAGTCCAAAGACTGCACGAGACACTATACATATTATTATGGGCAACCATCTGGAAAGCGTGTGCGGCTCGATTGATTAATACCAAAGATAGCACAGGTTTAAGATAAATAAATAAGGATAATAACCCCTCTCCATCTCGGGGTGAGGCCGTGGAAGCGCCTCACGCGCAGCGCGTGTCTCAGCAGCGTTTAGTGAACAACTCTCCAAACACTCACAGGATCTATTAAACATTGAAGTGGCAATTGTTAAATCATTATGTTCCTTTTAACCTGGCAATTCTGTTTGGGGAGGAGGAGGAATGTGCACTGAAAATGGTGTTCATGTAACATTCAGCGCACCATGAAGGAGAGGCTTCCCGCCCATATCACAGGGCTCATGTTTAGAATTCCACTGAGGTCTGAAGATTTATATTTAAAAAAAAAAAAAAAAAAGGTTGTCGCCTGAGAGTATTCTGGGAGGAAATTCTCACAAAATGTCACGTATGAGTGGAGGGAGAGAGATAGGAAAGGAGGAAAAGGCAGTGTTGACGCTCATCCCCGCTGCTAAGAATAGTTTGCGCAACAAACAACTCCCGACGGCCGCCCGATCCATCACAGTGGTCTGCAGGAGGAGGGCGAGGAGGGGGAGGGGGGCGTTTATAAACCAGACCGCTGGAGCGCAGCCCCGACGCGCACCATTAACCAGAAAACCACCGGGCGTTTTTGGCGGAACCTATAGCTCTGCATTCCGGTATTGTCCGCTTTTTTTTTCCCCTTCTTTTTTTTCCTGGGAGGGAGGAAGAGCAAAAAAACAAGGGCAGACGGAAAGACTGATAGAAAAAAAGAGAGGGAGGGAGAGCGAGAGAGAGAAAACAAACTCGCTTCCCCCTCTTTTTTCCTCGCTTCCTGTTTCTGACGACAATTACTTGAACTCTGCGTGACCCGCGGCGCATGCACGCACCGCCACCGCTCATCGTTTCCTCCTGGACTGAGGCCTCTATTCCCCGGTGGTTGCGTGCTGTGTGTGTGCGTGCGTGCGTGCGTGTGCGCGCGCGTTGAAGAGACCGAGGGAAGGTTATATCGCCAGCAGCAGCAGCTTCCTCTCTCTTTCACAAGTTAATAACCAACTAGTAACGCAGATCCACGTTTTAAGAACCCATAGGGCCATCAATCATTCATAAACACCTCGTGCGCTGGCTAATCTGTTCGGGTAGTAAAACGGGGAACCGGGCACGCGGGTCTCGCCGTGTAACGGCGGCCCTCGCGCTCTTTGTCCCTGGAGCTTTGCCAAGGCTCTCTGAAGCGCAGCTCCGTTCAGCTCGAAAAAAATGCAGTGTGACGCAGGATAATCTCCGCGGCGACGGGGGTGGGGTGGGCATAAACAGGGATTAAATGTGGACGCGCGCACGCACGCACACACCCGCCCGCGCGAGACTGCCGTGTTTGTGTGCCAAAAAACGAAAAGAATTCTGCGCACACTGCCGGTGAACAAAATAGAAATCAGCGGGAACAAACGCGAGAAAACGTATTAAACTCGGACCAAAACTACAACCTGACTACTAAATACACAGCCTCGGGCCTCCCTCTCTCCAGAGAGAGAGAGAGAGAGAGAGAGAGAGAGAGAGAGAGAGAGAGAGAGAGAGAGAGAGAGAGAGAGAAAAGAGAAAGATAGAACGCGTGCCCAATTTTAATTGTTATTGATCATCAGGCTGACGTGTGCCAAATGGCCCCATTGATCATCTCGATGTAGACTCGGAGTCCAGATATGGGAAGTCGACGCACTGCCTCTCGGCCCTACTTTCTGCTACAGTAGAGCGCGCGGAGGCAGCAGGGAGAAGCGCCGCGTGGAGCCGGCGGCGTCTCTTCAGCTGTCACATTATTAGCAGCCGAGCTGTAAACAAGGGGCCCCTCGGCTGCACAGCCGCATGCAAGTCGGTGCACGGTCCACCCCCCTCCCCCTCCCCGGCCTCGGCAGCACGGCCGTCAACAACGTCGACATTGTGCCCCCCCCCCCCCCGTGCTGTCGCTGGGGCCCGGGCGGCGGCCGCTCAACTGGCTCTATTCATCCAGGGCCAAATGGGGACTAAATGGCCCTTTATGCATCCAAAGGACCCGATTGTAATGGGGACGCGCGGGCCCGCGTTTACCGGAGGTTTCTTGACTTTCCTTTGAAATGCCGGCGCTGCTTTCATGTGTTGGATGTAAGCACATTACGCTAAAGGACGGAGCCCACCATGACACCCAGATCCCCCATGACACCCCCACCCCATATAGGATGAAAAGCCGAAGAGGAGGCTTAATTATTGGCGCTGCGTAAAGACGCACATCGGGCTAAAAGAGCGTCAGATTAAACAGGTGCAGAGTCAGCGTGCGGTAAACCGACCTTCCACACCTCTGACACGGCCTAGATTTGGGGCTTTTTAAAAAGGTCACGCGCGGTATATGTGACATGAGGAAATGAGGCTACAGTGTGAGGCCTATAGCTCACAAGTTAAAAATAGAAGTGCAGTCTTTACTTTAAAAAAATAATATAGAACTTCAGGCGTTTATTTGAGCCGCTGCGCGCTTTGAAGTCGGGTCATGTGATAAACCCATGTCGCCCTCACCCTGCGGAGCGTCTGTGGTGATTGCGTCACACAGATAGAGAGAGAGATGGACGCCCGAGGCGCCAACGTATAAAAAACAAACGAGGAGGCCCGATCAAGACCGAGCCTGCAGAGGCTCCAGAGGAGGGAGGTGATGCGTGTCGTCATTACTCCGCTGCTAAATCAATCTCCCGACGGGCCGGCGCGAGGTCAGTCAACTAAACACAATCCGGGGGATTTAGATCTTTAACTACATTCCCTGAAAAAAATAAAAACAATGTTGCTCCCGAAGACACGATTAACAAAAAAATTAAAGCACTCAACATTTGGCTTAAATTGCCATCCGAAATATCTTTTTTATAATATGCCAGACGCGCGTAAAGAGTGGAGAATGTCGGGGTGGTGGTTCTCCGGGGCCGGAATGACGGCACTGGGGGGGGGGGCCGACACATCTCTGCGGGGAAATGATCCGTGATCCGTGCTCCAGACCTCGAAACAAAAAGCTTTGTGAAGCGCTGAGAGAGCGAGAGGGGAGGAGGAGGAGGGAGGGAGGGAGGGAGGGAGTGTGTGAGAGGGGAGGAGGGGGGGGGGGGACAGCTCTCCCGTTTCATCGCGAGGTCCCGGGAGGCCAGCACGGAGCATAGCTTCAATCAAACCGTGACGTCTCCTCCGGGAGCGGCGCAGCGCCTGGAAAACCGATCTCTGCTCGGCGCTCCGCCGTGCCTCCGCTTTTTGTTCACACGCACCTCGCCTCAGCAGCGAGCAGCGCCGGCAGCGACGAGACTGTTGTTTTATATCCAGGCGCGAGAGAGAGAGAGAGAGCGAGAGAGAGAGAGAGAGAGAGAGAGAGCGAGAGAAAGAGAGAAAAAAACAAGCGCGAACACAATAAGACAGACCTCATGTCTCCGGCTGGATATAAACAGAACACGGGCGTTTCTTTTTCTTTGTTTTTTGTGTGTGACGCTTTTCTGCGCATTTCCCCGCCCGTGGTCCCGGCACGTTATCCCGGGGTTTGATGTGCAAAAGTGGTCCCGTGGTTTTATTGACGCGCGTTCTGTCCGTGCGCGGTATTCCCCGCGTGGTCCTTATTGATTCCAGAGAAAGCAACGCGGACAAACAGCGGGTTAATGGGTTTAAAAATGGAGGTGGCGCGGTTGTCCCTATACACAGGCCAGCAGCAGCAGACCCCCGCACGCACGCACGCACGCACGCACGCACGCACGCACGCACATTACTGCCACGCAGCACTCAGCATGACAATATGGCCCAGCAGGCACGAGCTCTGGTGATACCTTCAGGGACACAGACCCACACTTTTGATTGTCCGACTGAGAGACGAGGTGGTTTCTGCTTATTTCTAATAGGAAGTTATTTCCAATCAAATAAATTAATCCAATGAGCCAAAAAAAAACACAGATTATAATATTTTGGGACGACGTGTGAAGAAAGCGTGAAAAGGAGGGGGAGAGGAAAACCAGCGTGTCAGTCTATAATCATAATAATGATGATGATGATGATGATAATAATAATAATAACGGCGCAACATCCCCGCCTATGAGCAGGCTGTGAGAGAGGCCCTCCCCGCTCTGTGCTCAACACCTGGGAGATAGATCAGCCCCACGCCGGCTGCTCCGCGCGCAGTGGAAAAATGATGCGCGAAAACGGTCCGCCGCGTAGGCCTTTAGCGCTATAAATAAACTCGGCCCACACTCAGTGTGGAGCGTTTGCTTTACGCGTTCCACAACACGCGCCGCTCGGTGGAAACGGGCAACGTTTCCAAAAAATAAAATAGATCAGACAAGCAAGAGTGTGGCACATGAACGTGGCTGTCGTCGCTGTGAAAGGTTGTGGGTTCTAAGGAGAGAGAAGGAGAGACAGACGTATCTGAAGGAGAGATTATGTTCATGGTAAAGCTGCTTCAATTCACGATTGAAGACAAAAATCAAGATAAAAAAAAACATAAAAAACCCATTGTGGCAGGACCATGAACATAAAGCGGGTCTGAAGTCCCTCTGTCCCCGTTGTCTCCAAAACCAAACTCGGAAGGAACCAGCGGAGCGGAGCGCGTCATCGCAGCAGAACCGCGTGTCATTTGGACAATTTGGTAAATAATTAGCAGCCTGGTTTTATGGATCACTTCGTAATCCTCAAATTAGAAAATCCTCATTCTCTCCGCTGATTTTGTGTCCTCTTAAAATCTAGCAGATCTAATTCCACTTGGGGCCGCGACAAGAGTCCTTCCTTCCGCCTCCAGCTCGCCGTGCCAACGGGGACAATACATCCAAAACACAATTAAGCTTTTATTCTGCTTCAAATCCTGAAGTACAGCCTCCACCCCCCACCACTTAATCCCTCCCGCTCTGCTCCCAACGAAAGAAAAAAAGGTCCCAAACACGAGGTCGTGCTCTCCAGCCCGCTCGAGCGTCAGCCGATGGCGTCATGACCGACCCTCCGCGCGGCGGACCCTCTAACCGGCTGCCGGGGCGGTCTCACAGCCGCTGCCCTCACTAAGCTCGTCAATGAGCTGGAGCCAGCCGATATGAGGCACATCGATCGTCCTAAGAGAGCGTCCCCTAATTAGTGCCTGTGTGGCTGCGGGACAGGCAGCAGGCGCGGCGGCGCGGGGAATAAAACAACAACAACAACAACAACAAAACTCCCGCGATCTCTCGATGCGGTCCCGACAAAGCCGTTCGCAGACAAACGTCCCGCATAAATGCCGCTCTGTTGGTCGTAAAATGCGCAGAGGAGCTAGGAGAGGACGGTTCGGTTTGGAACGCGTCCAGCGCGCCTTGCAGCACTTATTTCAATTAAATGTCAACTTTATAAGACGGGGTTCGTCGCTGCCGCCCACAAACTGGTGCAGCGGGAGTGTGTGTGTGTGTGTGTGCGTGTGTGAGATAAATGTTCTAAAGTTGATCATGGCAGAGGGGGGAAGTAGTTGGATTAAAGGCGAATTGCAAAGCGGTTTTACATTCATGAATAAATTAAGGTGACGGTAACATGAGGCACTTTAAAAAAAACTATTTACCTCTGTAGCTCGGAGAGTCGTGTGTGTGTGTGTGTGTTGGGGGGGTTCTCCCTAAAAGAGAGCAGCGCGGGTTGGGGGGTTTCTCTGATGGCGCTCCATGGATCCTCGCGTGCGCAAAGGATATTCCCCCGCAATGCAAAGACTGCGCACAAGAGTGGAAGACAACATACCGCAGCGCAAAGTCATAGCAGAGAACACCTGCAAGACACGAAGTGTGTGTGTGTGTGTGTGTGTGTGTGTGTGTGTGCGCGCGCAGAGCGGTTTCCATCAAGTAGACAGGAAGGTGAGCCCCCCCCCCCCCCCCACACACTACCTTTGGGACTGATGAGACAACTGATCAACGTCCACTCTGTCCAAACAAAGTCCCCCCCCCCCCCCCCCCCGCCACGAACACACACACACACACACACACACACACACACACACACACACACACACACACACACACACACACACACACACACACACACACACACACACACACACACGGAGCTGCCACGCCAACGCGCGCGCACACACCGCGGGGATGCCCTCCAACTGAACTGAACCGTGAATAAATGAGAGCAGCGCCGCTCGCTTCCCGTTGGCAGGGCGAGGCTGGATTCCGTAACCTTGTTTAGCGCAGAAGCTCCGTGTGCGCGCACGCACGCACGCACACACAGGCGCTCTCACGCACTTTGGCACTAAAACGGAGTGCGAAGAGCCGGAATGTTCACCACCGAGGAGGACGGCGCCACTTTCAAGTCCGCTAATCTCCGGGACGTCCTTCTCACCTCCCTCCGGCTGACAGGGCAGTTGTAAAAAAAAAGGAAAAAAAGAGGCCAAGCTCACGGTCGGATCATTACGTGTGTGTGTGTGTGTGTGCGCGCGCGCGCGCGTGTTATTTATCAACCACATGCCACTGCCCCGCCGAAACGCACAAAGACCACCCTATGCGCTATTCTTAGAAGTGGCCGATCCTCTCCCGGTCTCTGCGCGCAGCACCGGGCTGTCGCGCTCAGATCCAGCGCGACAAGGAGACCGTCTTTCATGTAGAACGCACTGTACATGTATAAAACTAATTAAATACAACATAAAAACACACATTTATCTGTTGTGGTGGCTTACAGTTCCAATCACTCTGAGCAGAAGTCCGTCCTCACTCGGGAGGTTTTCACATCGCCAAATGAAACACGTTAGTTTGTCATTGATTGCCTCACCTGGTTAATTGGTGCTCGTTCCAGCCGCCGTCCGGAACCCCAACTCACGCCTCGTTCCTGTTGTTGTCCCCCACCCCCCCACCCCGAGTGAACCGGGAGGACAGAGATCCGTGCGCGTAGAGAGAGCAGCCCGGTCACGGTCCCGTCCGCCGGAGACACGCAATCCCGGCCAAAGAAAAAAAACATACACACACAACTACAAAAAGAGTGTCTAACAGGTTATCCACTTGTCACGAAACCAAACTAGTCTCACAAATAAAAGCTCTCGGTGCTTATTCTATTGTCTCCAGGCAACTCTCATCCGTTACCCGATATTTCAAGCGGACTTTTTTGCTGCTGCAAATGTCACTTGGGTTGCCATGAAGCGACACGCACAAAAAAAGAAAGAAGAAGAAGATCCTGCGCGGAGGGGAAAACAAGCGTCAGAGTAGAGAAATCCACCCCAGAAGGTCCGTTAAGGTCCGGCAGAGGCGACGCGCCGTGCGGCCCGGGTCCCCGCGGGATACAGGTGGCGAGGTCGGCGGACTCGCGGAGAAATTAATTCAGCTCGGCCGTACCTCGCAGCAGCGCCATGTTGGGTTTCAGCGGAGCACGCCGTCCTCGAAAAAGCCCCCTTTCCTCCCGCTCTCCGTCACTCCATACGTCCTCTTCCGACAACCGGAATATCCGAGTCTCGGGAGCTTTTTCTGAAGGTTAGTCCGCGTGGTCCCGCGTTTCGCCCGAGGAGCGCACAGGGAGCAGCAGCGGGTTCGAGACCGAGGACGCGCGGAGCCGTACGGGGAGTGCCGCACAGAATGGATGAACGCTGCCGAGACCGAGCGACTCGCTCCACTCCCACTCGCGCAGACTCTACCCAGAAGGCCAGTCGGGAGACCGCAATTACCATAAGCCTCCAGCGCACGGCACTGGCTGCGCGCGCACGCACACACAGAGCGAGGCACACACAGAAAAACACCCGTGCACACGCGGGCGCACACACACACACACACACACACACACAGAGACACACTGACACACACAGAGAGAGAGACACACACACACGAGCTCCGCTGAAACTCCAAAACAGGAACAGGCGAGGTTTAAACCGCAGAAATAAGGCAGAAAATAAAGTAATATATGATATATAGCCAAATAAATCGTAATAATGATAATAATAAAAACAATATTTATATTATAATTTAATTAAAAAATATATATATATTAAGATAACAAATATATATTTGATAAGAGGGAAAGTGACCGAGAGACACACATACATGTTCATTTAAGATAAACAGTTTGCAATAAATTGAGTTATGATGAGGACGACAGTATATTCATCAATACCGGTACAATAACTGTTTTAATCATGACATTTTACCGAAATAGATGATTATTTTTTTTAAATAGACAATGAGTGCAAATACAAATGAAATGTCACTTCCGTTTTTCTTCTTTTTTTTTCTCCAAACCAACAGATAAGGTGAACGCTGAAGCACGAGGCATAGAGGGGGCTCAAGGCTGGGCCACATCTGTTAAGGCTCCCATGTCAAGTGAAGGAGGAGGAGGGAGGCTATGAATATCAAGCCTGAGGTGTGTGTGCATCATGTGCCTGCGTGTGTCTCTCTCTCTCTCTCGCTCTGTGTGCGCGCGTGCGTGTGTGTGTGTGTGTGTGTGTGTGTGCGCGTGCGTGCGTGCGTGGAAGGAGAGCAGAGAGAAAAGCCAAGCAGACAGACACACAGAAGCAGAGTAGGAGTAGGAAAAGAGAGGGGGAACTTGGAAATGGAAGGTCTGGCTGCGTTCGCCACAGCTGCTGAAAGTAGGAGTTAAACCAGACGGTCATGCACAAACAAACACAAAGCTCGCAAAGCACTCACACGTGCACGCGTTCAAACGCGAGGTTCACCTTAAGGGGGGCGAGGGGGAGGGGGAGGAGGAGAGGGGGGGTCCGTGAGATGGGGGGGGGGGGGTTACAGCACAAATCTCTCTCTCTCTCTCTCTCTCTCTCTCTCTCTCTCTCTCTCTCTCTCTCTCTCTCTCTCTCTTATAAAAGCCTTTCTTCTATAACTTT
This sequence comes from Myoxocephalus aenaeus, assembly GCA_038501785.1. Classification (NCBI taxonomy): domain Eukaryota; kingdom Metazoa; phylum Chordata; class Actinopteri; order Perciformes; family Cottidae; genus Myoxocephalus; species Myoxocephalus aenaeus. The sequence continues at coordinate 19,615 of JBAMJR010000038.1, read as the reverse complement.
AATTAAGTCAGGGTGAGTTCTGGGCGTCCTCGCGCCCCTCGGCCCCTCTGCCTCTCATAACTGGGAGTTATCCACTATGACCGCATGCAGCCAGTGAACCACGAGGCAACCTTATGGGCTCCGCGTGCACGCGGACACGCAGAGGACGCGAACTCACGCGCGGGTTCAGGTTTCCTCTGCGCTGAAATGCCTGTCGATCGATAGTTGCTGAAACATGTCTCTTTAGTTTGGATTGAGAATCACAAACTTTAGTTTGTTTCTGCAACTGAAGAGCATTACACCATGTTGTTGTGTTTAAAGCGAGACGCTTCATCGTAAAGATGTTACTGTTACAGTAAAGATGCGTTCTGACCAAACAGCTGTTTGTTTGAGTCGTCTGGGCAAACAAACAAACAAACAAACAATTTCATCTGGCAGAAAGAAAAAAGTGAAACCTGCTCAACTGTTGCTGGATCCGATCTCGGAGCCTGAACTCATGGACGCGGGTGGACGACAGCAGCTGCGCTCTGCTCGTCGGCGTGGTGAGAAAGGAGTGATCGGAATGTTCCTGCCACGCGGCCACGCGGCCCGCGGTCCGCCTCGGGGCCTGCTGGGTGGACATAATGGGGTCAGTGCAACCGGGCCATGGACTTCTCTTCTCGGGCTTCGGGACGGTGACGGTTACTTTGGATGAGTCACCGGATGTTTAAAAACCTGAACTGAAACCGAAAGAGTCTTACTGCCACAATGTCATATTCCCTGTTGTCTTTGCTTTGCCCCCCAATGCATAATATATTTTATATATATATATATATATATATATATATATATATATATATATATATATATATGTGTGTGTGTGTGTGTGTGTGTGTGTGTATTTCTGATGTTGCCATACACATCAATGAATGATCACTGTCACTTCCACACACGTTGTCACATACGACCTATTAATTAAACACTGGGATCCAATCGGTACTCAATCGGAATCAGCCGATACCCAAAGTTATCGGTATTGTGTCTGATAAAGTCTGATGGTGAATCATATATATATATATATATATATATATATATATATATATATATATATATATATATATATATATATATATATATACACATACTAGTCAGCAGCATCAAGCGGCTCAGCGCACACAGGCTGAAGCTTTTTGAAGAGCGAGCCTTCGGGAAGTCGGCCACAAGATGAGAAGTAAACAACGAGGGAAGGAAAACCCATTTTCCTCTCTGCGGTCGTGCATGGCGGCAGCTGGCGCGCGGGGAGCTGCGCGCCTCCAGCCGGCATACCTGCAGCCTCCGCGGTCCAAAACAGCAGCGGGGTTGGTTCTGGAAACCACGCCCCCTTTCGTCTGAGACACGCCCACCCTCTTTGGCCTCGGCAATGTGAAGTGTCTCTCTCTTTACGCATTTAGCCACATCACCATATGTCCCAGTCTCTTCTCCTGCCAAGATTCTTTTGCAGGTAGGGATCCAACCTGGCAACCCCTGCTACCCTGTTGGTATCGCCAGTGTTAATACCGGGCCATGGGGGACATGATTTAACACACCAAATCACCAGGAAGTCAGACAGCAGGATTATGAATAAAAAAAAGATGAAAACTGCTTTAATGCTCTGGTCCTAAGCAGTTAAAAAAAGACTCTCGCTGACGTCACGCACACCAACAATAATCGCGTTGAAAGGTCAGATGCGTGTTGGAAAGACAGGGCGACGTGACGTCACAGCACCAGACACCAGGTCCCCCCCCCCCCCCCCCGTGCACTGACTCAGAGGCGCTCTCCATCACTCATGGAAACCGGATTAGGATGAATATTGCTCCGAGGAACCGCAGGGCAAACCTGGCTGGCGCTTAAACGTACAAAAAAGAAGAAACACACGGAGGTAACAACAATGAATACAACTGCTGAGAGTCTCGAAAACAGGTCTGGAGAGCGAGCACGGGTCCTTTATTTTTTATTTTTTATAACTTGCATTTTACGACCGTGTGTGAACTTTGTGGTTTGGAAAAAGCCAGAACAGCGAGTGCCTTTGAAAAGCGCTCATGTTGGGTAATGGCGACGAGAGAGAGAAAAAAAAGAAGAAAAAACGTGCTTAAAATCCCGTGATGCCGTCCTCTAACTGTCATTCTATGCCACGCATAGGTACGTGTTGGTGTGTGTGTGTGTGTGTGTGTGTGTGTGCGCGCGCGTGCGTGTCTTGTAGAAACCAAAAACAGCGTGAGCGCACACATGCGTGCACCCCGGCGTAGAGGGAGCCACACTCTGGGAGGTCACAGTGATCCAGCCATCTGCTGTTGCAATCAGACACTGAAGCGGTGGCCTGACCAACACGCACGCACTCACGCACACACAGTATTCACAACAAGTTCACACACACACACACACACGCACACACCTTCGGCACACATTAACCAAATACGCACGCGCTGTCCTCAAAACAGACACACACATATTTTTGGGAAAGGGCTGACTGCCAACGCACAAGCGAGCACAGGCGTTGTATTCACACACACACACACACACGGACGCGCGCACACGCACACAGTCGGCAGGCTCAGATTGCAGGAAGCTCTTTGCACGCAGCTCAGTCCGCAGCAGCCGGTACTAATCAGCACAATCCACCTGCAGATCGTTATGGATCGCTTACTGCAACTCACACACACACACACACTCACACGCACGCACTCACACGCACGCAAAACTTGCCCGAAAGCTCACTAGCACGCACGGGCTCGGTCACGTGCACACGGTCAATCAATAGATCTATACCTGAACACAGACTCATACAAAACGCTCACGTTGCTTATGCATCGTTCACGGTCCGGTCTGACGACCAGCCCGTTCCAGTAACGTGTTTACGACAACTCATTGCGTGTTTACGGCAGCGCACGGGGACTTTACAGTGAGCGTGGCAATTGTTTTAAATCCATTTCGTTTGGGCTCTAATCTAAAATTCATCTCCAACGCTTTTTTAAAGGTTCACGCGAGGACTTTGCGATGCCTCGATGCTGAAATGCAGCGCAGCGGCGCGTGCCACTCCGTGCCGCGCGGACACGAAATCGTTCGCACGCGCACGCGCACCCCCCCCACCCCACCGGTGTTGTAGGGCTAACCGGTTCCCCACAGGCGCGACACGCTGCGTTAGCGCGGCCTCACCGGGGATAATGAGAGAGAGAGAGAGAGAGAGAGAGAGAGAGAGAGAGAGGGAGAGAGACCTATAGATTAAACCCTAATCAATAGGCTGCTAAATTCGTCGATGCGATCAATCAGTGGGCCCGTGACATGAAATAACCATCGCGATCAATCACACTTCTTATTCCGACCTTGGGGACCCCCCCACTCTAATCCCCCCGTATCCCCCCCCCCCCCCCGCCACACTCTAATCCCCCCGTGTCACCCCCCCCCCCCCCCCCCCCCCGTATCACCCCCTCCCTCCACCCCCCCTCTCCAAAAGGCGCGGACTAAAACATTGGGTCGCGTCTTTTTATTTTTTCTCCTTTTTTTTTTAAGAGAATAAAGATTAAAACCTTCAAACGAACCTTATCTGAGGGGAAGGAGAAACGGTGGCGGCTCTCAGCGCGCAGCACAAGAAAGATCCCCCTCCCTCCTCCTCCTCCTCCTCCTCCTCCCCCCTTCCTCCCCCCGCCTCTCTCTCGTCTGTCGGCCTCTGTCGAGTTCCGCTCATAACCTCGCCACCCACCCTCCCAGTTCCCCGCCTCTCCCTGCTTTCCGCTGCTGGCGGGGAGCGCACACACACACACACACACACACACACACACACACACACGCGCGCACACACATTTTACACACAAACGAGGGAGACACACACACCAAACTCTTTATAGCTCTCTCGCTCTGACACGCACCCACAAGCATGCACAGCATTGCACGTACACACACACACACACACACACACACATACACACACACACACACACACACACACACACACACACACACACACACACACACACACACACACACACACACACAGAGGCAGGCAGCGTCAATAAAAAGCCCCGCGCTGTGAGAGGCCGCCGGCACTCAACTCCCCCCCTCCCCTCCCCCTCCCTCCCTCCTGCCACTGCGATTAGCGGAGGCTGGCTGGCTGGGGAGAGGCGCCCCTCTGTTATCTGGGGCGGTGGCAGCCTGTGTGTGTTGAGAGAGAGAGAGAGAGAGAGAGAGAGAGCGAGAGAGGGAGATTAATTTAACTCTTTCGGGGCCGGATCGCAGCGCTCTCCGCTGCGCAGCAGCCGGGCTGTTAGAGGCAGCACGCGGGGGAAAGACGCGATCCTCAAGAAGTAGCCGTCAAATTATTTAATTGAAAATAAAAATGGATTGTTAATTGCTGCCATAATTAATAACCGTGATATATAAAAACATTGGAATTTTTTTACACTCGTAAAATTGCACTGAGTTTGGTTGGGGGATGTTTTGGTGCGTCGGGTCTTCTGGGGGAATATATTTCTAAAATCCTGGTATATATAAGGTTTATTAAGAATAAAAAGGGTGCCGATCAGGAGCCAGTATATAAGGAGCCCGAGCGACATGTTGGACCAATATATACGTGAATGGTCTCATTTTAGAATTTGCCACATTTAGACATATGAGAAAATCTGAATTTAAGCGTCCAAATATTTTTTTGCAATCCTCATATAATCTCCTGCATCATCACGTTGGTCTCGGGATTGAAACCAATTGGATTACTACACCACACAGGCCTGTAAAGGTCTTTGGAACCCACAACATCACCACCACTGTGGAGCTTTGACAAATGTTTTCAAGCGCACGCGCGCGTGTGCGTGTGTGTGTGTGTGTGTGTGTGTGTGTGTGTGTATGTGTGTGCAATTACTCCAAAGGCTGCTCCTGCTCCATTGAGAAACTTTGTTCAGAGAAAATGAAAGAGAAAAAAAAACAGAAAGGAAAAAGATCACAGATTCAAGGTCAGTGTCAAGATGAGAGCGAGGAATCCAGAGAAGCTCCATCTTTTCATGAAATGCACGGAGCGATAAAGGAACCCACAGATAGGGTGCACTGATCACGTGCTGGAACATGTTTGGGATCTATTTTATTCTCCTATTGTATTTTGTGGTGTTTGTGACTTAATGATCGGCCGGACTGACCTGTTTGGGGGGCGAGGCCACAATTGGAGCTGAGCCTCTACAATCTTTTAGGGTGAGAACATTAGTCCTTTGGAAATAATATATATAAATACACAGCTATACCAAGCCTTCTATGAAATTACTTCTTTTTTTTTATATAAAGGCTTTATTACTGATTATTGCTTTTCTTGGTCAACAAACCCACTGAGGAGCCGCACTGCTGCACAAGCTGACACGTTTCTTCATTACTATGAACACACACACACACACACACACACACGCACACGCACACGCACACACACGCACGCACGCACACATATAGATCGGCTCAACAGGCACCAAATGGATTCATCCACAAGTGAAGACAAATTCAGAATTTACTTCCGTTTAAAGTATAAAATACAGCTGTTGTTTTTAATTACTGAGCCTTTATTTAAACAAAACAATTATACTTTACATTTATTTTTGGAATAAACATTCGGTTCAGTAACAAAGTGCCACAGAGAGAGAAGATCCTGACAAGATGAGCAGCACGTTGTTGGTTTTAGTCTTCACGGGAGTAACAGCAGACTGGAGGCTGCAGCACGTGCGCTGCATCCTTAACTCTGGGGGAAATGTTCACGTTTATTTGGGGGTAATACAAAATTAGCGTGAGCAGCCTACTCGCATCTAATGCCACCGCTTTACGTCAAAATCGCCCAAAATGCGGCAGTTCCATTCTTGCACAACATGTAAATGACGCGGCTGAGACCCAGCAGCCTTCAGAGCCTCATTAAAACATTCCATGTATGAAAGGACGGAACGCGGCAACTTCCAGTCAATTATTTAGACTTTTAAGGCTGCAATCTCCCCATTAACCTTCTCCAGCCTTATATTGAGCGCACGCGGCGGGTGAGCCGGCGTTAGGACGGGTCCGCGCCCTCCGCCCGGTAAACACCGCTCTGCGCTCTGACGGCAGCAGCCGAGGATCCCGGTGGGAAGCCGCGCGAGAGAGCGACAAAACACCCACCGGGGCCTCGTATCGCTGCGAGGCGACGGAGAGGCTTGTTTTTCAGCGTCTGGGCTGCTGCTGCCCCTCCTCCTCCTCCTCCTCCTCCTCCTCTCTCTCTCTCTCTCTTCCTCTCTTCCTCTCTCCGTGCGTCACAGCTAGGTCATGGCCGGACTCCAACAATGGCTCCGGTTTCTCGAGCCACATGCACGTGCGCAGACACACACACACACACACACACACACACACACACACACACACACACACACACACACACACACACACACACACACGCACGCACGCACGCACACGCACACACACACTGATCTGACAAATGATAGGGCGGCGAGGCGAGGCGGGCTAATAGCAGGCAGCGCGCCTGCCGACATGCCCGTGGGCCGCGGGGTGTTAAATTGTATCCAATTACGGCGCATGCGACGATATGAGGGGGAGTGGGGAGGGGGGTAATAATTCTTCTTGCGTGACAGGGAGATTCGCTTATTTTCCCCGGCTCTTTATGTGCAAGGCGGGCGCGCGGAAGCTCGAGACGCTCGAGCTTCCCGCGGAAGAGCCCGCGTGCAGAGGGGGAGAAGAAAAGTCCTGCTTTTTCTGGAGGACATGGCGCGCGCGTATTTCATTAATCAAAATCCAGTTAACCAGATTTGGAGACACGGCAGGGGGGCCAGCAGGGTCCGACCAATAATTAATATCCATTATTTAAGCCGCACAGGTCTACGAGACGTCTTAACGCACGCGCACACACACACACACACACACGCACACACACACACACTAACAGACACTTCACAGGAGGAAGGGGACACGAGACGGAATGAGGGATTTGCATGAATGTGAACATGAAATAAACACGCCCAGTCTCAGCTTTGTTATGAAATGTCTGCTGCTCATTTATTTCATCAAGTAAAAACCAGCAACAGGGCCGAAAGAGGGGAAGGGGGCACAGTGCACGTGTGTACGTGTGTGTGTGTGTGTGTGTGTGTGTGTGTGTGCACTCTGGTGTTCACTGACGCCGGCAGAAGAGCTCGACAACTCAAGGGTAAAAAGGGGGTCAAGTGTCGGTTCATTAGTTCAGCGTGTCAGAGCGGAAGCTGACAGGCGGCAGCTCGCGCCCCGACAGTGATGGAGCCACCTCGACGTGTGGGAGGGGAAAAACTACAAACGGGCTGAGGTGGAATATAAAGCGACTCTTCTATCCCGCCAATCACCCCCCCCTCCTCCTTCAGGTCACGATGACCCACCAGAGGCTACGTCATGGTTTCACACAGTGTCCGTGATGACGACAGATGTTGTTCATAAAGCTTACATTATTATTATTATTATTATGTATTAATACGACGGTCTCCGTGAGAGCAGCATGGTTTCGGACCCAGCTTCACGTTCCGGTCCGAGGCACGTACAAAAATAGAGCTTATACAAAAAATATATATACATACATATATATATATATATATACACACACAGGTCGTTGATAAATACAGTGGAACAAATACATGTAGTATTCCATAAAAAAACAACACAAAAACAACAACGTACAAACTGTTTTTTCAAAGTAATACTTGTGTGAAAAGTTGCAACAACTGTAATGTCATATGCAAAGATGAAAAATAAAAAAAGGGAACACAGATACTGTCCGAGGAAGTAGAGACGGCTTCTTCCTGTAACCCTCCTCCCCATCAGGAAGGAAATAATTCAGTCGGGATCAATCTCGGCGTAGACGCTTTCAACTTCTGACACACGGAGTGCTTTTAAAAGGCCGTTTCCTCCCGTAGAGAAGGGACAAGGTAATTGCTGTGAATGCTAAACTAACGCCGCGGTATGATTGCCTTTCAGCGTTCTCCGTGGCCCCTCCCCCCACCGTTTCATTTTGGTGGTTTGTGCCAAAAACGCGGCCGAATGCGGCATTGTTGTGAGACCTTTGGCTCTGCAGCAGACGCCTTGAACATCAGGGAGATCTTTAGAGCCGCTCCTCTCTCGCTGGAGTGTTGCAGGGAGCTGCAGCGCTGCTCAGGATGTGTGTGTGTGTGTGTGTGTGTGCATGTGTGTGTCTTTAGGATATTAAATAGTAAAGGATGGGGATTAATAATGGAACCTGACAGCTCATCTCCGCCTTCTATCTGCCCGACTGTCCCCCCAATCTTTCCCCTTCCATTCCCTCCCTACCTCTTGTTCCTCCCTCTCGGTTTCTAATCCGCTGCGTCTCTCTGGCTGCGACCCTCCTTCGTGCTGCTTCCCTCCAGCTCTTTTCTCTCTCCCTCCCTCCCTCCCTCCCTCCCTCCCTCTCTCAGGGCCCTCGGTCTTTCAGGGTCATGTCAGGAGAGTAGAAGAGCACGTTGGTGTCATCGTCGTCGTCATCGCTGAGGTCGACCAGGTCAGCCTGTGTGTAGCGCACCGCCCCGGGGTGGTACTCTCCGATCCGGGTCCGGTCACACAGCCGCGACTGCAGAGCCAGCTACAGAAAAACAGACACACACACAGGCAGAGTTTGACATCAACACACGGCGTTTATACCGCACAAAACCCAACGCCCCTCTCTCCTCCTCTTCGATCTGGCCATCGGCCGCCGTCTTACACACTCGAGGACGGTCTCCTGGGTTGAGACGCGCGAACACGCCGGCCGGTCACACGTGCTGGAGGCGAGGCAGGCTGCTGCTCGCTTGTGAGCCGAACCTCCAGAGTGACATCCTGGTGCTGCCGATTAAGACGCAAAGATAGCGGTGCCGACCCGGAGGAGTCGAGAAAAAGGTTCCGCTTTATGCTAATATCCTCTGACACGCTTGTTTTTGACTCCCTCTGGAAACTGAAGCGCAGTTGTTTTCATTTTCTCCTCCACTCAGAGACATGAAAGTACCGTACTTCAAACAAAATGGAGGAAAAAGCGGGCTGTCACGGTCAATGGCACTCAATACGATGTAACTTCACGGAACCATCGGGACTTGAATAAGAGAAAACATTTTGAACAGGAACGGCTTTGTCGTGCACCAGTGCAGTGGCCAATCAGCGCTCCAGTAATGATGTGATTCACATGCAGAAGGGTAAAACGGCTCGCTAGCCTCAGGCTCACGAGAGGAAGAGAGCCGGCTATACGTCCCTAGAGGGACCGGCATGCTCCGTCAGCTTGCCGGATGGGCGGCGTAGAGACGCCGTATACGGCTCTGTTAGCGGCAGAGACCTGTCAATCACAGTCGCCCCGCCCTAAAGCGTCCCCTGCTTTATGGTCTGTTTGACTCTAAATGACCATCATTTACTAAATGAACATCATGCTGTATTGAAGAAGACTTGAAACTAGAGATTGAGACATAAACTCATGTTTACAATGTTTACTGAGGGAATACATCAAGAGAGAAGTAGAGTCATTTTCTCATAGACTTCTATACAACCAGAGGAGTCGCCCTCTGCTGGTTGGTAGAGAGAATGCAAGTTTTAAGACACCGTATTGGTTTCATTTGGCAGAACCGGAGGTTGCCCCCTGGTTAAGATAGCGTGCCAGCATTATGGTAGCAAAAGAGGAGTGACGTGTAACACAATAGCGTGTAGCGTGTAGCCCCGCCCTTTTTACACAAACGTCGACTCGGCTCTGTGGATACCTCCCCTGCCGCATTAACGGCGGAACAACTCGGCTCCCTTTATACAGAACAGCGAGGCGGAACAATGGCACAAATGTCCCGCCTTGAACGGCCGCGTGTGAACGGTGCTTATGGACGAATTCCAGGAGAGACTGAGTGTGAAAATGTGCGGCGCTATCCCCGTATTTAAACAATGTCGCCTCTACTCCCTCTTTATGGCGGCCACTTTGTTACTCCGTAGTGTGGCCGTGCGAAAAAACACTTTGGGACAGCACATCGTACAAAGTGCTTCTTTTCTAGCATGACCCAACACGTGTGAGAGGAAAGCGAGAGTCTGCTACTTTGAGTTGGCGTATGTGTGAACTTGGCGTGAAGGCGGGGTGGCGGGGGGGGGGGGGGGGGTTGTAGTCGGGTTCATTTAGTCTGGACCAGTGAGGGACAAAAATATCAAACACAGCATTTCAGTTGTGCTTCGGTTCCTGTTCACACTGCCGTTTCACTTATGAACCAAGAGGAGTGAACATGAAGAGGGTTGGACAGTTTTGGGGATCGTCATCCTGCACCATCAGGACGTTCATGCAGCACCGTGATGAGGATATGTATGATATTTACAGATGACTGGTGTGAGCGTGAGGTGTCTGCACAGTAATGGTTCAGGGCTGATTGCTGTCACGCACTTGGACTTAATGGACAATGGACTAAATGAACTGACAAAGGGCACAGCAGTTTGAACAGCTTCTAAAGCGGGAAAATACCGGCGCCGACGTGCACACGTACTGATGTGCATAAATAGGTTAGAGGATAAATGATCAGATCACTTCCTGAACAGATTACACCATCAGCAGCTCCGCATTTGTTGTCCAGCAAGACGCGTCTAGTTCCTCTCGTCACAAGCGCCTTTTCAGAATAAACCTCCGTCTCCACAGGAAACGACTCTGCAAAACTACTGTGTTTAGTGCTAATTAGCAATTTTCCCATCTTAGTTTAGTGCGTTGGCATGCTAACATTTGTATGCTAACACGCGAAACCAAGATGGAATATTAGCTGAACATTATGCCTGCTCAGCATCATCACGATAGCAATGTTCTGTGTCCTCATAGGACGGTTCTTGTGACATCCAACAGGAAGTTACTTCCAGTTAGTTCCATGCCTTTTCAAAAGAAACCTCCGCCTTCACAGGGAAACAACTCATACACAACATATGCTTCTTGGGTTTAGGAAAAAGATCTGAGAATAAATGTTTTTCACATGGGTTCACACACCTCTGGTTCACAATTAACATACGACATGATGTCCGTGAATTACGCCGCATATTTTTCTTAGGTAAAGCTACGACTGCTGGATGAGAACAGCGACGGCTGTAGAGCACGGTGTGAACGTTTGCCGGCCGAAGTGAGGACCACAAAGAGTTTTTTTCCATAAAACGACCTGCGGCGGCGTCACACGTTCTTTTAATGAGCTGGCTTGGTGAGGACGTATTTTAAGACTGCAGCGACAGTGAGACCTGTGGGGATTGGGAGCAGCTTTTTCCTGCATGAAGAAGAAGAAGAAGAAGAAGAAGAAGAAGAAGAAGAAGTGAGCTCATTGCAGAGCTACAGGCGGTTCAAGCTGCATGACTTGAATGCAGATCAATATCAGGGAAGGAAAGGAGTAGAAGAAGAGGGGGAGGGGGAGCGTACACAGGTGGGAGGCAGACGCTACACAAAGGAGAGCGGCGGAAATAATGTACGAGAGATAAATGCCAGAGATGCTGTAACAGGGCGAAGGGAACAGAGGGATGGAGATATAGGCGGAGAGAGGGAGGAAGAGAGTCGGAGGCTGCGAGGACGAGAGGAAAAAAAACAACACAAGGGCGAGCTAGAGCGAGAGACACGAGGCGGAGAGACACTTCACACGCACACGAGACACCAGAAATCTGGTTTCAAGGGTGATTAGGCGAGGTGAGCAATCAGGAGGAGGTGAGTTTAGCGCAAGTTGTAGTTGCAGACTGCTGAGGGCTTTTTAGCACAGGAACAAGAAGACGGGGAGGGGGAGGGGGGGGCTTTCGTTTGATGTCGATTTTTCGATTCCCAATCCAATACACAGCAAAGAGGCACTGTTTCTTTTTTAGGCTCCTTCTCCAAACCATTCACTCAGGGTTTGCGGTCGGCTAAATTGTAGTTTGAAACATGAAGCGGTTCAGCGAACCGGCTGGAAAGAAGGTCACCGTCTGACCGAGCAGGAGCAAAGCAGGCGAGTGGGAGTATGAAGACGCTTCTCTGCTGTTGAAAAAGTTACCATGTGGAAACATGTTTTTCACATGTCGTCCGCCTGAAGGAGAGTAATGAGACGACATGTCCGTGGTGTTTTTCCAGCAGCGCAGGTTGGTCTACGTGTTCTGGGCGCTCTGCTGTGCTGATTTTAACGCTACGGCTCAATCAGCGGCGGACGCCCGGCTCATCACGGTCTAACCAATCGGCCGCCGTGATGTTTCCGTTCCACCAATGTCATTTTCCGTTTACGGCTGAGCGGTTCCACTGGCGCGTTTCACAACGTGATAAAATGACAGCGATATGGGTCATTCTGGAGGAATTTACAAGAACCCGTACAGCTACGTCGCCCTAACGCGTTCTCATCGCCGTCTTCCTGCGACTGTAGCGCGGGCCGCTAGCTGGGCTAAGGAGGAGGACGGCGTTCCCATTGTTAATCTACAAAGCTCTGGCTGGTCCACTGGTTCCTCAACCGCAGGTGAAACGTCTTGTTAACACCAAATCCGTTGGAACACATGCATGGGGGCGTTGATTCAGATGACAAGGCTACAGGTGCAGGTCTTTAAAATAGAATAGAAATATCACATCAATCTCTATACCACCGTTTCCGTAGCTTGTTTACGATCTGGCTCCTGATCGCTAGGTTTCTTTTAAAGAGATTGACGCTCAGAAACACAGCAAGAAGATCCCATACAGACACCGCCACACACTTCTAGTGGGACACTAATCCCTATGAGCAGATTGCATTCACATGTGGGCAACGGGTTAGGATTCTGGCGTCGGAGAAATGCAATCTGGGAACCCAGCGGCTATCTTCTGACCACGATTTAGCTTTTAATTGGTTTAAAATGAGCGCGTTAACACAACCAGCTATACGTGAAAAAATCTGTTCGTGCACGTCGTCTCTCAACTCAAACTCAAATCTCGCATCTTAAGCTGCTAATCGGAGTGAAAAAAAAGCGAGAAAGCCTGCAAAAGAAGTCTTGGCGGGATATCCCTGAGACGTGAGCCCGGAGCCGCTGGGCTCACAGATTGTTGGGTCATAAGAAATGGATTATTTTGATACGAGTCTATACCTAGTTTTTAAAGAAAATCATACTTATTCCGGTAAAAGTATTTGCCAAATAAGCTATTTGCTATTTGTTTCGCAGCGGACACACAGAACTAGAACCAGATCACTTTGAGACTAAAGAGAATCCTGAGGAAAGTTCCGGAGCTATCGGAGTCGCTTCTCCTGTTTTTTTAATGGACGGTTACTTGCGATGAACATCGGGTAACGATGTCCTTGGACAGTCTAATGCTGTGTTCTCACCAAAAGAGTTGCGAAATATTCGCGCGAGTAGATTACATGTAAAGTCAATGCACAGACGCGAATGGTTGCGAAAAAGCTATTTTCTTTTCCGCTTTTCCGCCCGAGTTGAAATATTGAAATATTGAAAATTCGGCCGACTACGGATAATATTATGAACCCAGACACGGGGGCGTCTGATGTTCCCACAACAACTTCCTCAACAAGTATAAAGCAGAACTAGTGGTTATTTACATGACCACTACATTACGTGAATGGCGGAAAAGGTCAATGTTTTCACGCAGTAAAGCCACTAAGCCGCGCCCCCTTTCCGCAGCGAAAAAGTGAAAAAGCAAATTAACCACATAAAGTCGAGCGAGTAAAGTCAGGTTTCGCAACACAGCATAACTCCCACTGATTCTTCTTCCTGTCGGTTGCAGGACGCCGGCGTGCAGCTGCCCTTCCCCTCACGCAGGATCTTTGCCTCTCTCCCCCGGGCCTCCCCTTGAGCTCTCCTGGCCCTGGACGGGATCACACCAACTCAAAGTGTTCTCAGCTCACGGCCGTTAGGTTTTGGCGCACAAAGCCACCGATAAATACTTCACCTTCTTCTTGTAAAAACAAACAATTAAGCTATTAAATCCCCAAATGCTTCCGAGTGCTGGCCGGCCTTCCACAATGCCTTTTCTCCCTTTTTCCGAGGTGCCGACACAGCGGGGGGGAAACGCGCGTTGCTAACGACGTGAGGAAAGAATCACAGAAGAAAAGGATTCTGATTCGCGTGCGAGATATATTTTTTTTGCCCGCTTAAAAGAACAAAAACTGTGGATTTTGTGTCTGATTTCTCACGCTGTTGTCACACCAGGAGGGGCTCCTTTAAGGGAAAGTGCGGCGAGGAGGGACCGGCAGCTCTTTTAACGCGCACAAGGCGTACGAGTCGTGTCTCAGGACCCGAGCCGGTCCCTTGAGACGTAACGGCACCGCAGGCGAGCGGCAGGAGAGACGGAGAGGCGGAGAGAGCTGGAGGAGGCTTAGGAGGGGTGGGTGGTATCTGGTACCAAAGTGCAGATTTGTTGCGTTGAGGGAGGAATGCTTTGACGCCGTTCTCCCCCCCCCCTTCCTCCTTCCTCCTCCCTCCTCCTCCTCCCCCTTACCCCTCCTCTCCTCCGCCAATCTCGCACCTGATGTGTGGGGGCTGCTGGGAGCCGCATGCCAAGATGAATAACAACCGGCTGTTAGTCACGATAGAGCACGAACACACGCGCCGCCCGCCCGTCTCTCTCTCGCTCGCTCTGTCGTCTTCTTTCTCGCCTTCTCTCTCTCTCTCTCTGACACACACAAACAGCATTTTCGCTGTGATTTACGAACACATTGAGATTCCACTTCACTCCTCTGTCTCTCCGTGTGCCCCCCCCCACCCCCCCGACTCGCCACAGTGCAACGTTGACATTTGGGTTGAAGGTCATACCACACATTCCAGTCTTCCACACTGCGCTCGTGATCCGTTTTCAGCGTGGCTGCCGACTCTGAGTAGGTGACAATATGTGCGTGTGTGTGTGTGTGTGTGTACACGCGTGAACCACAGGGACTTTTTTTCTTTCTTTGTGGTTCAATATCAGCTGTGGCTCATATCCGCAGATGCTGCCTGGTGTTTGTGGATTGAGACAAATCTGTGGAGAATTGTATTGATTGTGGTGTTTATTGAAATGCAACCAATGAGGGTTTGCGGTGCAAATGTAAAACAAAAAGCATCATCTGTCTGGTGATTGGGCCTTCATTACATTTTCCTAAAAGCTCGATTTGTGATAGAAACCCAAAAAAAAGAGAAGAAAGACTTAGCGATGTGTCATTTCACTCTTTAAATAAGGGGATTGTTGGTATCAGACCCAACAGTTATTTCCCGTGCAGGTGATCCGTGAACACCTGTGACAGATGGTAGCAGACAATTTGGAAAGTTAAGCAGGCTAATTACAAATTCTGAAGAGAGGAACTTGGAAGATGACTAAAAAGATGGTAAAACAAAATTAAAGTGAGGTGTTGTGGGATTAGCACATTGCTTAACTTCAATTCATGTGAGTATCACGGTCGCTTAGCCTCTTTCTTCTCACACAGCGATCATGAAATACAAAGGGTTTGATCTGAAAATAAAAACATATTGTGTTTCCGACCACATAGAACTCAGGAAAACCATCTGTGGGGCATTTTTGCCTGACGCATTTCCACTGCTTTTCCAGTTTGCTGCCAGTTCATTGTTTGAAATACCACGGATTCCCCCCCACACTACGAGCTCGGCGTGGACGATTTCCTCCAATATCTGAATTGACCGTCTCATTATAGACGGAGCTCATTGGTGAAGCCGCATACAGAGCTTGGTATTAGCAGCGTTAGTCTGCTGGAATTAGATTCACGGAAATCTTTAAGCCCAGGAAGCGGACGTCTTTGGGAAAGATTTGTCTCCACATGTGTTTCTACTTTGCATTTCACAATTCAGTCACAGGTCTTTCACCCAAAGCATGCTGGGATAGGCTTCAGCCACCTGTGACCCTGACAGGTACACTGCCGATGGACAGATGGCAATATGATGGAATATGTGGCATTGCTGATAGGAATGCAGCGGATCATAAAGCTCACGGATCAGCTCGTATCAGGGTTTTGAGTCAGGGGTCCGACACGAAAAAGAAAAGCGGGAGCAAATATCCTTTCCAGAGACGCCCCGATTATGTGTTTTTTTGCTGCCGATACCAATTGCAGCTGGCTGAGGATCCACATTACAGATACAGATCATTCATGCTCCAGACTATTCTGGTGTTTCACCATCGTCCCTGAAAAATCATTTCAGAAATCATCAGAAATTCTAAATGTTAACCTTTGACTTCGTTACAATCACCCATAGCGGTTATTTGCATTTGAACACAACATTGAAATGATTAGGAAATAGAAGATTATATTTGTTATTGATGAAAAAAATAATCTTGGAACTATCTGTTTTAATGATGTCTCATGAGCTGCCAGGAGCTCGGCCTCCCAGCACTGCTCGCTGTCCTCCTGTCGATTTCAACACAGATTTGTTGTTCACGATCTACAACTATTGAATAACGGCCCGATGGCGATGGCCAGTAAAACTGTATTTCACACTATGATGTTGAACTGTGTAATTAATCTGCGGCACACCACTAGTGGCTGCATCTATTTCTTAAAGTTATTGCCTTTTAGCTACACGTCTGCAGAGGATGACTCATAATGACTCGTTACCTGAGCTCAGTAGCGCCCCCGTGAGGCCGGAACTATTGCATAGATTGCCATTTAATTTAACACCAACACACACGGGACAGGTAACCAGAGGATGAAGCCGTGGGACTTTTGCAAACCCCAGACTTTGTGTCTCGACTACTCTTGGATGGATCGCCAGCAAATGTGTGCCAGACATTCCCGCCTCTCTCAGGATGGATTGTAACACCGTTGGCGTTCTCTGACTTTTTAGTGTCACCATCAATTCTGATTTATGATCCAACACCTGCAAAACGAATGGAATTCCCATCCGTCTCAGCTGTACTTTGTATTTAGTGCTAATTAGCCATTTTCCATCTTAGTTTAGAGTGTTAGCATACTACCTAAGATGGATGATTAGCTGAACATGATCTATTATATGCTAAGCATCGGCCTGTTAGCCATGTCCTGGTACAACGCGTCCTCATGTATCGATTCGTGGGACATCTAACATCAAGTTAATCCTAATTTTCCCGTACGTTTTCCCAAGAAAGACAGCAACGCGTGTCCATTTCCGACTGCATGCGGTCTTTTCCGCCTTCACAGGGAAACGACTCAGCTAGGTTTAGCTGTCAAAACGACTTGGTTAGGTTCAGGAAAAGATCGTTGTTTGTGTTAAAATAACTACGGAAGTGCCGTTACTGAAGTAGGCAAGTTCTGTGACTAGCATGGCGGTCGACTTTTACTGTCGTTGTCAAACACAATGGTCTCCGTAATGGAAATAGAAGTGTTACCAAAAATGTAACCAGGTCCGATCTTTTATAGAAACATTAACTTGGGGACGTATTCAGACATCAATCCAGAAGCTCCAAGTTCCAACACATTCACGTAGGGACTACATGTCTGAACGGGCCTGTGTGTGTGTGTGTGTGTGTGTGTGTGTGTGTGTGTGTGTGTGTGTGCAGCTGCTGTACCTGCATGCCACTGGGGCTCAGCAGGCTCCACCAATCCCGATCCAGGCCGAAGACAAACGCATTGGCCAGGCCGTGGAGCGGTGCCGACAGGACGTGCAACAGGGTGAGCGGGAAGGACGGATCCTGTGGGTAGAAGGCATTGTGGAGCCTGTGGGAGGGGAAGGGAGACACGGAAGCATCGAGTTCATCCATAAAATAGTTGTAAATAAAAAGACAACCTGCGTGAGAGCTTCAGAGGTGAGGATGGAGTAATTGATGGAGAAATCAGAACGAGCAGAAAGGCAGCAACAGGAAGGAGAAAAGAAGAAAAAAAACGGGGGGAAAGACGGCGAGCGAGATGTTGATCGACAGAGCGCCGGAAAAGAGGGAGGACGAGAGGGAGAGGACAAGTGAGTGACAGACCGAGGGACAGGGCGAGAACGGGGAGGTAATGAGAGCGAGCGGCGCAGGCAGGAAAAGAGAGGGGGAGAGCGAGCGAGGGAGAGGGAGAGAGGGAGGGCAAAAGAGCGGGCAAGCTTTATATCAGCGTTTAAGAGCCCATTAGGCAGCGTGAGACGGCCGGGCTGACACATTCTTGGCTGCCGCCTCGACAGCACGCAGCACTTTACAAGGACAGGGAGAAGTGTAGCGCTCGACTCCCCTTCCTCTGCTTCCCTCTCCTCTCTCTCCTCCTCTCAGCTTCCTGACCACAATCTTTCGTCGTTCCATCCTCTCCTTTTTTATTCCGTGCACATCCCCCCCCAAAGAGACACACACACAAACCCCCCCCCCCCACACACACACACACACACACCCTCCCTCCCCTTCTTGCTACGAGATCTCTCCCATTTCTTTGTATTCTGTTCCATCCGTCTGGCTATCTCATTTTCATCTCGACTCGCGAGGGCGATCCTCGATTCTTCTCTTTTTCAATTCCCCTCCCTGCGCCCGTATCGCTCCCATGGCGCCCGGGGCATGACTAGAAGGAGAACCCGATATTGTGCGGAGGGGCTGCAAACTAATGGCTGCCTCCGAGGGCGACGCCGCTTAGCCATTAACCCTGGATTAACCCTGTATTAGCGCTGCTCGTCGGGTTAGCCCGCCGCTAATGTCTTTTATTGATCTATTAGCCAGAGAATCTAAACCGCACGCGGCTCAGAGCGTTTCTCCCTCCGAGTGCGGTGGTCCCGGGTCGGGTGGGGGGGGGGGGAGACACTGAGTCGCTCCGGCGGTTGACCTCAGGGGTCGGGGAAGTCTTCCCCACCCCAGGGAAGGAGGTTACAAAACCAAACCATTTGAGGGAAAGAATCCCCGATGCATTGTGGTTGCGAGCGGCTGCGCGGGGACGTCACGATCACTCGGTCGTCTGAAGTGATCTAAAACGATATTCATTTTGTTGAAATATTTAACAGCCCAACTGCTGTGTTTTGAACTATTCTCCCTGTGAGTCACTGCACAACTTCTCCAGACAAACGCATCGTGACGCCAGCCGAGCTGCAACAAATAAAACACCGGCGACCAAATGTAAATGTGGAGAGATCCACGCTGTAAGAACAATGTAATGTGGGTTCTTTTGAAATTATGTTACTGTCTATATCAGCGAGAAAAAAATGTAACTGTTCACATTCAATAAAAAATACAAAAAAAGACAGCGGCTGCTAACAGTCATGTTAGCATCAGACCCGTGTTATGTTCACGGAAACAACTACTTTGAGCGACGCGTCAGACGGCCGACTCGTCCACATCTTCTTTGAGCGTGAATCTTTCAAATCATAGTTGGCGAGTAAGTGGATTCATGAGGAATGAGGTCTCGATTTGAGGAAGAAAAAAAGTCACCGATCCTTTTCGGCACGGTGTCGATCGTTTGGTGCAAACGCACAGAGAGATCGCAATTAACGGGACAATGCTATGAATTATTGCTGGCCGATAGAACCTAAAAAAAAAAAATGTCATTGCAACTACAAACGACACTCATATATTTTTGAAAGTAACTGAGCATTACATTTTTTGTACCGATCAAAATGATGTAGTGTTATGAATACATTTAGTACGTTACTTCTTTGCTAGTTAGTATATGCGTCATATTACGCAACGTGTTTTAGGTTTTTGGAACAAATAGCTTGAGTTCATTGTCTGTGTGACCAACTGTCATCCATCCAACACTCCCATTACACCCACAAGTAGACGAACAGGAGCTCGTAGGTGATTAACAACCGAACAGGACTTGGAGTCTGTTGCTTTGTCGGCGCG